>VDFB02271358.1:1091293783-1091731091 GCA_007258455.2 Sequoia sempervirens | reverse complement strand
ATATATTTTTTATTTTTTTAAAAATATATTATACATACAAAATTACATAATCAATAATAGATAATAGATTTTGGTGAATATATCTAGGTATGTTAATATATGCTAGAAAAACTAATTTTAATTAAAAAACTTACTAACATCATTAAAAGGTAAGTTTATAATTATAAAAAATTAACATTAGAATTATTTAACATTTGAAATAGAAAATTTAAATATTATATTATAATAGTTTATAATTTACTTATATAGTATTTGGATAATAGAAACAATTTTGATTGGTTTAATATTTTCTAAGTTCATTATTGAATTTAAATCTTATAAATATAATTATATATCTTTAATCAATATTATAATTTAAAAATAATAATCAATATTGAACATCTTAGATTTTAGTATCACTTAAATATTAAAAAGATTTAATGTATAAGTTTATAAAATATAATATATATTTTTTAAATAAGATTTAAAGATTATTATATATGTATATTTAAAGATCCATAGAATTATCTTTTTAACTATGAAATTAATATGATTAATTTCATTTATAATTTTATCTTATCTTATCTTTTTAACAATTTTTTGGTATCCTACATTTTTTTTTTCTATAATGTTGTATACTCTTTATATGGAAGGTAGTGTTTTTTCATGGAGCTTAATAAGTTTTAGTAATTTTTAGTCATTTTCAAGATTTTTTATTTTTTAATAAAGTAGGTATATTTAGACTTTTGATGGCTTATGTACAATTATGCACATTCTTTTAAATTTATTATATTTTTTAAAATATCATGTTATTTTTGATTAATCACATTATTTGTTTGTCATTTTTATTTGTTTTGTTGAAAAATATTTTATCTTTACTTTACATCTATGATAATTTCAAAATTATCAAATTATCAAATTATAAATAAAAACTTATTTTTATTAATCTCTTGAAGTATGCAGGTCCTAATCTTTTGTAGATTAATAACTATCTAAATAGCTATTTCTTTCCTTTATTTTTATAAATGTGTCTCATGTCTCTATTGAAATTTATGAGATGTGTATGTAATTCTTAGCACAAAACTCTTAGAGATTATGATTTATTTTCACATTTATCTATTTTCTTATTATTCCTATTAGTGGTTAATTAAATCTTCATTGAAAACCTACAAAGAGCTTGGGTCCTTCAATCTCAAAGCTTGTATAATTTCTTGATGAGAATCATTCACATTGATTCCCAATATTGTGCTCCTTGCATGATACATTTATAAAATGTACTTGGTCATTTAGTATGTGGTTGAAATATTAGAGTAACAACAAATGATTCTTTTCATTTTTGACACATGATTGGCCATTTTTTACTATGTTAAATTTTTATTTTCACTTTTATTTTCATGGTTTTCATGTTGTCAAATTTTCATACCCATTTACCGTTAGCAGAAATGACCCAAGATATATTTTAATTAAAAAAAATATTAACATACCACACGTTGAATCTGCAAAACATAGTGGCGCACGAACTGGGGAATGCTAAAAGAATAGGGAACACAAATTGTCATCAAAATCCCCTTGTCGCTAGGCCATGCAAAAAAACCACGCAACCAAATTGCCACGAAGGCACACCACAACAATTTCTTATACACACCCGCTTCTAGTTGTTGCCCAATATGGTAGACCCTCAACCTCCTCTTCTTTCTTATCCTTGCCCAATACGGTTCTAGTCCGTCCGCTTGGGGTTTTAACAGTTGATGTGCCCACATATATCATTTCCTCATCAGAGGGAAGACCATGATTGAAGTGACTTAAATACTGATAGTAGTCCAAGTTGGTCTTGGTTACATCATTAGAAGTGTTGCTCATAAGGTCAATGGATGAGTGTTGGCATCTAGAGGAGCCATGCCCATACCTTATTTTCCTATTGACACTAGTAATAGAGCACGGCGAGTGCTTGCCTTTGTCATCTACTAGTTGAGTAGGAACGTCCTGGAATTGCAACCTTCTACTGCAACCAAAGCAGTAGAAGGTTGCAAGTCCAGGACGCTGCTACTCAACCAAAGCACCTTCCTGAATAGTAGGACCGAGCTTTTGTGAGCTCAAATGAATAGACCTCCTCACTGACTTACTCATTTTCTCTTCTTAGACAAGCACTCAAACTTGATTAGACTCAACCCACAAAGCATTCTAACTGCTACAAGAATTACACTATTAGTAGTTAATTCCTCTTGTATTTATTGTGTGAGGTAATGGCAACCTTCATCAATGTTTAGTAAATATGCATGTGCAAACATGGAAATTTGGCGACGTATGTACTATCACCGTTTAACTAGAGCTGGATGAGAATCCAAAGATCACCCTTCATGATTTCCAACAACAACATCTTCACACAGATTGAGACCGACATGACTACATAGGCAAGGAATAATTCATTAATGCTTCACCAACCTTCATCTTCCTCCTGTGAGCTAGCAGGGAACAACAGAGATTTACATTAGCTTTTGATCTTGGTTGTCGATCTAAAACCACGAGTTATGAGCTCAATAATGGAGATTGGGTCCCGCATTCCATACAGGACATACATCTGCCTTTTGCTGACCTTGCGCCAAATAACAGGGCGACACCTTAGGTCTGCGAGTTGGTGGGGTATGATCGAGATCTTCTCCCATATCTTTGAATTTGGAAAACCTACACATTGCACAGTTAGTATTTAATAAAAGGATTTGGCTAAGCTGTCAGCGACATGACCATTGGAGTTAATGGCTTAGGCTTACGTCACCAGATTAAAATTAAAACCCAACTTTGATTTTAATACTTTATTTCCTCCATAGGGTTTTATTTCCTAAGTCTCAGTTGGCCCTGTTAAATTCTTATCCCAACCCTAACAAGAACAAATGATTAAGCTAAGGATTGTATTTGTTATTATAACTTTAGTTCTAGAGAATTCTTAATTACCAATTCTCATTTGTGCATTTTTATATGAATCGAATTGAATTCCTTTCCATATCATTATAGAAAATTTTATTATTGCAACCCTAACTCTAACACTAATTAAACCTTGACCCTAACCTGATTGAACTCGTATTATAACCCTAACTCTAACACTAATTGAACTGTAATCGTAACCCTAGGTATTTTTGAAACCTAACCCTAATTGTATCATCGGAAGCCACAGAAGGCGTAGTGAAGACCCTAGCCTAAAATAAACAATAACCCTTTTATGTGAATTGAACCCTGGCTTCAATCCTGGCCTAATTTTAAAGATAGCCTAACCCGGACCTTAGTTAAACCCTTATTGAATTATAACCCTAATTAGTCCCTAACCCAAATTGAATATTAATTGAACCTTAACCCTAAGTGAATAGCAACCTTAATTAAACTCCAACCATAATCCTATTTGAATTTTGACCCTAATCATAACCATAATTCAACCCTAACCTTAATTGAACCCTAACCCTAAACACGAGTTCAATTAAGTTTAAGGTTCAAATAGGGTTAGACTTTAATTAAAATTAGGTATAGGACCGAATTAGGATTAGGGTTGGGGTTGAGGTTAAAGATTAAGGTTCTATGATAAAGCTTGGGGTTAGTGTTAGGGTTCAATTGGGAGCAAGGGTTAGTATTAGGGTTAGGAGTTATCAAAGTTCAATTGGGGTTAGTCTATAAAGGTTTAAGTTATGAATGTTATAATATAAAAAATAAATGTGTTTTCAATGTTTTATTTTGTAAGCAAAAGTATGTGCCAATAATGTTGCAATCACTAATGATTAATTTTTTCTTGATGGTTAAAATAGATTGGTAAGTAAATTTATCTATAATAAGTAAATTTATCATTGATTTTTTCTTGATAAGTAAATCAATATTTCATAAATTTATCTATAATTCTTATTAAATTTTTCTTAATTATATTCAATTATATTTTATTAAATTGTTAAAAAATTTAAGTTGCTTATAAATAATTTTATGTGTTTTTTTATAATAAACTTCATATTGTGTATAAAAGGTTTAAGTTATGAATGTTATAATATAAAAGGATAAATTTGTTTTCAATGTTTATTTGTTATTTTGATGTGAGAATAATGTTGCATAGTAATGATTAAATTTTTCTTGATTGGTTAAGTGATATTGTGAAATTATTCTATGTTAATTTAATGTTATGAATGCTATATAATATAAAGAAAAATATTTATAATATATTTTTAATGCGTCTTTATATTTTATAAACAAACATCTAAAATAAAAATGTGATTGTAAAAAAAATACAACTTAATGAGTGAACATACATTTAAAGTTAAAACTGAAATTATAAAACAAATTGTAAATTTATTCTATTTTTCTTCTATAAATATAATTTTTTTATTTGTCGTTCGCCTAGTAATTCCCACTTCTCCTTTTAATGAATGTTTTATTTTGCCAGAGTTGATTTAGTGCTATCGTTGATCTATTTCCTACAGATATCAACGGTGCTCGCCATCCCATGATCGAGAATTGAAGGATCGCGAAATCACGGGTAGGCACCACGTGTCCTATCAAGGGGATCAAATTTGAGCTATCATTGACCAACTACCATTTGATTTGAGTTGTTCCCTACCATCTTGTGATGGCGCTTGGGTTGATTTCCAAATCACAGGCGGGCGCCACGTGTCTCATCCGATGAAGCCTAAAGAGTAAAGGAAACACTAGCCAGTTTTAAATGTATTAAGGGGTAGATTACTAAAGTGTTCTCAAGACACGCATGTTCTAAATCGATGGATATGTTATAATATCGCTCGAAAAGCTGCTCGAAGGTTAACGACATCCCATGATCAAGGATTACAGGGATCATGATATCACGGGTGGGTGCCACGTGCCCTTCCTAAAGGATGAAATCTGCGTGACCATTGGTGAGCTATCTCTTCAAGATTGACGGTGCCTGCCATCCTGTGATTACAAATTTTGGGATCGTGATGTCACGGGTGCCTACCACGTGTCTCATCCAATGAAGCCTAAGGAGTGAAGAAAGCATTCGCTATTTTTAAATGTATTACGGGGCGGATTACTAATGCACTTGTAAGATGCATGTGTTTTATTTCAATGCAGATGTTATGATTTTAAGGGAAAAGCTACTCAATAGCTAAAGGAAAGGACGATGACCATTTTTGAAGGAGCAGGATTTATGGTAAAAAGATCGACAGTGCCCACCATCCTACGATGGTAAATCAAAGGATTGCGATATTATGGGCAACCACCACATGGCATTCCTTCATGACATATGACATAGTGGGCCCCTTTATTGTCGTGTTGGTTATTATGTCGTCTTGTTTTGGAGATGGTTGTCGATGATTTGATCAAACTGAAGGATCAATGACTCAAATTTAAATATGTATCAAATTATGTTTAGAGTCGTTCGTGCACCCCATGAGTGAGCTTTAATGGCAGATGAGACATCTGCTGGCAGAATTTGATCAACATAAAATCAATTTACTTGTCTCATTTGTATCACAAAGCATCCAAATATTTTGTGAAAATAGTTTCAAAGCCAAAGGTGAAATTGTGGGCAGTTGCAGCCAAAAATTAGAGTTTGTGCGAAAAACATCATGAGTTAATTTTCTCTGTTTCCCAGTCATTCTGTACCTAAATTTGGGATGGGGGGGTCTGCTATGCTTGTCACTAAGTTCATTAAAATATTTTGTTAAGGCTATTGTTTAATTATAAATTGTGAGGAATTGTGGTATTTTTACTCTGTAATTTCCTATCTCTGCTTAGTCATAGCCACTTGAAGTGTAACATTGTAGTGAGGCCCTAGTTTGTCTAAAATGGTGCCAACCAAGTAGCACTCTGGCCACATTGAGTATTTGAAAAGAAACTTGTACGATGATTTCCTAGATCAATTTCCATTATCAACAAATGACAGAAAGAAAGGTTTGGTGTTGATGCGAGCGAAAATCCTAGGGGAGGGGTTGGTGTGTAATAATTCCAACATTGCTGATGCTAGGGTTCCACTCATAGGGTTAGAAATGTTCAGATTATGGTATGGACAGAGGAATTTTCCTCATACTTTTTCAAATGGATGGATGTATGACATGGGAAAGCTAATTGTTCCAAAAGTGTTCCCTGATGTGGACTTACTTAGAGCAGTGGCCCAAAGATATGACCCTATCACACGGGTAATCAAAGATAATGATGGAGGGGTTCTATTATAAATTAACAAAGATGTTATCCAATAGACTTTTGATTTGAGTGAGCCAAGTGATGACTTGGTTCCTATTAATCTTGAAGAAATGAAGCAAGAGTATACAAAATTGAAATCTATTTTTAGGGTTAAGTTACTTCCACCTCATCTGGTTAAGGCAGGGGGTTTACAATTTCACATCAGCCCTAGTGACTAGGAACCCTTCAGATTAAATTGTCTTGCAAAGCCTTTCCTGGCTACTTTCTATTCACTATGTCAAATTTTGGGTTTCAGGCCCGGTGCAGTAATGTCAATTGCATACATGTTCATGGGGGTACAAATACAACACCCTAACTTCTCTATAACATATGACTTTGCTTCTCTTTTGGTGGAGAGGATAGATGAAGGACTATCGAAGTTGCATAATGGTGATACTAGTACTCAATTCTTTTGGTATTTCATGTTGATGCATATGTTCTTGTTTAGGAATGCTGATTTTTTTGCTGAGAAGATGAACTTAAGACAATAAGTTAATGGAGAAAGATTGTCAGTATAGATATGGGCTGCAAATTTGTGCTGTAATAAGGAAAGCACCAGTTATGTACAATTTGATAATTGTTTTGCTGCAAGATTGAGGGCTAGATTGATGGTAAATGTACCTAGGATCTCTAAGGAAGTGTATGATTTCCTTAGGCCGAAGGATAGGAAACCAAAATTGAGGGTTTTACATAACTGGGGTGACATTATCCCATATCCAGTCAACACTGTCCTGAGAATATATGGATTCCAAGGAACCCCTCACATACTGCCATACAATGTGCCACCAAGACTAGGGCTGGCAGAAGTTATGTGGCATATGGGGTGTATTCATGAAGATAACCTAACTGGAAAGAGGAAGGGAACATTATTCCCTAATTATACAGTAGTGTTTGACTTTACATTTTCAAAGGGAGGATGGATACATTTTGACAAAATTACCATTTGAGATTTGGTCCAAGGCGACAACATGATCCTGGAGGTTTCTTTTCTCTTTTCAGACAAAGAATAAAAGGTGGAAAATTTGCACATGAGTTCAATTTCCCCAAGGATATGATCATGAATGAATTTGATTTAAATAGACATGAATTGAACAAGGAAAAGTGGATAGCTTATAGTAAGCTACTAGATATTATACATGAAATGGATCTGAAGTATGATCCATTGATGGAATTCAATCCATACCACAAGAGAATTGAGTTTTTAATAAAGAATTTTAAGGAGATAATGGAAACCTTGACAACCAAAAAGATAAATTTAAGGCTAAGTCTGGATATGCAAGGACAAAGTGATATTCCAATTGAAACAAGACCAGTATGTCAGCGTACAGAAAGGTGGCCCATCTATAGGAGGGAAAGGGATACTGGCAGTGATGAGGAAGAAGTAGATAGAAAAGGGAAAAAAATAATGAAGGCACCTTCACGACCAGGCCCAAAATTCAAAGTACCTGGGGCTATCAAAATCATTGAATTAAAATATTCACCAGAGCGCAGTCCCCCATCACCACCACCTGAGCCTAGCCCTAAGAGGCAAAGAACTGATCACCTGCCTGAGGATCTCATAGATGAAATTATTGTTACTAATCAAGACATACAGGTTGGTATGACGTCCCCTCCTAGGTCAGTTGAATTGGTTCTATCCGATTTGGATATGAAGCGTAAGAGTGTGCAAGATGCAAGAATGGAGGCTTGCAAGGAGTTCTTAGATGACAATGCATTTGTAAAGACTCATGTATTCTTGCAATTGGCATGGAGGATGAAATTTGAGGAATATCAAAATAAATGCAAGGAGAGAAGAGAACTAAGGCCTAACAGGTTAGATTAGGAGAATGATGAAGAAGTGAAAGTTGAACTAATGGAAGAGTTCAAAAATATCACTCCTGAAGAAGGAAGACAACTAGTGAATCAGGTTGGTGTTTTGATTTTTCCTGAATGGGACATCACAGATGTAGTGGCTTTCAATGCCATTATAAAGTCTAGGAATCCTTTTCAGGATTCTAAAGAAGAAATTAAGGCAGCATTACAAAACTCTGTCTTCAGTGAAGAATATGAAACTTTGGCAATTTGGGCATTGGCTCCATAAGGAAGAAAGCTAGACATTGCTAATATTAATCCAAATTTCAAATGAGGATTACTAATAAAGAGGGCTTTAGAGACTACAAAAACCAAAGCCACTATTTTAACTCTGAATGTGGCCAAGTTGGCCCAAAAAACTTTTGAAAGGGAGGAGGCTGAAAGAAAGAGCCTAATGGAGAAGTATAACATTTTAATTGAAGAATATAGTAAAATGAAACAGAGGAATGTTGAGCTGCAAACTGAAGTAGAAAGGTTCAAGTATAGACATACTGGGGAAACATCCAATGCTCCAAGAATCAGTACATCACCTCCCACAGCAGGGTCAATGCCTCCTTCTTCTCCAAATGTTTCTACACTAGTGTCTCCCATTCAAAATCCTACTCTTACCCCTCCTCTAGAACAAGTTGGTGAAGAAGTAGAGTGCTCTTTTTATCCAACAAAGAGGCAGCTCATGTAGAAAATTGATCAGTTACAGACATCACTAAGGGTAAAAGAGGAGGGTTTTCTTTCAAAAGAAAAAGAAATTGTTACTATTGTGTTGGAGCATTTAAATGAAAAGGTGGATAATAAACCACTCTCTATACATTCTTTGTATTCTTTGCTATTTGAAGCAATAAAGAATATTGATAGGGATCAGGGGATAGTGATTCAGATAATTCAAAATTGGATCCCTAGGGAAAATAATCTAGATGTTATAATAAAGCCTCAAGGTTTGATGTAAATAATAGGCCCCAATCATTGAAGCCTACTTATATATTAGTTAAATCATTGTAAGGATTTCAGACCTTACCAGATGATCTAAGTAGGAAGATTAGGGAATTGGTAAAGAACTTCAATGATTGGGGTAACACACTACACCGATATAACTCCATGAGCGGGGAAATCAGAACACTCCAACAATGGTCCTAGGATCAAAGCAAGTAAAGTCATCAATAATCAAATTAAAATAATTTGTGATGACTCAGATTATGATTTTGGTAAATTGTATGGATAAGATTATTGGTACTAGCTCATTTTTGGAAACTTTTGAAAGAGATGCTAATTAGGTAGCGGTAAAGTATTTTCCTTATAGTACAAAGGTAAAAGAGGTGATTAATTTTGACTGGCCAACTGACGTAGAATACCAGAGGTGGGTGGCTAAGTATTTGAATGATGATGAGTAAAAAGAGTGGGCTACTAACAGGTGGCAAATTAGATGCTGCGGTTACAGCGTTTCCAGTTTTGTATGCATGACTTTCTTGGCATAGGTTTCGTGTGGTTTTTTGTTATTGCATCAACCTTCCTCCACTGACATGATGAACGAAAATATGCTCCAGGATTATTGTTGTAACGATTTTTGAACAAGAATATTTTTGAAGGTGGTGGTTGTTGTAACAAATTTTGGAATATCACTGGTGCTCCAATTGACTAGTGACATGTGTACTTTCTGGCCTGGTGCTTTTTTTCTCCTTCATTTTCTATAAGAAGGATTTCAAGGCCAGAAGTATGGGTTAGCAAGTTAGATAATTTTTGTCAAGTCCAGGTGAAGTTGCAGAGCAAATTGTAAAGTCTGATGGTTTTAGAAAAATGCAATTTAGGTTTTGAGTCATTATGTAATAGGTTTTGAGTTCATAGAGATTTAATGTTGTATAACAGTACTAGCATTTGAGTTGAAATAAAAATTCAAGCTCATGTCTCTCCATTGTACATGCATATCTGAACTTTCAATGAAATAACTAAGGGTTGTTTTATCCATCTCACTTTTGTGGTGTGTATAATTCTATTTTAGCTTTAATTCAAGGAATTAATCAAAATGCTTGAATGGGATTATAGGCGGATATGTGCTATATAAGGATTTGATAAGTAGTCCTAGGTTAGAATGCATACTAATGAAATTGTAATGCAATATTGTCAGGGATCTTATATGTGATGTATTAAATCTGTTATAAACCTCTAGATGCTTATGAATTTCACTCCTACAATGGATATATGGCACTGATCTAAGTTGTAATTATTCATGTAGTTCAGTATTTGTTTGTCTTTGCCTAGAGCTTGCTACAAATTGCAAATTATTGACTATCTTATACAATGGATTGTGTTTAGTTATCTCACACTCCAGATAGTTGATATTGTCTATGAACATCCAATTCTAGTTGATATTATCTTATAGTGTTGAGCTATTAAGTGAGACCATCTGCTATTGTTAATGTTGTTTATAATAATGGTGCAGAGGTTGTAAACACATTAAGGGATCACCCTCCTGGGTCTTGCAGAGCCCAAAGTGTATGAGACTTTTAAAGTCCTTGTCAATTGGTCCAGGTCCTTCAAGTTGCCTTCGATTGGAATTGGCAATTCCATAGGTATATTAGAAGACAAACCTGGTTACATTGTAAAAAGAACCAACATACACGTCAACCACTGAACAACCACCTCTACAACTGACTTTTTAATCTTTTATGATCACATGAAACATAAAACACACTAATTTCAAGGTTGTTAACATCATTATTGAAATGTTTTAATTTTTTGACTTTCAAACATTAAAAAGTACATCATTAAATTAATTATGTAATGGCATAAAATTAAAAACATCATGAATTAATTATGTAACCACATAATTCAAATATAATTCTATCAAGAAATTAATATCAAATAGATAATATAATCACATAACTTATACATTTTAATGTCATTGATCTTCTTCTTCATCCAACTCTTTGTCTGTATCATCCGATCCAGATTTGACATTGTAAGGATTGGTCATATCATCATCATCATCGATATCAGTTTTGATAATGTCATCATCCACACAGATGTCATCTTCATGAACATTAACTCTTACATCATCATCATCTAGTTCCTCCTCTTCGACATCTTCGTCAGCGAATCATCAACTAACCGTTGATCCTAATCATCATCTACATCACCTTCTAGTTCTTCGGTATCTTCTTCTTCCACCACATTATACTTTATCGGCCTTCCTCTTGGATCATGTCTAACAACAAATGACCAACCCGGTTTACCTAGAACCTCTGAGTAAAATACCTACTCACATTGGCTTGGAAGAACATAGGGCTTATTTCCAACTCACTCAATCAACCTTGTATTAACCATGGTAAATCCATTATCATGTTTAATAACAGTTCTCTCACGATAATTTTCATTCAATCGTAGCATGTACCATAGGACGATGAACAAAATTAATCTGAAGGACTTAAAGTCACATTCAAGTATATCATCCAAAATCCCATAGTATCAATTTTCTGAGACTTCTGGATGTATGTCGCTTCTAGATGAAACATTAGTCACCTGAAAGACTACAATTATACCAGAATCACAAGTTTTATTCATGTCATCTAACATTTTGATTCAAAATTTATGACCATTGCACCACATAGCCTTGTGGTGTTTCACCTACAATATGTCAAACATGTAAAAATTATTGCAATATCGTCAGTTGATAAACATATTTATTCTTGGCCAAATGTATGCAAAGAAAACAATCTCAAGATACATATACATCAATATACTTGAAAATAATTAAATAATATGGGTGATTAATATATTTATACATACCTATTTATCTCTTAAACCATATGCTAAATCAATTTTCCTTTGTGTAACATTGGAATCTCCATTACAATGAGCTTCTTTAACCAATGAAGCCACACCTTCCCATGTTAATGCGTGACTAGATTGTTGACATCATTCAATCCATACCATCATCCAATCAAGATTGTTGGCGACATAGAAATATAGTGCATCCCACTCTCGACCAACTGTAAGAAAATAAATTGAAATTCACAAACGACGTATAATTAGTTAAATACCACAGTATATGACCCTAATTTATAGTTGATGTATATTGAAGATTAAAAATTAAATAAGTACAATATACATAAAAACCATATGTAAAATGCATTCCAATTAATCTCCATGACCATCTTATAATTACCTCTCACTTTCCTCAATCTACCTTTCCCCAACAAGTACTCCCCTTCGAATTTGTTAATGGAGTTGGGATCCCAAATGTGATCTATATGGATGTTTGTTGCAAACTTAGGAAGATATTCACTAATGTACACCATGGTCTAGTATACCATATATCCCTCCACCATAGAAACCTCAAGATGTGCTCTTTGTCTAACCAAAGCCTTCAAAAATTTTAAGTGCCTCTCAACCATCCACATTGACCTTATGTGTATAGGTCCACACAATTCAATCTCCTCAACTTGGTGTATGAGGTAGTGTTCTTGTGCATTGAAAAATGTTGAAGGTACACACTTTTGCATTTCACACATTAGACAAGGAATTTTTCTCTTCTGGACAATAATTTATTTCCTCTTTTTGGATTTCTTTAGATGACAACCATCTACAAGTGATTCAAGGTGCAAATATATTAACGAGATTAAACAAAAATATATAGTATATTACATAACAAGTAAAACAAATGGAAATTATAAGATGTATATAGCAAATTGAACAAATCTTGCTACTTACCTCATGTATTTTCCAAGATCATATATAACTTGCTTGACATTGTTGTCAAAGTTGTCTAGGAGAGATAGAGGTAGAACATACTGCAACAATTATAAAAATGATCTTTTCATTATTATTCCAAAAGTAGTAAACACAATACACTGAAAAGTACATGCATTATACAAGTGTATATAATATACCAAAATAATTACCTTAATGAAGGTATGCCAATCATGCATTTTCATCCCTGACCCAAATTCACCTTTCTTTATTATTATATTGTTTATGTTCGCAGCAAATCCTATGGGAAATCAAATTTTTTGTATGACTTCTTTTATAGCATTGCTTTGCTACTCTATTAATAACCAAGGAAGGGCACTTATATTAATTTGGTCTCCATCGCTATTTAATTGAATGACATTTTTCATTGCATGATTGGCTTCCTAAATTTCACTACAAATTTTGACAATTTTTTCTTTGTCACGCCTTCCATCTAATATTTTCCATAATGTTTTTGTTATATTCTTTCCGATATGCATTGTATCAAACAAATGTACAATTTATAGCTGCTCATAGTAGGGCAACCTACTAAATTGTCTAGGATAACTTTTCAGTCTCTATGGAAACCGACCATTAATGCCTTGATGACCTTCATGAAACATATAAGTTAAACAAATTAACAACGACAATCATTGTCAATTACAACATGAGTAAACATAATACAATATAAAAATATAAATTCAAAACATATCATATATGATAAATAAACAATTTGATCTGATGTATAACCTTGACGATTAATTCTATTATATTCCAACTTCCATAGGCAAGGTGACATTCTTCGTGGTTTTGATGTAGTCTCCTCTTTCACATTGAAAAGATGTTTTTCAATACTTTGATACTTATGATTTCTATGGAGGAAGTTCCTATACTCATCAAAAACCTACTTTCCTAAACTTGTTGAATGATGAGATTTCATCTTTGGACCACAAATTGGACATGCAAATTTTTCCTTTGTTTCAAGACCTGCAAGATGATATATAATTGGATTAAATATGTCAATTTTTTTCATTACATATAATGAATAGATTATTTTAAAAATATGCATGATATCTACTTCATCAAATTAAATATTGTTAAAGTGCAGTCGAACATTATAACATAACACAAAAATGTGTTAGCCCTAGGGCATCATGAATTGTCCATACAAGCATTGCATGGAATTGAAATTGTCTTTGTCCTATTGGTCTAGAGACATCATACATAGTGACACCATTCCATAACTTTAGTAACTTGTTGATAAGAGGCTCGATATATACATTCATATCTTTAACTTGGTACTTACCTAGTTGAATCAAAATAAACATTACATAATTATTATAACCATTTTACTGCAATATATATAAATTAATGTACATGACTATTGAATGAAAAAAATGTCATTATGCAACAAATAAGACAAATGAGATGCTACTACGTTAAAGAAAATTTATGTAAACAAATACCTAGAACAGTCATTGAAAACATTATGTGCTCCCTCTTTATTGACATCCATGGAGGAATTTTATTGTTGATAACAAAAATAGGCCACACTGAGTAAATAGATTGCAGCTCTCCAAATGGATCGACACCGTCCACTCCGAATGAAAGCCTGACATTATGAGGTTCTTCTTTAAAGTGTGGCCATTTTTCCTCCATGTCCCTAAATGCAGAACCATCCGCATGCATTCAAATAATGTCATCTCCACTTCTATTCTATGCATGGTAATCCACCAATTGTGCTAAGCTTTCGCACCTAAATAATCATTGCATACGTGGAATAATGGGAATATAACAAAGAACCTTGCAAGGTGCCTTCTTTGTTAGTTGATCTATTCGATATCTACTGATATGACATTCTAGGCATTTTGTTGCAAATTCCTGTTGTTTATGACATATAATATGATCATTGGGACATGCATCTATTGCTTGATACTCCATTCTGATATCTTTCATAATGGCATATAAATCTCGGTATGAGCGAGGTAAAATATTTGATGGTGGTAACAAAAATTCACCAATCAATCTACAACAAAAAATAATTTGTTCATATAAAGAATATTAATGGTACATATTTCATCCTTTATTTACTAGTGATGAACTAATAACAATTGAAATAGATGAAAAAAGATGATATATATGACATACCTTAACATCCGTGAGATTGCTATGTTTGATAAACTATTCATAACCTTCAAGTTCAACAGCAACAATAAAATAGAGAGAAGAGTTGTTTCGGAGCCTTCATTAAGGGGCTCGTATGCCTTCTCAAGTACAGGTAAATCATGAACATCATCAAAGTCATCTTGATCATCATGATGAGCTCTACCACTAAATGTGTCATGGATCAATGTATTTGTACCATCATCTTCAACTATGTTTTCTGGTGCATGATCATCTTCTTCCATAGGATCATTAACTTCATCTTTGATATTCACAGCTCCATGTTCGTCCGCTTGCAAAACCACATTCTCCAGGCCGTGATAATCCATATCATCTACCCTAGGGCACCCAACCTTTATAATAATGATTGACACAAATAAACCATGATCATGATCAAGTGATTATATATATATAAAATGTTAAAATGATATAAACATTTACAAATTCAATCAATATAAACACATATAATGAACAACTTACCAATGGACAATAATCATGCCCCCCTTCAACGTGACCATGCTGCCTACAATGTTTCTCAGTTGTTGTGATTAAAAGTTGTCTCGTCTTTAAGCCCTTGTAATTATTGCAAGGGAAATAATATTTCCCATCACCCTTACTTTTCAATCTAGCCCACAATCTATCAAGTGTCTCTTCATTTTGTTCTAGACTAATATTATCTAACATGATTTTTCTTTACCAAGCTTGACTATTTAGATCTCTCAAGTAGTGTAAATCACTATCGCAATAAATCAGGTGCGAACTCACTTTTCTTTATGTCAGCCACAATTTGTTTTTTTTTTTCTATTTTTCATGTTTGTCAAAAATTTGACGAAAATGATAGCTGGCTTTTCGACGAGCTCCAGGATCATCGAAATTTTGACGAACATCTAGGATAAACATTCAAAAATTGAAAATTACACATCAAATTTTACAAGCACCCAACAAACATCGAATTTTACATATTTTATCAGACAATTTCGTCAGATTTTGGAGTCAAATGTATTAGTGACGTTTATCTGCCCCTTTGGTTGCTTCCTCTTCACTCTGTTGTTAACCTTGGAGATCCATTGAATTGCTGTCCCTGGTGTCTGCTAATGTTTGAATATTTCTTTTTGCATTTTTCTCTGGCTGCATCGCTTATCTTGATCTCTAGTTTGGTATTTAAATAATTGCATAATTTTCTTTAAGCACCATCTATTTTGAGTGCTGGCTGAAAATATCAATCTATTTATTTTCTTACAAGTGCTACCTTGCTTAAATTCACTAGTTGCAAGTGCTTCTCTTTTAGTATAATCGTCTCTTCCATTTAGACTCTTCTAATGTGGTAGATTGATTGAGGGGTTTGGTTATTTGAACCACGTGGATGATAAGTTTGAATCCTTAGATCTGAAGGAAAAAAATTATAAACATAAAACTGTAGAAAGTTTTAGTGTTGGTACGTAGAAGGCATTAAGTCGCTGCCTGAAACAATAGAGGTAAGTAATTGTTATTTATGGTCTTCCTTTTTACTTGGCATTTTCTTCAAATCGAAGGGTCTTTGTGGATTAAATTGAATCCAATTGGAATTCTTTATATTCTCCATTTTATACTATGTCACTGATTGTAAATCATGGAAATGAATTAGATCTCTCAGTTTAATCTTTAATTATAGCAAGGTTGGAATATAAAGTGGTGGGGGGGCGTCACCTTAGTTTGGGGAAATGTATATGATGTTAGCTTAAATTGCATGTAGTTTTCAAAGAGGTGTGAACCAATTTCCTTTAAACTACAATATTTTATTAATTTCAAGATACGTTATGAAGGGAAGTTAACATTAGTGTGATGTGTGAGGGTGCTTTGTCCTTTCGTTTGCTTGGTAAGTATGACCCTTTAGGATATGTACCGGATTGAAACCATAGTTTCCTCTTTTCACCAACTTCAAAGCTATGCTCCAGGGGTGTCATTGGCGTTGAACTCTGTGCTTTAGTTCTTAGATGTAAATCTTGCCACCAGCATACCTGTGTTTACTCCACTCTTCACCTTCTACATTCAGTTATGCATGTTAATCATTGTCGTTTGTCTTTGAATTCATGTCTATTCTTTAGATTGTTCCATTCAACATCACCAATATCCTCCACAATTATAGTGTCATTGTTTTAAGTTGATAGAGGTGGTTCACATCTCTCTAAACAATATCATTTACAACGAATTTGGTGACATATGAATCTTCTTGATTTATCTTCGCCTTGGCTTATGTTTTACCTAGTCTACATTGTTGGTGTTATTTGTAACTATCAGATGTTCTTTTTATGTATGTTCATTGTTTGTCATGAATAACGTTCGCTTGGAATAGCTGCCATCTAATTGGCTGAGGATCATTAAGTTTTGTAAGCTTTACTTGACTGATTTACCACCGTTACTTATGATTTCTTAATCTTTCACGTTGCATGAAATCTATACCTCTTTCCATGTGCTTGTGAGTTCATTGTAGGTATCTTAAGACTAAATAAATCATAGATTTTCTTGCATTAGTTATGTGTTAGTTGGGAAATCATTAGTATAGAATTAATGATAACAATATTCTCTAAGTGCTTTGCATGCGCACTTTGGTTTGAAGTTATAAACTCGTTTGAAATAATGTATCTTGTACTTCTAGTCTATTTTTCCATGCGCTTATCTTTCCTTCGCTAAGCAACGAGCATGTTTCTCCCTTGTCTATAATATGTTAAATTCCAACTTGGTATACAAGTGTAGTTTACCATGTCTTTATCCATGAAATATATAGGATTTGTGATTTACACTTTTTAAGAGTAGTATTGTAAATATGGTTATATGTAAATATAGTAAACTTATATAGAATTATTATATGAATTAAATTTGATTGATTTTATTTAATGTGATGGATATATATATTATTGTTAATATAGGAAGATTGTTGATTTATCTTGTTAATTTGAAAACAATGGAAAAGACATTATATTATGTCAATGTATTATCTTTTATGAATCTTAGTTCACAAAAGATTTGAATAATACATATGTCGGAAAACAATAAACATGACTTTCTAATTTTGGTAATAATCATCTCTATTATGGCTTGTATTCATGATGTGTTGTAAGATTGTTATGTGGGAAAACATTATTTATAATTTGGGTAGAATGGAATTATTATTAGAGCTATTCTTTTTGTATACCTTTGGTGTCAAGGAAGCTTATGAAACTATTTGATTTGTCTATTTTATGTTAGACATGTAATTTTTTTTATTTTGTTATTAAAGAAATTTGGCCATGCTCGTTGCATATCTTACATATGTGCTAATTTGGGAATTAATCCAAGCATGATCTATCTTGGGACTTTTCCATGCAAAAGCTAGTTGTTACCTTTTTTCGTGTTTGAACAGTTCCATGACTGGACCATGAATGATATATGTTTTATTTTGGTGATGTTTTATATGCATGTTGGCAGTCTATGATATTTTGATGTTGCATCATGTTTATAGGATGAGTGGCTTGTGATAGGGGCTGAAACCCCAAGTGGTTGCTAGGGTAACCTATCATGGGTCTTAGTAATTCAGTGAAAAAGTTAATAATTAAACCTGGGGTTCATTAAATGTTAAAGATTAATGAAATGCCTCACCTAGTGCCTTAATGCTTGTATAGATTGAGGGTAGGTTGAGAAGGTCTGGAATGGCTTAGTCATTTACCTTGTATCCCTGAAAGGTAATTCGACTCCACATGAGATTGTCTAGGGGTCAGGAATCAGAAGAGACTACTAGGGTAACTCTGGATGAGGGCCGATAATCTAGAAAGATTCACCAGGGTAACCTAGAACAAATATGTGATGACACTCTATCCTGAAGCATGTTTGTGGTCTCTTATGTAGAGTCACCTTTGTTACTGTTGTTGCCTCTGGGAGTTTATGTGTGATCTTGTAATTTTAGATTTTTTCATGTCATTATGTGTAGTCAGCCATGTAATGTGATTTAATGAATTATCTTTGTTGTTAGTTTGATTGTCTTCTAGACTTGTTATTTTCTCCTAGCACGGAGGGAGTGGACCTTTGGATTCCATGCGGTTGGGTTGAAACCGTGCTATGCCTTCATTGGATACTATTACAGCTGATATTATACTAGTAGCTAGTTCTTGTTACTTCATTGATCATGAGAGTGGATGCAAAATATGTTTGTGGATGTGAATGTTGGATATGATGAAATCATTACCCTTATTGTATATATACCTCATGTTTATGAGTGTACTCATTATAACATCATTATGATGAATTGAGATTTATGAGAATCTCACTAGATGTAATATGAATATATAAATGTCTTGACTATATAAGTTTGTAAAGTGGATCATTCATGAATGTGTTTTGTACTTGTGTTTTATGACCTTAATATTATGGTGTGATGTTCTTAATTATAATGTTTAAGTAATGTCATCTTGGAATCCTTAAGACATTTGTGTAATCGAATGACTTTAAAAAAAAAAATTCGGATAATTCGCTACTTAATGCTTTGTTTTATTGGATTCCTTGGCAGGGTGTTACAGATGGTATCAGAACCAAGTTTCTAACACTAGGTACTCTAGATATTTATGAGACCATTATGTTTTCCTAGTTGATAGACTTTTTAGTTCATGTTATCATGTTTCCTTTTATGTCTTGTAACTAAGACATGTGGGTGATCACTCCACACCACATGAAGATTACTGATATAGCCTGAAAAGTTCCCTCTTTCCTCGTTAGGTGGCTTGTGTCTAGTCACGTAGTGTTGTATTGTACAATTTTAAAGATTACAGACTTTCTTTGTAATTAATGATGATTATATGTTTATTGTGAAGGTTGACACCTTGTTTATATTTGAATGTGATGGTTTAGCCACACCTTGTGACCTTATTTACTTGTAGCCCTTTTGGTTACACTTGATTTAGTGTTGACATTGTGTGCATTTCTTACTTTAATGCTGAAATTGAATTTCATTTAATATTTATTTATGACTTTAGTGGCTAAATTATGTTATCTATTGTTTTCAATGTCGGCCAAGTGTCATATTGTGATTCCTCTCCAAGGATGTATGATACTGACTTGATGAGTGTATACGAGGAAGTACACTCAGGGAACCTTAGGGTAGGAACTTATGAAGAATATATATATGTTAGTTATGTAATAACACTTAGATTCTTGAGATTTATTCTTTTTGTTTTATTGTTCTCACCCTATATCTAAGACTTGTTCTATGTGGTATTGTGTAGGACCATGCCTAGACGTCGAGGTAGAGGTAGTGGTCGAGGACGAGGTGGTGGTCATGGGGCTAAACGCCATAATACTCTGTTTATGAGTTCTCGTGAGGGTGAGCATGTGAAGCAGTAGGATTCTTGAGTTGATCAGAAAGATGTGGTCATCAAAGAAAATTCCACACTAGAAGCTCCATCTTGTAAATCTGATGATGAGACCTTGGCCTAGGCTCTCTCTCGGGTCAAAATCGAAAAGGGGAAAAAGATTGAAGAATCAGGACTTCTAGTTAAAGTGAAGAAACCATCCATTATTCAAGATTGGTCATTTGGGTGTGGACCTAACGCACCCATTTTGTCTAAGGAAGAGAAGGAAAGCCTTTGTATAAAACCTTCTGCTTCCATGAAGACAATTATGGACTCGGATGAGGACCCTAAGGAGTGTCCCCTATCCGATAACGAGTAGTCTGTTAGTGGAAGGAAGGATGTAGTACTTTTCTTTCTTGTTTCCTCATTAGATTGAAATTTATTTTGTTTGTGTTAGGCATTTGACCCTTTTTAAGACGTGTTTGTTGTACTTATCTTGCAGCTTCTAGGAGTAAGCCTTATCCTAGGGGGGAGGATGTAGTAACCCTCCAATTGCTACTATGAGTATCAGATTGTTTGTGATCGTTTGCTAGTTGTTTAGTTGTTTTGGATACTATATTGTATTGCTTTTCATTACGACACTGATGTTATGTTAGCTATTAAAATTTGTGGATGATTCTTTGTATATCAAGATTATCTGGGTAAGTTCATATGAAGACATTATGATAGACATGTGTGTATTGTGATTTTTTTTTTATACTCCGTGGATGATACACTGGACATCGAGATCATTTGATTATGTTTGTGTGATGTTATTATGGTAGACATGTGTGTGACATGGTTTATGTTGCTTCTGAGTTATTATGAAGTTATCATGATGTATGGTTGTTTTTGATATATAATGCTTTTCAGTTTTGGTGAAGACGACAGTGTAGCACTACTCACTTGTGAGTACCCAGCTATGATGTGATTCTTCTTCACAACGTGTTTTATGATATATGATAATATGTTTAACAAGTGATGTTTTATGTAGATACAGGTACCAGGTATCAGCTCCACTTGCTTGTCAAGTCTGAGCGTACCCTAATCCAATGAAATTATGTTGATTCAGAGATAGTGTCAAGTCCTCATTTAACCATCGTTCTTCATTGAACGATTATCCAATTGTCACCCGTTGTCGTTTGTTGTTTTGTCTTGTCATGTCATTTTTGTTTGTGTTATTTTATTTAGAAATTAATTATTGTTTAATTTAGTTAAATGTCTTATTTGTTAATATATTTTATTAAATGTAAATTTGTTTAAATATTAGATTAAATGTTTATGAGTAAGGTTTGATTTATTAAAATAAATTAAAGAAGTTGTCTATTTAAAGTGAATGTTAATTTTGAAAAAAGGTAATTATTTAAATGTAACTGTGGAATTAATTGTGCAAACTGGATTCTTGTGAAAAGATAATATTTTAAAAGAATTGTTTTCAACACGTTTAAAATATCTGAAAACACGAGTTGATGGATAATATCTTAGATATTTAAAGATTATAACTGATTGAGAAATTTTTGGGAATGCATGATTACAATCAGTTGAGTTTGTGACTTGAGGTAATTAATTGCATTAAAAAGCTTTTGGGGGTTGCAATTTCATAGACGACAATGTTTGGAAGAATTTTCACGGCAACAATTTTTAGGAATTTTTTGCGAGACAGTTGTTCTAGAAAAAGCTTTCATCTTAGTTTTGATTGCATTCATATTACTAGGTTGGATTGTTTTGGGTTTCTTCATCAAATAGCCAGTGTTGAGCAGGATTGTCAGAAGCTTCAGAATTTGATTCTACTCAGTTATCAAGTTTTACCAGGTTTTCTTCTTTTAGATTTCTTGCAAGTTCTTGAATAAACTTTGTGGAAAAGAATTTATTTACCATATCTGTACATGCACAAAGAAACAATTAGAATGATTATTATGAAATTAATGAAAAACGTAACAACATGCAGATAAGGAAAAATATATGAAATATGTTTTTAACCAGCAATTTATTATATGATTTATCTTATACACAGATTATGCCATTCTTTGAATGGGGAAAAGAATCTCTTTGAATCCCAATCTATGTTATTTATTGGTTTTAGACTGAGGTTTATTTGTCCAGTTGGCTCAAACTCTAAAACTTTGTTTTGTATATCCCTTTATTTGTTTATTGTAGCTTAAGGTTCTACATTACCTGACTTAGTCTTGAGATGCTAGATTTTTCTTGCCTAACTTAGCCTGAGACTTATTCTCTTCTTTACTGAAACTAATCCAAATTTCAAGTTGATCTACTCCTTGCTCTGGGTGCCACCCTGCTCATGATGTTCAATGGTTTTATTTGGGTTTCAAATGTCCAAGTGATAGCACTTTTATCTGCCCCTTTGACCGCTTCCTCTTCACTTTGTTGTTAACCTTGGAGATCGATTGAATTGTTATCCCTGGTGTCTTCTAATGTTTGAATATTTCTTTTTGCATTTTGCTCTGGCTGCACCGACTATCTTTATCTCCAGCTTGATATTTAAATCATTGCATAATTTACTTTAAGCACCATCTATTTTGAGTGCTGGCTGAAAATATCAATCTATTTATTGTCTTATAAGTGCCACCTTGCTTAAATTCACTAGTTACCAGTGCATCTCTTTCGGTATAATCATCTCTGCCATTTAGACTCTTCTAATGTGGTAGATCGATTAAGGGGTTTGGTTATTTGAACCACGCGGATGATGCGTTTGAATCCTTGGATCTGAAGGAAAAAAAATTATTAACAGAAAACTGTAGAAAGTTTTAGTGTTGGCACGTAGAAGGCATTAAGTCGTTGCCTGAAACAATAGAGGTAAGTAATTGTTATTTATGGTCTTCCTTTTTACTTGGTGTTTTCTTCAAATCAAAGGCTATTTGTGGATTAAATTGAATCCAATTGGAATTCTTTATATTCTCCATTTTATAATGTGTCGCTGATTGTAAATAATGGAAATGAATTAGATCTCTCAGTTTAATCTTTAATTATAGCAAGGTTGGAATATAAAGTGGTGGGGGGGCGTCGCCTTAGTTTGGGGAAATGTATATGATGTTAGCTTAAATTGCATGTAGTTTTCAAAGAGGTGTAAACCAATTTCCCTTAAAGTACAATATTTTATTAATTTCAAGATACGTTATCAAGGGCAGGTAACATTAGTGCGATGTGTGAGGGCGCCTTGTCCTTTCATTTGCTTGGTAAGTCTGACCCTTTAGGATCTGTACTGGATTGAAACCATAGTTTCCGCTTTTCACTGACTTCAAAGCTATGTTGGGTGTCGCTGGCGAGGAACTTTGTGCTTTAGTTCTGAGATGTAAATCTTGCTAGCAACATACCTTCATTTACTCCACTCTTCACCTTCTACATTCAATTATGCATGGTAATCGTTGTTGTCTTGTCTTTGACTTCATGCCTATTCTTTAGATTGTTCCATTTGACATCACCAATATCCTCCACAGTTATAGTGTCGTTGTTTTAAGTTGATAGAGGTGGTTCGCATCTCTCTAAACAATATCATTTACAACGAATTTGGTGACATCTGAATCTTCTTGATTTATCTTCGCCTTGGGTTATGTTTTACCTAGTCTACATTGTTGGTGTTATCTATAACTATCAGATGTTCTTTTTAGGTATGTTCACTGTTTGTCATGAATAACGTTTGCTTGGAATAGCTGCCATCGAATTGGTTGAGGATCATTAAGTTTTGTAAGCGTTACCTGACTGATTTACCACCATAACTTCTGATTTTTTAATCTTTCATGTTGCATGAAATCTATACCTCTTTCCACGCGCTTGTGATTTCATTGTAGGTATCTTACAACTAAATAAATCACACATTTACTTGCGTCAGTTTCGTGTTAGTTGGGAAACCATTAGTATAGAATTAATGATAATAGTATTCTCTGAGTGCTTTGCATGCACACTTTGGTTTGTAGTTATAAAATTATTTGAAATAATGTATCTTGTACTTTATCTATTTTTCCATGCACTTATCTTGCCTTCGCTAAGCAACAAGCGCATTTATCCCTTGTCTATAATATGTTAAATTCCAACTTGGTATACAAGTGTAATTTACCATATCTTTATCCATGAAATATATAGGATCTGTGATTTACTCTTTTTAAGAGCAGTATTGTAGATATGGTTATATGTAAATATAGTAAACTTATATAGAATTATTATATGAATTAAAATTTGATTGATTTTATTTAATGTGATGGATATATATATTATTGTTAATATAGGAAGATTGTTGATTTATCTTGTTAATT
The DNA here is from genome assembly GCA_007258455.2 of Sequoia sempervirens. Lineage (NCBI taxonomy): Eukaryota > Viridiplantae > Streptophyta > Pinopsida > Cupressales > Cupressaceae > Sequoia > Sequoia sempervirens. The sequence continues at coordinate 1,091,706,592 of VDFB02271358.1, read as the reverse complement.
TGAAAACAATGGAAAAGACATTATAGTATATCAATGTATTATCTTTTATGAATCTTAGTTCACAAAATATTTGAATAATACATATGTTAGAAAACAATAAACAAGACTTTGTAATTTTGGCAAACATCATCTTTATTTCACTTTGTATTCATGATGTGTTGTAAGATTGTTATGTGGGAAAACATTTTTTATAATTTGCATATAATGGAATTATTAGTAGAGCTATTCTTTTTGTATACCTTTGGTGTCAAGGAAGCTTATGAAATTATTTGATTTGTCTATTTTATGTGAGACATGGAATTTGTTTGATATTGTTATTAACAAAATTTGGTCATTCTCATTGCATATCTTACATATGTGGTAATTTGGGAATTAAGCCAATCATGATCTATTTTGGGACTTTTCCATGCAAAAGCTATTTGTTACCTTTGAAATGTTTGAATAGTTCCATGACTCGACCATGAATGATATATATTTTATTTTGGTGATGTTTTATATGCATGTTGGCAGTCTATGATATTTTGATGTTGCATCATGTTTATAGGATGAGTGGCTTGTGATAGGGGCCAAAACCCCAAGTGGTTTCCAGGGTAACCTATCACGGGTTTTAGTAATTCAGTGAAAACCTTAATAATTAAACCTGGGGTTCATTAAATGTTAAAGATTAACAAAATGCCTCACCTAGTGCCTTAATGCTTGTATAGATTGAGGGTAGGTTGAGAAGGCCTGGAATGGCTTAGTCATTTACCTTGTCTCCCTAAAAGGTAATTCGACTCCACATGAGATTGTCTAGGGGTTGGGAATTAGAAGAGATGGCCAGGGTAACTCTGGATGAGGTCGATATTCTAGGAAGATTCACCAGGGTAACCCAAAACAAATATGTGATGACACTCTATCCTGAAGCATGTTCGTGGTCTCTTATGTAGAGTCACCTTTGTTACTGTTGTTGCCTCTGGGAGTTTACGTGTGATCTTGTTATTTTAGATTTTGTCATGTCGTTATGTGTAGTCAGTCATGTAATGTGATTTAATGAATTATCTTTGTTGTTAGTTTGATTGTCTTTTGGACTTGTTATTTTCTCCTAGCATGGAGGGAGTGGACCTTTGGGTTCCACGTGGTTGGCTGGAAACCATGCTATGCCTTCATTGGATACTCTAATAGCTGATATTATACTAGTAGCTGGTTCTTGTTACTTCATTGATCATGACAGTGGATGCATAATGTGTTTGTGGACGTGAATGTTGGATATGATGAAATCATTACCCTTATTGTATATTTACCTCATGTTTATGAGTGTACTCATTGTAACATCATTATGATGAATTGAGATTTATGAGAATCTCACTGGATGTAATCTGAATATATAAATGTCTTGACTGTATAAGTTTGAAAAATGGAGCATTCATGAATGTGTTTTTTACTTGTGTTTTATGACCTTAATATTATGGTGTGATGTTTTTAATTATAATGTTTAAATAACATCGTCTTGGAATCCTTAAGACATTTGTGTAATCGAATGACTTTTAAAAGAAGAAAATTCAGATAATTCACTACTTAATGCTTTGTTTTATTTGATTCCTTGGGGGGGCGTTACAACCTTGATAAAATTTTATCCCTTTCTACTAGACATCAATGGCCTAGAGTTGGTAAAGCATTAATACCTAGCAATTACAAGGGTTTAATTTTTGAAAAATAAATACCAGCTTGTGGCAGCCACGATGTCGGCCTAGAAATATGAATTCTATGTATTCACACAAAATAATGTCTTGTGGGATGGGTGTTTGTTGTTTGGTTGGTTGGTGGTAGGGTTAATGGCTAATAGGGTTTATATCTTTCTCTCCAGAGTGCCTGTTTCTTTAGTCTACTATTGTAGTACATCAAAGAATATACTAGTGCATTCAATTTTGGTTTTGGGAGATATCACCCTACATGGCCATTTTGGGGTTTGGTTTGATCTAGTCATCAATGGTGGTCATCATAGTTCAAAAATCATGGGTTGAAATTGTATGAACCCTTTTTGATATCAATATAAAGCTTAATCTTACCTATCAAAGAAAGAAGTATTTAATGAGTAACAATACATAGTTGAATGCTTTATTTTAATTGTCAAATTAAAAAATTCAGTTTATTAATGAAGTCTTTTTTAATATTTATCAAAAGTAAGATTTTATATTTTGTATTATTGTTTGAATATTTGGTCAAATTTGTTAAATTATAATATTTGATTGAAGAATAATATTTTATTGTTGAATAAAATTTTAGCAATTAATATATATTATCAGGTATGTGAATGAGGTCAATTTTTTTAAAATATGTATAAATATTAAATTATGCACTAAAATCCAAAAAAATATGTATTTTATTATTTTAGACATGTCAAATTTATTAAAAAAACAAAAATTGATTGAAAAATATTTTTAAGATTATATAAATGAAAAATAAATAATTAGTTTCTTTTCTATTATACATAATAAAATATTTGAAAACAATTCATATGATTGTATAATTAATTGATTTATTTTTAATTAAGTTCATTTATGTAATATGGATTTGAGAAAATTTATACATACATACATATTGCATACCAATTTTTTTTGAAATGCAATCTATCAATCAAGAGATTCAAATTTGTTTAAAGGGTAAAAAAATAATTTAAGAATTGTTTTAAAAATTATGTAATAAATTTATTTATATTAAGTTTTTTATATAGATAAAATGTAAATCAGTAAACATATTAAATAATTATTTATAGAGATTGAATTAATCAAGAAGAGATCTAATTTAAATATATGAAAATATGTTTATTTGGTTTTGCTTAAAGATAGATGATTAAATTTAAAATTAACCACCAAACTCTTAAAATAACTATATTTTCTTAATCTAAACTATTGTGAAAATTGACCAAAACAATTTTTAAAATGTTGTAAAAGAAAATAATTTTTATTTTTTTTTATTAACATATTTTCTTGATATATAAAGAGTAAATATTTTATTTCATTATATTAAAAATTGAAAAGGACTATATTTGATTAATTTGGACTCGATCAAATTTGATATATGAATAAATGACTAAAAACAATTTATATGATTGCATGAAGCACAACTAAATTAAATTTTATTTATATTAATTGCATCATGTACATAAAATGAAAATGAACACTCATTAAAATTTGTAAAAATATATTAAAATTGGAGATTCAATAATATATAAACATTTTTTAAAGTTATAAATTAAGATAGTAGAATTGCACAAAAAAGTTAAAATTGATTTGAAAATCAGTTTTAAGATTATATAAATAAAATAATATACAATCCATTTGTTTAATACTATATAAATTATATAAATAAAATGTTACTGAAAATTTTATATTAAATAGTTATTATGAACATTGAATCGATGAAGAAGTAATTTGATGCAGGTTGTTTTTTAAGGGTCTCGATAAGTAAATATTTTAATTATTTGAGAAACCTAGAATATATGTTTATATTAACCGAAACAATATGTACCCTAAAATCTAGAAAAAAGAATCTCATTTCTTTAGTAAAGTTTAATGAGCATCTCGTCAGCGTATGCTGAATATGTGTTACAATTTATCAATTTGAAGTTTTGTAAACAAATCAAATTCAACGCTACAGGTTATTTGTAATTTATTTAGTTTTAGGCTTTGTATCAAATAATTGAGAAAAAATGGGAAGATTGTATAAAACAAGAATTATAATTTTTTAGGTTATATATGTGAATAGATAAAACGATTAAATTTACTGAAATCTATATTATTCACTAAATTCTAGGAAACAACCCATTCTTTTACTTCAGACTTAGCCCAATTGAATAAAATACAAACAGATAGTTGAGAGGTAATATTTTATTGTTGCATGAAAATATTTAATTAATTTATTTTCTATTAAGCATGGGAATATGATAGCAACCAAATTTATTTAATATTTATTAAAATAATATTATTTAAAATTTTCCATTATCTTTATTTTTTCAAAAATATTTTTTTTATATCAATTTGAAATTAAACATATCAGTTTTTTTAAATAATGAAAGTTGATGTCTTTCAAATCTTGTAGATAAGAAAATATTTAATTATTTTATTTTTAGTAATTTTTTATTATGTAAAGAATATATCAACAAATAAATATTTTATATGGATAATGATGTTATTTTAATAGAGAAAGTCTAGACTTGGGGTCACCATTCTTCATTGATTTTGTCTTAGATTCCTTCACTCAACTCTATGACTAAGTCTACACATATTTTACTAGTTTGACTTGAGTTGGCTAATCTACCACTTTAATTTTTATGCAAATCAACTTTCATGGTTATAAAAAATGTTCTCAATCCCTTCTAAAGGTTGGCTCTACCATTTCAAACTTTCCTCACACATCCTTTGTTCACATCTTGGTAGAGATTGACCTTGCAAAGAATTCGTCTAAGGAAATTATTGTGTAAATCATGTATCAACCTTTTACCAAAACTATGGACTATGATAGTAACATTTTTTATTTTAGATAAATTATATTTTCATAGGAAATTTTGATTCTAAATGATCTTGTGTTATTTGTAGGCCATCCTCTCCAACATCGTCGAAAAATTCTCTCCCACACTACCTTACAATATTTTCTAAGAGTTATGCTTCTGATGTAGGGACTTCAACTTATTTTATGCTTATGTCATTGGTTCCAACCAATAAAACTATTTATGTCATCTCTATCTTCATTCTTTAGATTCCCACATGTCTTTGTGGTAGAGGCTCCTCTACTCCTTACATAGTAGCTTTATTGTCTTATGTTTTTGCTCCTGAGCTTCCCTTAGTTGTGTTGCATCAACTTTTTGGTCCTACTAAGTCCTCAATTTTTGACCTCTTTGTCTATAAATTTTTCTTTTTACTAAACACCTATAATTGATCTAACTATTGAGTTTTCTCCCCCTTCTACTCTAAAGACCAAGGTGACAATGTTTCATGAATTATTGTTCAAATGAGGAAGACATGTGTTCCCCATTTTGTATCTCACTTGCACACAAGAGTAAAGGGTGTGTATTTATGTTAGAGTAGATTTGGTGTTATTTAAACTTTATCTTTTGTTTGTTCTTTCCTCGATATTCTACTTTTCATTGTTTTTCCTCTATTTGATTTATGTTGTTTTTTGGTGGAAATCCTCTTCAACATTTGGCAAGATAGAAATGTCTACACATTTTCTCACAGCTAGATTGATAAAAATGTTTCTTTGTATTCTAAATCTATTATTTGCTATAATGTACTTTTGCAAATTCAATTTCAAGAAAACAAAATTGCACTTGAGGTGTCTCACCTCTAGATGCTTTTGGACCATTGGGGAAATTCCATGTGTATTGTGGCTTGGGTGCCCTCTTTTCCCACCTCCTTCCACGGTCGATCACCTTCATGGGGCCATCAACAGAGTGGTTCTTCTCACCCCCACTCTTTAGCTCCTTCTTGTTGTGGCATCTGCCCTCCTTGGTGGTCATGTTCTCCTCCTCCATGGGATGACTTGAGGTGGCCCTCTAGAAGGGTGGAGGGGAATGGTGGTGGCACCCTTGGGTGGCCCTCTGATAATGTTCCTGGTAGTAGCTCTGGTTGGTCGAATACTGTGAAATGTTTCCTGCATTTGGCTCTGGCAATCTCACCTCGACGTGAGGAAAAAGAAGAAGATAAAGAGAAAGAAGATGACGATGGTTAGGGTCCTCCTTACATCAGTCCAAACCCCGCTAATGTATGGGGTAAAAAGATGGATGACAAGGACCCTCCTAGCTCTATTGGCACTGCTCTAGCTGCATAATGGGATTTTTTATTTATATGTTTGTAATGTTTATGGTTTTCTAGGCTAGGCCCAAGTGACTCTATTTCTAGTTTTTTAGGCTCGACCCATGTGACTCTCGGGGTGTGCCTTCTTACCACCCATCCTTTTCTTGTGAATATGTAACTTTATCTTTAGTTTTAATATAGATAGCTACCTATTCATAAAAAAATATTAAAATATGATAAGAAAATATTTTTTATTATATCAAACATGATTAAAGCCCTTAAAACATGATAAGTAATTGATTTTTTTTCTTTTAGATATAGAAAGATAAAATTAATTTTATTTATTTATTTTATATTAATCAAATTGATAACATCATAATTAGTAAATATATTAAAAAAATAAAATATCTAAACATTTAAAATTCAAAATTACTCATTAGTTTTTGGAAAACATAAATTATTATTTCAGAAAAATAATAATTTTATAATTTTAATTAAAAAAATTTAAAATAATAATTTACAAACGTACTAAAATTATTAAAATATATTATCACTACACATTTAATATTATATATAATTTTTTTTAAAAGATATAATCTATCAATTTGAAAGGTTCAATTTACTATATAGGAAAAAAATGATGGAGACTCATGCATATAATATAACAATTAACAAATCTCTTGAAATTATAAGAATACGTAAGGAATTGAGATTTTCTAGTATTATCATTTGATATTTAATATAATATATATTAAGGTTTTCAAAACTCAATTTGAGAAAACAAATTGATTAAATATATATTTTAAGAATTGATATTTTCTAATCATAATTTTTTTTAAATAGTTAGAATATTTTAATTTAAAAGTCAAATGTAAAATAATGGAAAGTTATTGAAACTCATGTGGATATTATAAAAAGTAACAAACCTATTGAAATTATTAGAAAATGCCAAAAATTGAGATTTACTATTGTACAATAAAATTTGAAAAAGTCATACTTTTAATTTAAAACCTAAAATGCTAAAAAAAATAAAAAATACTAAAAGGTCTTCAATCTAACATGAAATTTAATAGTTTATTAAAAATAACCAAATTATATTAAGAATTGAAATTTAATATGGAAAATTAACAATCTATGTAAGGAATCAAATTTAATAATAAATGAAAAATAATTGACAAATCTATATATAAGATAGAAATTAAAAAAACATATTAAAATTTATTAAAAATATATTAAAGCTTGAGATTTAATATTATACACAAAATTTTAATAAAAATCATACTTATCACTTGGAAAAATCAATTTTGTGAAATAGTCAAGGATGATCTATGTATCTTTGTAAGGTTACATGAATTAAAAATATACATCAAATATATTTAATAACAGGTTAACTATATACACAAAATTTCAATAAAAATATTTATAAAACTTTAATTCAATGTATTGATATTTGAGAATAATTCTACATAAAAGATATAACAAGTTCACATTAAATTTTATATTAACTTTACTATTTAGATAAAAATTTATTGAAAAATATATTCATCATTAAAAATATATATTAATAGTATTCATATCTTCCTGTGTACACGCTTAGGAGAACTATAGAGAAAAGAATATGAATCAAGTCAAAAACTTATAGCTATTGATCTATAATATTCTACACACATAATTATTAATATATTGGCCAAATATCAAACATCTCATAAGTGTTGGTGTAAATAGGTGTTTTACCTATCTAGTCATTAATAAGTCCTATTTAGATGTTATGTCCACTTAGGTCCTAGGAGAGAATCTTTATAGATAGCATTATTTGTCACTAGATCTTATCTTATCTTTTGACATTTAATGTTTTTTTCTTAGTTTAATATTTGTTGAGGTAGTTGTTTTATTGTATAGGTTTAAGGCACATGTCAAGATCTTGTTTCACCCTATGTCATAATTTTCCTTTAGAAGCAAGGCATCATATCTACATCGCATATTCAATCTAGCAATCTTGCATCCATAATCATAGTAGTAATTTTTTTCCAGTTCTCTCTTGTGGAAGTTGCTTTTTTCTTGATGGTGATCCTAGGTTTCGAGGAGTTCACCATTAAATCCTACATGGTATTAGAGCATAGCCTTGTAAATTCCTTCTCAGTTATGAGAGTAAAGCTATTGCTAGTGATAAATCTTGGTTAAGTTTACTAAGTTTGAGTATACTCTTCCTTTGCACTATATGGTGATCTAGGGAATAAAAAAACATTAGAAACACTGGTTTTAGAGGGTTCCTCTTCGTTAGTTTCTATTGTAGGTTAACTCTAGTGTATGTTGGAGGTGATCTGAGCTAACCATCGAGTCTAAGGCATCAAGAAAAGTAAAGATTGGATTTTATTGAATTTCAAAGTATGAAACATTTTTCAAAATCTATGTGGGTTTCATATTGCGAGGTGGTTACCAAATATAGAAGGTAGTTAATTTTTTGAAGCACATTGGGAAAAATCTGACCCTGTTATTACATCCAAAAGGCCCAAAAACCCATTGATTGACTATCAAATCATTGAAAACCAAAATTTTTTCTTGGGGAAATCAAGATTTTTTTATTTCCTAACACCATTTTTATCAGATACGTACTTGATTGTATCATATGAAATCACCTATAAATGTTTGGTGAATTGGAAAAATATTCTCCACATTTAACATATTTTTATTTGTTTCTTACTTCATCTGCATATTACATGCATCATCCCTATGTGGGAATTCTATTATGATTCAGTGTCAATCACATCAATGTCTCACATGGTATTTTTATTAATTAAAAAATAATTTGATTTTTACTAATGGTTAGGTTTACTCCCCCCAAAAAATGGTCACGGGGTTTAAAACCCTCATGTCTAATTCCTAGAAGGGAGGGGCTTAAAGCTCTGAGGTGATGTGGTCTTTTTCCTTCCATCCCCTAGAAACATTTCCCTAATGGTAGGTCATCTTTAAAAAAAAATGATGTTGTGGTAACATGGGTGCGTAGGGGCCTATGATTCGTGGGCCTAATTTTTGTCACCTACTACCCACATTGGAAAAAATATTTCAAAATGCCATAAACTTTCACCATGATATCAAAAATTCAAAAATAATATATCATGGAAAATATGGCTTTGTGTAGTTTTTAGTGGTGAAGGTATTTTTTCTAGATTCTTTCTTTTTGTGCTAGTATTTGTTGTTTGAAGTCAAATATCCACTTTTTAGCTCTTGAGCTCACAATTTTCTTCCATGATCTATAATTACATTATTCTTGTAGCATTAAAAGTATTGAGGAGCCTATCATGTCATCCATGCACTTCATTCAGGTTTATCCTTAGGTATATTTTATTTGAAAATTCACATATTCATATTTTGGTTGTTCACATGGACATACTACCACTTGAGAAGGTGCAATTTTGATCCTTTCACTTCAGTATAGATTCTATAATGATGTTCTATCTCATATTGCTTCATTTAGATGATAGTTTTTCTCTATATTATGAGTTTTCTAGTTTTCCATGGCATCAATACTATTATTTATTTATCATGTTTCTAGAGTTTCTCCAACAATCAATAATTAGTAGAGTTTTTAGCATCAAAATCACCTATCCTTTCTCTCCTAGGTTATGTTTCTAGTTTTACTCCACCAATGTGCTTCTAGAGTTTCTCTTTAGTATGTTATCTCATTTTGGGGGCTTTAAATGGTCTATATCCATCTCTTACAAGGGTATTTTTCCTCACATGGGGTTTTATCCTCTCATTATTCATGGAGTGTATTATTTTATATTTTCTCTTTTGGGGAGGAGTTTTGTCCCACTAGGTTTTCTCCTTTTCTCTATTTGCAAGAGTGCATTTGTATTTTTACATTATAGGTTTCTAACATGGCCTCATAGTGGGGACCCAATTTTATTCTTTGCATAATACTCCCTAAGTTGTACTTAAAGGGGTATTGGTGTAAATAGGTGTTCTACCTAACTAGTAATTAGTACAACAGATTTACATGTTAATTCCACTTAGGTCATAGGAGGGAATATTTGTAGATAGTGTTGGTTGTTACTAGATCTTATCTTGTATTTTGGCATTTAATGCTTGTTTTCTAACTCATTTAATATGTTTTGAGGTAGTTATCTTATTTTACAATACTAAGGCACATGTCAAGATCTTGTATATCCATATCTCACAATTTTCCTTTATAAGCAAGGAATCATATGTACATCACATATTCAATCTAGAAATCTTCCATATATAATCATGTAGCATTATATATCTACCATTCTCTCTTGTGGAATTTATTATTGTCTTGTAGATTATCCTGGTGTGTTGAGGATTTCACCATTAACTCCCTCAATAAGTTGGTGTCATAATATTGATCCCTCAAATATACACATCTCATTATGTGTTATAATTGGCAAAGAAAAGGGATGAAAGAAAAATAACTTAAAGGAATTAAATTAAATTGACATGATGCACCAAAAAATATTGTGATCAATGGACCTTTAATGTAATGTCGAACTATCCTATAAAGCAAGAATATACCAAGGTCCATGTAGTTGATCATCAATCAAATTATCTCAATCATACCAACTAATATGTATAATTCAAAATAGAAATTTTTAAGGGCTATGCCTTTTGAATGTGCATGATAAAATATTAAATTTAGGAGGCATAATTATGGAAACAAATTGAATTTATGGATTCTAATACTAATGATATTATTTTATAGGAAAAGTGATCCTAGATCTTACTAGGATTAACTACTTTTCACTTACCAAATATTAGCATTATACATCAGAAATGACATGAGATTGACATATAACCTAAAAGGTGAGTCAATCAATCTTTGATTTAATTCCTTTGAGCCTTGAAAATTGTGTTTTATGAAATTTAATAATGCAACTAGTTAACTATGAAAATGTAGCATTTTGAAATGAATTTTGATAATTTGAAAGCACATAGACAAATTTTGGTACCAAAAAAGGAAGACATTGATGCATATGGGGTTAAAATTTGAGCTAGATCTTGGCGGTCAAGAGCACCAAGGGTACAATAGATAGGGGATCTAGGATTAAAAAACTAATTCAACCAACCTTGGGTCCTTGGTCTATGGCATCTTCCTTCTAAATACCATTGTCAGATCTTCATCTATTATTGAGACAATTTAGTTTCAATATCTTATCAAGTTGTAGGGCTAACAATGCATGAATGAGAAAATTATCTTCAATCTTCTTCCATTCCTCTTTAGATCTATAGCATGCACACACAAAAGGAGGGGAAGGGTTGCATTATATAGAGGCTTGCCTCAGTCAAACCCCATGTTGGTATTTCTACCTCCATAATGGAAAAATTGATGATAAAGAGAGTGCATCATTTTGAGGGATAGAGCCTAAATGAGAATGGATTAATAAATTAAAAAAAATCTACAACTCACCACTCAAATATGATCTCCTTGATAGGATAAAGTAATGCTCATGACCTTTGAAGATTGATCATAATTTTGATTGATTTGACTTGAAGACCTATAAGAATTACTACTCACAAATAAAATGCATGTATAAAGCTGAAAAGACTCACATAAATCTTGAAATGATGCTTGAATGATAAAATTCTACAATAATTAGATATAAATTCTAGTCTTGATTTATTTCAAATTGACAATAATTTCTCTCTAGTATTGCTTGATAATTCTTGTTAATTAAATTGTGAAAATAGAATGTATTTAGATGAAATTAATCCAATTTCCCAAAAACTAAATCTCAATAGCTGACAATTGGGATTTGAATTTCAAATAATAAATTGACATCTACATATTTACATTTGGGGCCATTTTAAGAGTTCAACAACCTAGGGCATCCTAGACAAGATCCCACTTTTTTTGGATTCAAAGTGTTGGGGGAAAAATATTAAATGCATACATGTGTCTTGCATATTTTATTTTTTGATAAAGATAAAATGGGCCATGGAATTCATAATTTAGGAAATTATATGCATAATTTGGTCCAAGCACATAGGAGGGAGAAAAATCTAGTGTGAAATTGTCAAGGGAGACAATTTATGAGGCTATAAATAATCTTTAGTACATTGTATAAAGAAAAATGATAAAATTAACACTTCCATTTGGCGGTTCCTTACATTGCTCCTAAAAATGAAGAAAATGAATAAATGTTTGAAAGCACCCATTTCCCCCCTCTACAAGCTAAATATCTTCTACAAGGAAATTGAGATGCAAGGGAACACACGTGATAATGTTGTGTTGTGGCTCACAAACTTGTTGAAGGTAATAAATATTCACCTAAGGACCCATCTCCATTACAACTAGATTTTGATGAGATTCCTACCTGCCATTCATCTTCATCATCAATTGAATCCACAAAAATTTATTGCCAAAGCATGAAAAAAAACCCTTATCTCTCCCAACTATTTCAAAAATTAAAAATCTTTCCACCTTCTCCACCATCTTGTCCATGAGATACTCACATCTCTCCTTTTACGATTGATTATTCTTGCAATCATGCCAATAGCACTAGCATAACACCCATTGTGGTATATTATGACACTAGTTTATATGATAACATTATTGAACCACAAGAATATCATAAATAATTCTCTCTTATATTTTCACAATAAATGAACTTCGCTAGGGGAAAGTGTGATGAGTCCCCTTCTTCAGTAAATGATCCATCACATGTTGAACCTACCGCTTCTCTACATTGTACTACAATTGTTGTAACTCCTTTAGCATGTTGTTTTCATTTTATTAATCTAATGGGTGAAGTTGGAGCACATTTTAGAGAATGTGCATAGTTAATGCATGTGGTTGAAGATTTGAGAGGTGTAAGAGAGATTAATGTATGTGTAAGAGGCATTAAATGAATATGGTTGAGATGTTTTGGAGGGAAATTGTTTGGGCAAGAAATTCAAATAAAGGGAGTTAATGAAGGAATATTCCCTAGAATGTGCTTTTGTGAGGGAAAATGAGATAATTAGTTAATTAAAAGAGTTGATTTTCATGTGCAAGTGGGTTAGTTAATCAAGGGTTTAGGTTTGACCTAGGTTGAGTCAAAAGCTAGAGGATGGGTAATGATGGTTAGGGGTTAATTAATTTAGATTAATTAAATTGAAGGAATTAGGAGATTTGACATTTGATTTAAATAATTTGGTTTATTAAATTAGATGAAAGGACTTTAGGATACTTAATTAAATAAATTGATTTATTTAATTAAATAGGATGAACATTAGTTAATTAATCCAATAAATTAATTTATTTGATTAATAGAGGAATTTGATGTTAATTAGTAAAATTTATATGCATAATGTCGATTAGGATTATTTTCATGTCTACATTTTTCCCCTCTTTGAAGCAGCATACCAGTTGTCTTGGTTCAAAGAATAACACTATCGAGATCGAAATTCAATTGCTTTTTGGATTTTTTTGAATGCCCCACTATTTCCCCAATGGAAAGAAGTACGCTGGTACACTACCCCCTTGAGAGATCAAACAAAAATTTAGATTATAGGGTCGACCTCATGACAAAGAGGTTCAAGATGGATGTATGGATGGTTAGACTAACATATCTATATGATAATGACGATGGAAATGAGATGAATGATGTTTCCTATTATGATGATATGTATGAGTATGCAGGATGGGTATGTTGATGTTTTATGAATGTAGGATGGATGCATGCCATGATTGTAGGTTAGCATGAAAGAGGGTAGAAGAATGAGAGGGATCAACTATTGATTCAGAGAAGATGCACAAGTCCAACAATTCTATGAGTCATCGAGAATTTATTAGATATGATGATGAATGATGATGATGTATTGCTTATCTAGGCATTGGGGATGTAAAGAGCACAACTTTCCTTATTTTTAATCACACACATAGATACAATGCATCTAGATATAGAAAACTAGGATGACATTATACCTAGTGAGATGGACTTTGCCTCGACAATTAGCTAGGAGTATCCTTGTTCACACCTTGCATATGAAAACCTCACTAGGATGTATTTCAGAAGTTTCAAACATCTCAGACCAAAAAATGTAAAGGCATAACCAATCAATGAAATAGTCAAAAAAAATTCTAAAACTCCCTCCATACACACCTACCAAAGCAAGTATCACCAAGTTATATTACAAGAATATCCAATGAGCACATCAGAAAAAAGATAATGATCAATGCCCCATTCCTTTCTCTCTAAATCATATTGATTAGACATCATCAAGAGGTCATTGGAATGAGTGCAATAAGATAAATCAAAAGAAAAGATTAAGTACACAAACAATCTAATGTTCTTCATACCAGGTATAGCCAAAGGGATGTGTTTTGTTTAGGATAAGTATCCAAAGTTTTTTTCCGATAGATAATGCCCATTTCAAGAAGGATGCATCCTAGGACATGTTAGTGGATGGTGGAAAGTTAATAGGTTGTTTAAAAGGCTGTTGATATAAGGTTGAATGACATGTTTGCTAAAAAGATCAAGAGTTTGATTTTGTGTTTAATAGTTTGTTGTTTCAATTTTTATTTTGTGTTTGAAGCTTGATTTTGCTTATTGTTATGGTTGTTTCCTATTTAAGTTACCAAAGTGTGAGGTGACGATTGATATATTATGGATTATTGATTATCGTGTGAAGCGAAATGAGACAAATGGATTTTATTAAAATATTTGGATGTTTATGATGTTTTTGAAATGTTATGAGGCTATTTTTTGGATTTTTGGGTTAGTTAAATGTTTTTGTATTTTTGCGTCTTGAGGGCTGATCAAAGATTAGCCTTGCCTATGTTTAAGCTCAGAGACAACATAGTTTGGATACCATCTTTTTGGCATTTTTTGACTTTTTGACCTCTTTTTGAATTTTGATATGTTTTGGGTGTTTTTTTATTTTCTCATGATTTGGACGATTTGGATATTGATATGTGTGATGATATCAATGATTTTTTTTGGGATCTTGTTGAAAACCAAGCTAGGTTTGATTGATCTGATTGATGGATTGATGATGATATCATTGTTGAGGATACATAACAATGCAAGGATAGTGTTAAGCAACACGAGGATTGAGAAGGATATCTTGAGATGATGATAGATTGATTGGATTTGGTTAGTTAAGATTTTGAAGCTCGGTTTGGAACAAAAGTTGTTTTGAATGTTTTGATGTGATGTTGAAGCACACGTTACATGCAACTGATATTGATTCGATGAAAGATAATGATTGATAAGGAACATCTTCTTGTAAAAATATGCCATGGGTTTGAGATTTGGATTTTGGCTCCCAAATGCTTTGACCAATTTGATTTCATATTTTTTCAATGTTTGAATCACCACATAAGTTGGAAGATATAGATCAACACATATTCTCAAAGCAAGATGTAAATATCTACCCCAATGTCTAGAAATGTGTGAAATGCCATGGGTGGATGCATGGATAGGTGTATGGAGGGATGGATATAGATTATCTTGTGATAAGATAAGGTTTTCAAATAGAGGATGCTTATTTGGATAGTGCTTCATGGCTTATAGAATGTTTGGTAGGATAGGATCAATGAAAATGACTCATATCAAGATGTTTACCATAAACAAGTGTTAAGTGTACACCAAACTTTTTCAAGATCAAGATAATTTGGAAGATGGATGTAAAAGGATGAAAATTGATTTGATAAGGGTGTGTTTAGGATCATGATGGGACAAAAAGTGGTGCTATGATGGGTATGAGTAGGGTATGTGGCTGGTGACTTTTATTTTACCCAAAATTAATGAAATGAAAAGGGTTTTTAAAGGAGATTCTTTGCTTTCCACCAATATAAATTATGCTTTACTTTGAATTTAATAAATAATTATTATTCATTTTCTATTTGAATTACAACTAAAGTCTTGATTGATAGGCTGATTGAAGAACATCTATAGCTTTCAAGCGGTATCACATTTTTTGAATCTGAAACATGCATAACATTTTATGCTTCACGTAGTATAGGATTAAAAAAAAAAATGAATTTCATGAAGTTTTGACCAGTTAAGATGGTCAGAGAGTTTTATATTTTTAAAAGTTGTAATAAAAAATTATATTATTTACTTGAAAGTTATAAAAAAATATACCAATTATCGAGACATGAGTCCTCTACTATATCTATATTATAAAAAAATATATCATTTTTGTGGTTAGGCGGTTAGATAAAACACTTTTACTGGTACATCAGATTGAAATTTTAAATTTCACCAAATAGATTTGTTTTTATATATCCTAGTAGTTTAGAAACATTCAATTTCTAATGCATTCTATTCTTACATATGGGTATGTGCAGGATCATTATGGAAAAAATAGGCCCTTAAGTGGCAAAAATTAGAAAAAATCGGAGTTAGCAAACTTGGTAAAAATTGAATAATTTATCTATATTATTTCAAAAAATATGTAAGAATAGAATTTGTAAAAATTGAATGTAGTTTCTAAACTACTAGGTTTATTTAAAAAAAAAAAAATCTATTTATGAAATTTGAAATTTCAATGTAGTAGTACTTAAATTTCAAAAAAAAAAAGTAGGTATCCACCCCACCCCTAACCACAATAAAATGTAATATTTTTATAAGATTTTAGATATAAGTAGAAGACTCATATGTCCCAATGTGATGCATATTTTTTTTGTAATTTTTTCCAAGTAATTAATTATGAATTTATTATTACAAATTTTTAAAAAATATAAAACTTCGTACATCGACCAACCTTAACTTGGTCAAAACTTCATGAAATTCATTTTATTTTTAATCCTATAGTATGCAAAGCATAGAATGTGACATTTTTTGATTCAAAAATGTGATACCATTTGAAAGCTATAGATGTTTTTCAATTATCAATCAACACTTTAGTCATAATTCAAATAGAAAATGAATAATAATTATTTTATTAAAGTAAATCATAATTTATATTGTTGGAAATATGAGAATCTCCTTTAAAACCCTTTTGTCTCATCAATTTTTGTCGCCAGAATACCCATCATATTGCCACTTTTTAGCCCATCATGATCCTGCACATACCCATATCTTAAAATAATATAGATAACTTATTCAAAATTTTACTTCAAGTTGCCTAACTCTGATTTTTCTAAATTTTTTGCCACTTAAGGGCCTTTTTTTTCCATGATGATCCTGCACATACCCATAAATAATTTATGGATGAATAGATTTATTATAGAAAAGATGGATGGAATGCTTGATTTGTTATGGATGCAATAAGATGTTTTCACTTGAATTGGCACATGTAGATGCTTGATTCTACATATGACACATGTTTTCTAGGTTTTCATCATGGTACTTTTCCAAAGCACCACCATAGTTGTTTTCACTGGAGAACAATTTTTATCTTTACTATTTTCATGATTTTTTTAATTTTTTGGTTTTTATGAAGGATTTTAAGTTCATGCTGCACACCTCATGGTGTCGATATAGATGCTTCTGTCATAATGTGCCATCGATATCCTTCTTGGAGAAGCTACTTTGCTAAGATACGCACACTTGAATACAAATTTTGAGAATCCTAATCCACTTTGTTGATATCGTTGTTAACTCTATCTTTATGTGCACATCACTATAGAGTGTCTTCTAAATGCTTATGATGAAGGGTGGCTGCCAATACATGGTTAATTTTAGAATTGGATATCATGCATGGAGGTGTGGATGCAATGTGTTTAGGAATAAAAGATGGATTGGTTGATAATTTGGAACCTTTGACTCTCCAAACTTGGGAAGATGACCAATGATGGGTGGATACTTTGGACCAGCTGTTTGATATACTTTTTACATCACTCGAGAAGATTGCTTTTTCCTTTGCGGATATCTTTGATAGATACTTTTCCCTTTTTTTAATTTTCCCCATATTTTCTTTTACTAATGGAGTTTGATAGGGATAATCTTTGTTTGTATTCTTTGCTATCGATTTGTATTTTATTTGTCCTTCATGATTTACAACTTTTTTTATAATGTTCTTCTTGCTTTGATTCATATCTTTCTTTTGATGTTGGTCTCAATTCGTGGATGGGGTGATGGGTGGATGTATATTGATGGCATGGTTGGTTGTAGTATTAGCATTGGTTTTCATCATAAGGATTCTCCGTGCTCCCTATGTTGACATTTTTTTGAGATGAAGTTGCCCCCAGTATTGTGGAAGTAGTACCTTCATGATTTGATTTTGCTTGTTTTGATATGTCCTCTTTAGCAAGTATTCTCTGATAAATGACCACTAGAGATGATTTTATTTCAATTTGTTGCTCTATTGTCTCTAGAATATCATGTTTGTTCTAACCTGTTTACTTGAGTGGATAATGTTGGAGGGTATGTGCAAGATTATCTTGGAAAAAATAGGCCCTTAAGTGGCGAAAAATTCAAAAAAAATACAGTTAGGCAACTTGACATAAAAAATTGAATAAGTTATCTATATTATTTCAAAAATATGTAAGAATAGAATTTGTAGAAAATTGAAAGTAGTTTCTAAACTACTAGGACTATTTTTTTTAAATCTATTTGGTGAAAATTTGAAATTTCAATGTAGTAGTACTTAAATTTTAGGAAAAAAATAAGAAGTAGGTGTCTGTTTGACCACTCTAACCACAATAAAATGACAATATTTTTTTTACAATATTTTAAATATAAGTAGAGGAATCATGTCCGGATGTGATACATATTTCTTTATAATTTTTTTCCAAGTAAATAATTAATTATTAATTTTTTATTACAACATTTAAAAAATATAAAAACTCGTATGTCTGACCACCTTAACTTGGTCAAAACTTATTGAAATTCATTTTTTTAAAATCCTATAGTATGCAAAGCATAGAATGTGACACATGTTTTGGATTCAAAAAATGTTATATCGTTTGAAAGTTATAGATGTTTTTCAATCAACCTATCAAACATGACTTTAGATGTAATTCAAATAGAAAATGAATAATAATTATTTATTAAATTCAAATTAAAGCATAATTTATATTGGTGGAAAGTTGAGAATCTCCTTTAAAAACTATTTTTGTTTCGTAAATTTTTGGATTAAAAAAAATTCGTCAGCCACATGCCCTACACATACCCATCATATCACCACTTTTTGGCCCATCATGATCTTGCACATACCCTGGATATCTTCATACATGAATTCCTCAATCTAAATTTGGGATATATCTAATCCTGATGTTAACAACTAAGTTTGACTTTAGGAATCAATAACCTTCTCTTTTTGTGTAATAATGTTAGGAGGAATGGAATCATGTTTTGAATGAAGATCACCTACATGTCCATCTAAAGAAAATGTCTCATGGGTAGATGGAGCAGTATGTGTTATATGGATATGGTCATCATTTGTGACATCTTGTATAGATTGGAAAGTGTCAATTATATCATTGTAGTATCTTAGAGATATAAATTCTTGATCTTGAATGATTTCATAATTGCTTTCAACATGCTTTGGATCAAGTTCTTGACATGGGTCCATTTCAAAGGATGGAATTCTTATAAAGGGTTCTTGGATGTCTTCATTAGGAATATGAAGTGGCTCAATATCCTCTTGATCTTTAAGTGAATTTGGATCAAGTGTTGAGTTGAGGATTTCTTCATATTCTGTAACCATGAGATCAAAGGATGTCAATATGTCTTGGAAAGGACCATTGCTAGACTTTAGTGAAAGATGTTGATCATTCTTTGGAATAAATTCTTGAGATATGTCCTCTAACTCATTAGGAGATTACATAGAGACATTTTCAACAAGATCATTGGTTGATGGATCATGGATTATGTTGATAGGATCAAATAATTCTAACACTCCTTTAAATAGATCATTGTTGGATATTATTGATGAATTTTGATCATGATTGAAAAGTGACTCTTGATGCATGTTGATTTGATCATTGGATGGGGTAGAAAAATCTTCAAGGTGCTCATTGATGGATAAATCTTGATCATTGTTTTTAACAATTATGGTGGAGAGATTGCCACTGCTATCATTAGTGGTTGAATCTTGATCATTGTTGTCAACAATTATTATTTCTTGATCAAGAAGGGCTTGGATGATATTTTGAGTGGAATACAAATTGAAGTTTTATGATGATTGTCTTTATGATACTCACAATATGATCTACCATTATTCCAAGGGAATTTTATGATAGAGTTGAAAGAACTTTATTTTGGAAGAGTGTCGATTTTTTCATTAACTATCTTTTTTAATGCTGATTCAATTGGCTCTCCCAAAGGAGTGTATTCACATTTGTTATCTTGTGATATTATTACTTTAAATTGACCTTGTGTTGATTGATTATGGAGATGTGGTGATTGGGTTGGTTGTTTATGTTTTTGATCTTGATATCCAACCTCTTGATATTGGAGATATTGTTCTTGATGTGGTTGTGGACACAACTCAATGTTTTTGATGACAAGGATTAACCAATGGGGGAGTGCATAGATTTTGGGGTGGAGATGTCTCTTGGTGATATGAATCAACAAATTTTATAAGTATAGCAATTTGATTTCAAAAAAAAAAATTCTTGATTTTGATCTTGACACCCTAGATATAGTTGATTTTGTTGTTGGTCAAGCATATTTGGAATATACACTTGTGGTGTTTGTATGTGATCATGGAAAAATTGATATTGGAATATGTTTTGATTTGAGATTATGTTTAGGTTTTGCATTATAGATTGACATGGAACATTGTTGTGGTTGGGAAACATATTGCTTTGATTTGGGTAACTTTGATTTGGTATGAGGTTACCTTGAATTGGATCAATACATTGAGTTGTCAATATATTGCTTGGATTTTGAAAAACATTGGTTTGATTTGCAAATGTATCTATCCTATAGTTCACTGAGTTTGTATTTGATACATTCACGTTTGATAAGTTTTTCACTTGGTATATTCACATTTGGCATGTATGGGTTGGATGGGATAACTTTTTGTTGTTGAAGACTCATGCATTGATTGTTTGGTTGATAGATTTGTAAATTTTGACTTTGATATAAACCTATGATAGGGAAAGGTGTTCAAAAATTTAGGATGGGAATACTCACATTTGTTATATCATTGAGGTTTATAGGAGATTAGATAATGATCCCATGTATGGATTGTACAAATGTGAGTTTTGATAGTCAATTGGCATTGTAAGGCTTTGATAGTTTGGTTGAATTACATCACTCATGATGTATGGAGCAAGTTTATATTCCATGTTATTCTTGTGTTTTTACCTTGTTGACCTCTAAGGAATCTAATACCAGTGATGAGATGAAGGATGAAAGGGGTGAATGATATGGGTGTTGAAATCTTAGGAACTTTGGATCAATGCTATACTTTAGGATTAGATTTTGGTTGGTTTGATTTGGATAATGAACTTGTAAATCCCAAGATGTTGGATGCATCCTTAGGATGAACTTGTTCAAATGGGTGCTAATTTAACTAGAGGTATGAGAAAGGATGCATTCTCACACTCCTAACTAGACAAGGTGATTTTGATGTGTTTTAAGGATTAAGCCAAGTCTAGAATTTTGATTTTTTCCAAATATTTAAAAGTTGTTTGTGGGATGAAGATGATAAATGTTTGGGATGGATGAAGTGTTTGATTTGATCCTAAATGAGCCTAAGAGGGACCTTGTTTTCAAGACCAAGATAGTGAAGAACATGCCTTAACCTATGAGTAATTCAAGCCAAAAGACCAATGTTTTTCTTGGAAAACCATAAGACAAAAGATAACAAGCACATGTGTGGGGTTCAATTGATTTAATCTTGGTTAAATGGATTCTTTTTTACCACATCACTTGCCTTTCTTAAATTTCAAACTAAATGTCTATTTCTTAGCTCCTTTTCATTCTACAAGGTCCATTATATGAAAATCAAAGAGTGAAAGCCATAGTTTCCCTAGGTTGACTTTGGAGAGAACAAATTGAGATATGGGCTCAAATATTTAGAAGCATCTAAGGATAAAATTCCTAGGGAAAAGCAATAATATTTGGACTCTTCAAGGATATTTTCTCTTTCTAAAGGATTTGAATTTTTTATCACTTGTTGAATTTTTGTTTCAAAGTTTGAGATCCAAGAAATGTATTTGACTGACTCACAAATTGTACAACCCTAGGTTAGAAATATTTATACTTGTTGAGTCCCCACTAAAATTTCTCCAAACACTAAGAAAAAGTGGACAGTTAGAGATTTGGTGACACTGGCTCCCCTCCATGGCACACACTTCTCAAGACCACCAAATATCAAAATCTTGAAGATCCAGAGAACTTAAGTATTTTTATGTTTCTCCATTGAATAGTACAAATGTGGGGTGGCTTCAGAATGACTATTCTTGCACCAAAAAGCATTAAGGATTTTGGCTTCTAAACAAATTGGTTCTTAGTTTGGGTAATTGGGGACATGGCACCTTGCAAGCATTGAGAAAGCCACTAAAGGATTTAATCAATCCTACAATGGGTTCTTATACTTTTTACAATAGTACCCCGTTTTGAAAGACACTATATGATAAAGGTCCACAAACCATGAGGATTTGATAGTTTAGTCTTATCCATTTATATACTGACCCGAGTGAAAAATTAGTTGGAGTCACCTTCGAGTTGTTCTTAGGCAGGCCCGTCTAAAGGTAAAAAAAAGTGAGGGAGTACACTTGTAGTCCAGCCACACAGTTCATGTAAAGTGCAAGGAGAGAACACACACAATGTCTATTTCTCACACTAGCATGATTGTTCAATTTTAAACCCAAATTTGAAATGTGTAGGTAATTTTTTAGACAACCAATTTCACTCAAATGCTTTTGATTCTCAAGATCACCATGAAGCACAAGAGAAGTGCATACACATTTGAATGACACAAATTGCAAAAAAAGTTCCAAGATAATGAAAGCACAAGTTCGTTTTAAGCCTCAAAGCAATGATCAGTTCTTTTTAGAGCACCAAAAACCAGGTGTGATAGTTTTTGTTCAATTTTAGCTCAAAATCAAAGTCTAATAAGTTTCTAATGTTCAGTTTTAGCCCAACTTTGAAGAAAAAAAAAACAATGATTGATTTTAAACCCCAAAAATGATCTAGTTTTCCTAAAATAGAAAATAAAAGCAGCAAATGGATGCTCTAGACTATTACAATAAGCATAAATAAAAATGATTTTTCAAGTTCACATTCAATGCCCACATCTAACTCAAATATGCTTGTTATTTTTTAGATTTGCTTTGCCTTGCTACTCTATCATCTTCATGAAATTTGAAAATTAGTTATTGACATATTTAACTTTACAAATTATTAATCGACATATTCAAGAAACATATAAGAAAACAAATTACTGCAAGAGAACATAAGTCAAAAATTGACAATTTGCTAATTTTGCGCTCAAATAAAATAACAATATTATTATGCTGTCTATCAGCCTATGATTCAACCCTCTTAGTAATTGTTGTTTTCTTAAAATCCAATTCACAAGTTGTTCAAAACATCAATCGAAAGACACCATCTTTATAGTATACTATTCAAATTCAATTTGATTTGAGCTTACTGAAGTCAAACATTTAATCAAACCAGTAGAGTATCATCAGAAGAGTACACTTTTTGCACATCACTATCACCACAAAAAAAAGAGAAATCAACTTTCCTCTACCATTAATGATGTACAGTGGTAATTGACTTGATTAAAGTAAATTCTTTGATGTACAATCTGAATCAACTTCATTAAAGTGAATTCTCTGGTGTACAGAAGTAATAGACATCTCTACCATTAATATCACACCAAATTAAATCAAGTGAAAAAAAAAACCAATGCCATCATAATCATTGATCAATACAAAGATAAAATTGTAACATATATTTAAAGCAAAGAAATTTAAAAGTTTTTGAAAGGCCCAATAAAAGTAAAGAGAATTTAGTAAGGTGCCACAATAGTAAAAAAAGATGTTAGTGTAATTTAATCCTTTTCTATTTGATATCCTTGGATTCAAAATCTTCTTGATTACCACTCATAAGAGCCCCCCATACATAACAAGGAAATTTGTCAGAGTATATTTCATTTTTGGATCTAAAACATAGACATAAGAGTTATTTTATGGCAAGAACATATGATAGCTAGGAAGTTATTGAACTTTAAATCATACCTTTAAATCTCCCGTCATACATCCAAACAAACAACCATGACATGGATTTTCCTTAATCTAACCACTTATGCTCTTATTTGCATATATCAGGTCAACATATGGTGATTCGTCTAAGCAACAAGTGTATGCCTAGCTATTTAACTGCTACAAAATAATTTCAAATGCATATATATGATCTACTCAAACATTAGAATGCAACTGTTACTACACAAGCCTAGAAACCATTTGTGAAACTAGGATTAACCTACAAAATATGATAAGCACATAACTTCAGACAACCAATTCTTGAGATGAATCCAAAAATCAGATCATTGCTATACCACATTTTGAACATCAAAGCTAGAAATCCCAACAAAGAATCATGTCATATTTAAAACCAACTACTAAATCAAATACCTAGCAATGATTTCCATTTGGATGAAAAATGACTACCTAAACTCCCTTCTTACACCAATACTTTTTTGATTCTATATATACCATCATACTGAACACCATTTTTTGGTGCATAAGATGGAATTTTTTCCTTATGATTATAATATTGTAGCTTTCCAAGTGTTTTTCAAAGGCATCAAAATCAAACTTTTTTTGTAAATATCCACAATCTCCTAAATCACTTAAATGCTTCAAACCAATATTAAAGACTTAATGCTTTAAATAGATATTAAATGCTTCAACAATTGAAGAACAAAATAGTCATAATTCAATGTAATGCATCACAGCTTGAACATGTGGAAAGTAAATCCAGAGAGACCTATTTGTTATGGTTGCCAAATACTTGAAATAAAGAAATTAAATATCTAATTTACTCTCTTTCCAAAAAATGACTGGTCCATTATCTTTATAGAAAGATCTCTATCTTTCCTCCACACATGACACCTTTACCAACAGAGTGCTCCCTCACCCCGTGCTCTCTCAATGGATTTTTAAAATCGAACCTTTATAAATGAAACAAAAACATAGCATGTTAAGTAGCATAAACATAGAATCTTGAAGTGATAGTTCAAGCAAGTTTAATCAATACACTTTCAATGCTTTCCTCCTCTCATCCCAATGAAAATCTGCAAGCAAGTATAATAATAAACTTCAGTCTATGTTAATGGTAACTAGTTAATATTGAGCATGGTAGATACAGAAGGCAACGAGCAACAAATATTGGATAGCAAACAAAAACTAGGTGAATTCAATCACTAATTTAAACTGTTATCTCATGGACAACAATAATCGTAGGATTCACACAAAATGGACTTGTTAGAAAAAGGCTTTTAGAAACTTTCAAGCTAATGCAATTGCAGATGTAAAGCCAGATGAAAAGCTTTTAGAAATCGATCCTTTTTTTTACCATTGCAATAAAATACAAATAATAATAGTTGCCTACAATGGGTGCAATGCTTATGATAGAGGGTTGCTAAAGAAGAGGTCATGAGTTGTGTGCAGGTCTATTTAGGAGGCATGGGTAGGTTGTGTAGACACTCAAATTAAGATTACTTCTGCTACTAATCAAGTAACTAAATTTATTTGATTAATTCACTTTCTACTAACTAATGTAATCTCTAAATTAATTAAATAAATCAAGATATTTAATTAAAATCCTAATGTTTTAACATCCTCTCATTTGATTTAAATAAACCTAAACATTTAAATTAAATGTCATAAATCAACGAATTTCATCCAAGTTAATTAATCCTAAATTAATTAATTCCTAATACTAATCCCTCATTTCTCCAGCTTTTGACTTAGCCTGGGTCAAACCTAAACCCCTGACTAACCCACCCACTTGCACATGAAAATCAATTTCTTTAATTAATTAATATCATATTTTCCCTCACAAGGCATATTCCCAATGAATATTCCTTCATTTACTCCACTTATTTGACTTTCTTGTCCAAACCATTTCCCTCCAAAACATCTCAACCATATGCTTTTAATGCCTCTTACAAGTGCATTAATCACTCTTACACCTCTCAAATCCTCAACTACATGCATTAACCATGCACATTCTCCAAAATGTGCTCCACCTTCCTCCACTAGCCTTGGGACAAGTGTCACATTATCATTGGCTCTTCTTTAGTCCCACATTCTTCCCATCTCTCCACTCTCCAACCCTTCAATCTATAAATACAAGGCACTTCTACTCCACAAGATCATCCACAATCTTACTATTTGCACTATAGGCATTCATCACTTGCATTTTCATCCCATCTTAGCTTGTTGTTATTATCATTTTGCATCAAAGTTTTCTTTGCATCTTCTCATCAAGATCAAGAAGCTTGTCAAAAGGGGTTGGGAAAGGGTTACTTTCACATCAAAGTAGCACCAATTCCACTATGGGATAGGTATGAACATGCTTTTTACATGCTTGCAATTGGTTTCTTTCATCTTTTGTTGTTTGGTTTGCATTCTTAAGTATGTTTGAATATCTCATAGGAGCATTTTATTTTCTTGGTTTAAACTGGCCTATTCTAATGTTTGTTGAGGTTGAAACATTTTGAAGATTTGTGCTCACATCTGACACTAGAAGGAGGACAATGAACCCACAACTACATCTTGCTTTCATATGTTATTGACATTTCTAAATCTAATTGATGTTTCATTGTTTCTAAATATCATCTATTGATATGAACTCAGCCAAAGACATAGGTTATGGCACTATGCATGCATAGTAAAATGTTATAGTTGAGCTTATTATTTTTGCACGTTAATGTTCAATTTTATAGAGTTGAAAATTTGTAGCTTGGTGTATGAAATCATAATTCTTTTTGGCAGTTGATAAGCTCCTCTACATTTTGAATTAGCCAAAGCTTCTCTACATTTTATGCTTTGTTGGACATCCATACCCTATTCCAAAAGCTCCCACTTTGGCATAGGAAGAGTAAACATTGGGAAAGGTTGTAAAATATGGCATTTTTCCAACTGTTGCCATCTGTTTGAATTTTTTTTAGCTTTTCCAATGAATCCATTTTGATACAAACCCTACAATAAATGCATTTCATGAGATGACATCCAGTTGAGGCATTCTCCTTAACAGTTCGCTTTCCTTCACTATGCTCCCATTGATTCACATAAAGGCCAAGAGGATGCTGGTAAAGATTGTGGAAGTTGACTTTAAAACTGTCATTGCATTTGTTTGAAAATCTCTGAAGTCTTTCCTTAAATACGTTTTGTACATGTCCTTCAAATATTGCATTACATGTGGCCACATTTCTTTGGAGGGATTTTGTCAAACAATATCTCCTCCAATCTTTCACCGCTTAGATGGGAAGGGAGGATGTTGGTAAAGATTATTGGTTCTAGTTTTAAAAAAACTGATTGCATATGCTCGAAAGTTTCTAAAGCCTTTGTCAATGAATCAATTTTGTGCTTATGTTGTCATTATTGTTGTTAATAAGTAATTAAATTCAATCACCACAAAATCCTTTAGTTCCATAACTATTGATTGATATTGCTACTTAATTTCAGCACTACCATTTACTCCATTCCCTAGGCATTTACTAGGATCATGTTGTGCTGTTTTGGCACACACGCTCCACTGAAGGCAGGGACCCTCTTTCGCTTCGGTTTTGGTTTCTTGGCCCTTTCTTTCTTGATGTTTTGTCTTATCTTGGCATGTGCTTAAATGTTTATTTTGATTGCCTAGGTGTTTCCCCAGGTTATTTATTGAAAATCCTAAGTTCTGGATGAGGTTCAGGTTTTTACCCGGATTCTGGATTTTCCACCCTGGTTGGATTTTCCCGGATCTTGCTTGGACTCCGGCTGGACCCTGTTGTTCGGGGATTTTTTGCATTTGCAGATTTTCGTGTGGGCTGGATTTTCCCAGATTCTGGCCTGTTGTTGGCTTCCCAGGTTTTCTCTGACTGTCCTATCGATTGCATTAATGGCTTCGCACATGCTTTGAAGGATGTATTTAACTTGATTTCTAGGATCTTTTGTGCCATCATGCTTATTGTTGCTGTCATTTGAGCTGAGGAGTGCTTTCCTGTGTTTGATTGACTTCATTTTGGGGCATTTGGCTTTGAATTGATCAATTTTGTAGCATTTACTTGCATGTTTGTGCCCTTGTTCTTTGTGGACACTTTTCTGCTTGCTTTTGCTGATTTTGAGGGCGATTCCTACCTTATAATGGTATGTTTCAGTTGCTTTACTCTGAATTGATGATTGCAGATAGTGCGTTGAAGTTGTAAATCCTTATTTGGGTTTGATTTTCTACATTGTTTGGATGTTCTCATGACTAGGGTTGCATGGTAATTGTTTGATTTATGGCTTTCCAAGCAAGTCCTGAGTTCATCTGCTTATTCACATTATGAGAATTCATGCTTTAGAAGTCGTGAGTTGTCCCTAGTGGCATTTTTAGAGCGGTTGAAAAGTTTTAGGTCTAAGCTCGCCTATGCTTTAATGGTGGATGTATGGGGTTTTAACCTAGGATATCATCATTTGTCTTGAGTATGCTCTTGGGTTGGCTTAGAACATTGAGAAAATCTATAGGAGGTCCATCCTTGACTTGTCCTGATTTTAAATGTTTGAAATTTGTGATTGATTCGGTGTTTGGGTTAAGTCATGACTTTGAGTCGCAGTGTGGTATTTTTTGTCCATCCAGGATAGTCCGTCCCTTCTGGATTTCCTTCAATGTGACCGTTCAAAGTTGATGAGATGTCTTAACATTCATCCTACATTTCACTAAGAACCTTCTTAGGTTCATACTTGATCACTAGGACAATGTAATTCTTACGTCGAAAAGTCTTTCTATCGACAAGACATGCCCTAGTCACCAGGAGGTCATAGCGGGCTCCTTTCATCTTATAGATTTTCCTTTCTATCACTCAGACCTCCCCTTCATCAGCGAGACCTTTCACCGAACATATTTTGTTCTTGTCGAATGCCCTTCGAAGTCGGGAAGACTCTATCTATTCAGAGAGACCTTTTGGCGAGCTCACTACTCTTGTCGAGACCTTCACTTTTGGCGAGACTCCTAACGGTCGCCAAGACTTCATGGTGAGGCCTTCTTTTCTTAGCGAGCTCCGATCCTCTTTGGGGAGACCACATGTTGTCGGCCAGAAGTTATATCGATGAGACTCTGTCTGTCAGTGAAACCTTACGTAGTCGCTGGGACCTCTAGCCGAACTCAAAACTTAACACCGAGACATCCATTTGCTTCGATGAGACTCCCCTTCGTCGGCAAGACGTTATATCGAAATCCCTCCTAAGTTCATATTTTTTTGTTGTGATAGTATCTTTCTCACACCGAAGGTCTCTCATGTTCTATTGCTAGTTGGTGAGACCAAGAAAATTCACTGAGACCTTACCCCGACTACCCGTTGGTCATATCGAGATGTTTGTTACATCGGCATTTGGTGAGACTCTGTAAGTTCGCTGAGACATCATTTAGATAAACTTTAGTCTAACCGAAGTGATTGCTTAAACTCTGATGGTTGGTGAGACAAGGGGAATTCACTGTGACTTTACCCCAGAGAGAAAGTCTGTCATTGACATGAATTTCCTCATTGCCAGTCGACAAGACATGCCCTACTCGATGTGACTTCTTTCCGAATGAATTTGTTTGGCCGAAGTGAAACCTTCATTCCCGGAATCTACGTTGGTTCAGAGTTTTTCCTTATCTACAGACTGTCGTCGAGTCTGGATTTCTCTGAAATCCACCATCTCTCTGATTTCCCAAAATTGCAGCCTAGCTCATTTTTCGCAAAAATCCGTCCCTCATGGATTTTCCTGAAATCTGATGAAATATGAAGGAATATGGAATAGCATGATGTGTTAGTAATTTTCAATGTGTTTATGATTTATTCATGCTATCTTATGATCTCCCATGTGATTTATTGATTAATCATGATCAGGTTTAATGGTTAAGTAGGTGTTTCCTGGTTATTCCGTTGGAATCAGATCAGGCTGGAATTTCCCAAAATTCCTCTCTAGCTCAGATTCCGCGGATGGTCTTGAAACCCAAAATTTGTTGTGGACATTTTATATGAGATTTAATAACACCTTGACTATATGAGATGCATTCTAATGGTTTTTTGATGGGTTAGGATCCTCTTTCCTGTGGTTTTTATTATGTTTTCATGTTGAGTGTAGGCTAAGTCTAACAGGGTAGCAGCTAGGTCCTCGATGTCTGATGCAAAGAGGATTAAGCTAGACATTAAGAGCAAGGTGACCCCTGAGAGTAAGATCACTTATACCTGGTTAGAAGTCACTGATACGAATGTTGGCCTCTGGGAATATGAAGAATTTAAAGAAATAATGGCAGCTAAGGACCCTCCATTGGTGACTACAAGGATGATGGAATCAGGCTTATCACATGTTGTTGGTTTCCCTTCTACGGTGCAGTGTTATGAGTTGGTCCTGGAGTGTACGAGACACTATGACATTGATACATAGAGGATTATTGGTCCTCAAGGGATAGTTGTTGCAAATCTCAACCCGGTCTCCATTGCCCAAACCTTTGATATGCCTAACAGGTCTCATGTGGTGGGATTCACCATTAAGGCAGCTCAGAAGTTCTACGATGATCAGACTGTGAAGTCACAATAGCTTATCAATTCTTGGCTGGAGAATCCCAAGTCTCACTATTCCAATTTGCCCAAGCAGCTGTTCTGAGCAAAATTCAACAAGGAGTACGATGATGCCATCACATTTCTTAGCAGGGTGGTTGGATTGAAGAGTGCTGGTACCTTTGAGAATTGGATGTGCCATGCAATTGTAAGGATGGAACAAGAGAAAATTAACTACCATTGGGTAGGGGTCATTAGCCAAGTAATTCATAGGCAGTTGACCAATGTGTTGCAAACAAGGACCTTCACAATGACTTCCTATTTGGTCTATGCATTTGCAAGATTCCATCCCTACAAAGGATTGGATACAAAGGGAATTTTTAGACAGGATATCATCTATGAAGTTTTCCCTCAGTTGTACATAGGAAGTTCAAACTATATGAGGGAAAATGATGCATTCACCATGTATATCACCAGAATGCTTCAGAAAGTAGAGCATATCAGGATTTCAGACCAGGATAAGGGACTCATCAAGAAATATGGGGCATGGTTTATCAAGTTCCCAACTTTCTCCTATATTTGGATTGATGGCTGCTAAAGGCCCCCATATAGACTTCCAAGGTATCCCACTGATCACATTAACTTGTGGGAAGTAACTAGGCAGAATTGTGACTTTGATGCTATTGTCAAGAAGGACAAACACAAGATAGGATTTGGTGGAGATTTTCCCCTGAGGATTGGCACTGGAGAGGTCTGTCTATCCATTGGTTCTACCCAGGCTTCAGAGGAAGAATTGAGTGCCCTTGGTTTGTCTTTTCATTCTTTAAATAGATATTAAATGCTTCAACAATTGAAGAACAAAATAGTCATAATTCAATGTAATGCATCACAGCTTGAACATGTGGAAAGTAAATCCAGAGAGACCTATTTGTTATGGTTGCCAAATACTTGAAATAAAGAAATTAAATATCTAATTTACTCTCTTTCCAAAAAATGACTGGTCCATTATCTTTATAGAAAGATCTCTATCTTTCCTCCACACATGACACCTTTACCAACAGAGTGCTCCCTCACCCCGTGCTCTCTCAATGGATTTTTAAAATCGAACCTTTATAAATGAAACAAAAACATAGCATGTTAAGTAGCATAAACATAGAATCTTGAAGTGATAGTTCAAGCAAGTTTAATCAATACACTTTCAATGCTTTCCTCCTCTCATCCCAATGAAAATCTGCAAGCAAGTATAATAATAAACTTCAGTCTATGTTAATGGTAACTAGTTAATATTGAGCATGGTAGATACAGAAGGCAACGAGCAACAAATATTGGATAGCAAACAAAAACTAGGTGAATTCAATCACTAATTTAAACTGTTATCTCATGGACAACAATAATCGTAGGATTCACACAAAATGGACTTGTTAGAAAAAGGCTTTTAGAAACTTTCAAGCTAATGCAATTGCAGATGTAAAGCCAGATGAAAAGCTTTTAGAAATCGATCCTTTTTTTTACCATTGCAATAAAATACAAATAATAATAGTTGCCTACAATGGGTGCAATGCTTATGATAGAGGGTTGCTAAAGAAGAGGTCATGAGTTGTGTGCAGGTCTATTTAGGAGGCATGGGTAGGTTGTGTAGACACTCAAATTAAGATTACTTCTGCTACTAATCAAGTAACTAAATTTATTTGATTAATTCACTTTCTACTAACTAATGTAATCTCTAAATTAATTAAATAAATCAAGATATTTAATTAAAATCCTAATGTTTTAACATCCTCTCATTTGATTTAAATAAACCTAAACATTTAAATTAAATGTCATAAATCAACGAATTTCATCCAAGTTAATTAATCCTAAATTAATTAATTCCTAATACTAATCCCTCATTTCTCCAGCTTTTGACTTAGCCTGGGTCAAACCTAAACCCCTGACTAACCCACCCACTTGCACATGAAAATCAATTTCTTTAATTAATTAATATCATATTTTCCCTCACAAGGCATATTCCCAATGAATATTCCTTCATTTACTCCACTTATTTGACTTTCTTGTCCAAACCATTTCCCTCCAAAACATCTCAACCATATGCTTTTAATGCCTCTTACAAGTGCATTAATCACTCTTACACCTCTCAAATCCTCAACTACATGCATTAACCATGCACATTCTCCAAAATGTGCTCCACCTTCCTCCACTAGCCTTGGGACAAGTGTCACATTATCATTGGCTCTTCTTTAGTCCCACATTCTTCCCATCTCTCCACTCTCCAACCCTTCAATCTATAATACAAGCACTTCTATCCACAAGATCATCAAATTTACTAGTGTGGCTATAGGCATATCACTTGAGCTAAAGATCTTGTTGTTGAAGAACAATTGCTAAAGTTTTCCCACTCCATCAGAATCAAGAGCATGTCATTAAGGGGTTGGGAAAGCTGGTTCTTTCACATCAAAGTAAAATTCCACTATGGGAAGGTATGAAAGCTGCTACAGAGCAAGGACTTTCATCTGAGTTGAAGGGTTTGCATCTAAGTATGTTTGATGTCTCTAGGAGATTT
This sequence comes from Sequoia sempervirens, assembly GCA_007258455.2. Taxonomy (NCBI): domain Eukaryota; kingdom Viridiplantae; phylum Streptophyta; class Pinopsida; order Cupressales; family Cupressaceae; genus Sequoia; species Sequoia sempervirens. The sequence continues at coordinate 1,091,673,673 of VDFB02271358.1, read as the reverse complement.
TATTTTCTTGTTAAAAGGCATTCTAATTTTGGGGGTTGCCCATTTTGAAAATGTTCAATTGACAGAGAAGAGGACAATGAATACAACTAGGTCTAGCTTTCATATGGACATTTCTAAATCAGATGGGAGTGTTTCTAAACTCATCATGATATGAACTCAGCCAAAGACATAGGTAGGCCTATGATGCATAGATAAAATGGATAGTTGAGCTTATTATTTTTGATTAATGAAAATATGACAGAGGAAAAATTGAAAAGTATAAATCATATCTTTTTGGTTGATAAGCTCTCTACAAATTGAAAGTTCTCTACAATGATGTTGGAACCATACCTATTCCCTCACCTGGCATAGGTAAGTAAACATTGGGAAAGGTTGTAAAATATGGCATTTTTCCACTGTAGCCACTGGGTGAAAGCTTTCCAATGAAATAGCCGACAAACACAATGAAATTGAATGAGATGACTGGTTGAGGCATTTGATATCTCCCGCACATTGGCCAAAGGATGCTGGAAAGATTGTGGAAGGCTGACTTTAAAACTGTGCATTTGTTTGAAAACAAGTCTTTCAAATAGTTTTGTACATGTCCTTCAAATATTGCATTAATTGTGATGGGTTTGGTGGGATTACAATATCTCCTTCAATCTTTCACCTGCTTAGTCGAGCAGGATATTGAAGATTATGAGGGTTCTAGTTTATAGAAAAGAGTGAGTTGCTCATATAATGAAGCTGCGAATCCTCTAGAAGTATTGCCAACGCCAAATTGATGATCAATCCTGAATGGATTGTCAAAACTTTTTGAGCTCCTTGTATGTACAGCTTGAGTGTTGCTGTCCAAGAACAGAAAGTTCTAGAATAGAGATACATTGATGATTTCATCCATCAATGTTCAAATAACTTCATTGAGCATTCAATAGATCCTTCTTCATCAATCCTTTGATGCAATAAATGATTTCTTAGATGTCAGTTATGATGGTAATTTAATATTTACCCTTTATAATTTTATCTTGAAGCTTCTATTTGGTTGTATGTGGGTGTTGCAGGCTGACTAGTAACCATTTTTTATAAAAGTACTCCAACACTCCACCAATTGCAACATCAGTTTATCTATTGAATCAGTGGGAAATTCAGATGTACACCTATCTAATTGCATTAGCTCAGAAAGTCAATTATTGATAAGGTTCCTTCGCTAAATCTGTTTTAAAACCTACTAAAATCATGGCATACTAGAATCTATTTTAAATATCTTTGGGCATGCTAAATCTATTTTCACTCAATTCATATAAATTTAAACATTCCCTATGGGCCATTCCAGTGGAAGAAAAATGTGCATTACCCAATCTTAGGTTTGTGCATTTATCTCACATACTGGTCAAAGGTTGCAGAATTTGGTTTTACACTTGCTAATAGCATTTTCTTGAAAGTTTCTTACACCTTTTTCAATAAATCCATTAGTGCATCTTCCTGTAATCATGGAATTCCATGAGATGACATTTCTTTGAGGTATTTTGTCAAATGGTTCATGTGCATGGTCTACATGTCCACACACTACATGCATATTTAGCAAGGTGGTTCTAACTGCAGCAAAGAGTTTTCATTTCATCTTATTGCATTTTCTATTTGCGTTGTCATTTATGTGTTATCCAAACTATAGGCGTGCATTGTATTATCTAATTGCATTTTATATTTGGTAGAGTTTCTTGGTGGAAATGGTAATGACATGAGCTCAAGCAATCAAAATAAATTCACTATTTTGACTCAAAAATATCTTTCTATAATCTATTATGGTTTATTTATAGTTAAAAGGTTGCTTCTTTTTGTGGGTATGTGTAGGATCTAATTACATACCCTTGTCAAGATTAATTATTTTTTTAACTTTTAATCTATTTGAATATGTTTCAATATGTAATTAGATCTCTGATAACCAATAAAAATGACTGGTACAAAAATCAATTTGTTGTCTTAAATGCTAAATGTCACTATATCTTGTGCTAAGATTTTTCAAATCTTCCATCTTCAACCGTTTGCAAACTGAAATTACCACTTGTTGGCTATGCCCATAAGTATTGACATTGAAATTATATTAAATGCATGTGTATCGATCTGAGAATTCATTAAAGCATCTAAGTGAGTATTGAATACAAGCCATTTAAAGCAAAAAAGAGGTGTTGATTGTTGATAAAAAAGTTTTGAGATAAAACAAAGCATCTAGATTGCAAGCTTGGCATTCAACTTTTTTTTTGTGTATAAAGGAATTGTAGTCCATACAAATGCATTGAAGGAGGTAGATATTAAATCATGCAAAGGTTTCTCATTGTCTGCAAGGAGGCGGTGAACATATACAATCATTAAATTTGCAAATATTTTGAATCATTATCAGAAATATGCAATCATTGTCATCATTTGCAGTAATTTGGAGTCAAAGCCTAAAATTTTGATATTTTTCAGCTATGTGTGCAAGTGTTCGAAGGGAAAAAGTCATGGGTTGTGATGGCACTTTCAAATTTTTTTCAAATTCTAAAGTGCTCATGTTGAACCCTAAGAATTTTTATTTTTCATCTAAAAACTTTGTTACATTTGGATGTAACAATGGTTCTTATATGGTGTTTTCGTGTTTTGTTCATTTTAATTTCTTGTAGCATTATATTTTTTTGTTGACTACATAGTGCTTGTATCTGGTAATTTTTTAGAAGAAATAAAACTCTCATGTCTATCAATGTCATCAAGTGACCAACCCCTCTTCCCTACATCTGAAGTTCCCATCTGATAAGGTTAAGTAAAGGATCTTTTGACCTTTATATTCCTTTGCATTTTACAACTTAGAAGTTCTTGAACCTACTATTCCCATGTCATCCTAGAGAGTCCCCTCCATTAAAACAACTTAAATACACATGCTCAAAGTTTCTACTTAAGTCCCGATGGCCATCATACTTTATCACTCATCATTGATTTCTTCATAAGTACGTATTTTAATTAGTGACGAGTGATGAAATGGTGTTTTGTTTGATATTGTTTATCGCTAATGGACTTTCAGCCTTCAAATCTGTAATAGAAGTAAGTGATGCTCTGGCCTTTTGTTCTTATCACTCATCGTGAATGATTACAAAATGATAAATTTTGATCAACGATGAGCGATATGATGTAATTTACTTTATATTGTGTGATCACAAATATGTTTTAAATGCAAAGTTCCACATTAGTGATACGTGATGCACATTGTAAATCCTCCCATTGCTAATTTCTCACAAATTGTATGAGGAGCATTAGTCATAAGCGATGACCTTATGTTCTATTGCTCACCACAAATTCATTTCAAAGCTCGAGTTCCAAATTAGTGATGAGTGATGGTATTCTCTAAAATGTTTGCTTTCACTAATATGATGAGATAATATGAGCGATGTCTTTTGTGCCATTTGTTTTTATGTAGGTGTATGTTTCTAAATTTGATGCCTTCAATACATCTCTCGTCATTGATAGGGGCCTAGGTGCAAAGTTTGAATTAGTGATGTGCGATGGAGGGATGGATGTGATCAAAGGACAAGCCGCAGAACCAAGGGTTGAATTTTCATCGCAGGGATGTTTACATCGCTAATGAGGCTGATGAAGGATGAGATGCATCCATGATAGGAGATGACTATTGATGGAGTAGGCAATGTGGCAGGATCTTAAGAATTTCATGCAAAGAAAAAAGGAAAGCAGCGAAAAGACTCGTGTACCGTTGATGAAGTTTTAAAATAGGATGATCCAATTGACTAATAATCATTGCATGAATAATTTCATTGCTCATTGCACCCTAAAAGTTGGGGAAAATCAGTGATGAGCGATGAAGTGTATAAGGAAATATTCTCTCAAGAAAAAAGACTAGTCTTATGTACTTCGCTGATATAAAGGAAAAGGCACATACTAGGTTGGTGATACATGCTAATTGTCAGATCACATATGATTAATCGAGGTTACAGAAGAACATGGCAACATTTGAGATAGCATCATTGTTTTCTAGGAGCAAGTTGATAATGGTAAAAAAAAAATGCTCATGGCCACCTTAGATGAAATTTTGATTGTTCTAAGATCAATGGACTAGATTCAAAGCCAAACTATTAAGTTATCAATTCGCTCATGCAATGAGTTCCTAAATCAATAATTTAGCATGCTCCAATTTTCCATTTAATGGATGTTGATCGCTGTTCATTCTCCACATATTTTTAGTCTGCAGTGTGTGTAAGGTGTTAGTTCTCAAAAATGCTGGTTGGAAAACATCAAGAGGTTGCCAAGATCTTGGTATGTTTTAGGCTAATGAACCTTCTTCTCCTCAGGCTCTGCTAACCTAGGTGGGTATACCTTTATAATGAATCAAATTTGGAAGAATGTATGATTCGGTTGAATTTGTGGATCTACCACAGTGGCATAAAGTGTAATAGATGAAATCTTGTTGACTACTCCTACTCATAGTATTGAATTTGAAATGTGAATGTTTTGAACAAGATTTTATGAAATTCTAAAATGGAATTGGTATGACTAGTGCCTACTTTCGTTGGGCTAATGGAGTCAAGAGGTGAAGGATATGCGACTTACTTAATGGCCACAACTCTAAATTTTTGGCACTTATGTTTGTTTATACCTTGAATAAATGTGCAAGGATGCACTTATCAAGTTCTTCTTATTGATCAAAATGACCTTTTCTAGATTATTGTGATTAATTAAAAGGATTTAATCCTTCCTTGAAGGAGCTAGTTAACTGAACCACACAAGAAAAAAAAAAAGTGTCTTAATAAATTGAGTATATCCTTGATACATCAATTTAAATAATTGGGAAATGTCAACCTTGGAGACAACCAAATAATATTTTCAATTATTTCAATGAACAACTAACACCATAATTGGATCACCAAATTTATGCATTCTTCTCCATTATATAATTTTAAAATATTTTACAATATACAACATAATGTTCTATTGAGGTTACTGACCAACCTATCCAACTACCTAACCACTAAAATCTAAATCATTCTCTCCTTTGATTTCATTTGGCATATATATGTTATTTCTTCTAGGGCTACAATTCTTCACAACATCCCTCTGGTGCAACTCTTCGTTTAATTATTATCAACAAAATATTTAATTGGTTGCCTTTGGAAAAATATTTTAACTTTAATCTCCATTTTTGGATCTTCATAAAAAATCAATTTCGGTAATTATCTTTTGCTGGCAATCTTCACTTTTCACCAATTAAATAATTACCCATTTTATAACTCCTTTTGGTGAAAATTAATCTTATTTATTTATTAAGTTTCTCTTGTTTGCAATTTTCACCCCATTCAATAATATAATCTTTAGATAAAATAGTCACCCACTTCCATGAATTGCATAGAATAATATTTTACATTTTACTCCTTTATACTTTCCTATAAAAATGTTCATTCTTTAATGAGACATTTTAATAATATTATTAATGAAAATACACTTTTATGCTTACACAAATTGTAACTATAATGTTCCTTTTAATATTGATATCGGTCCTCAAGCCTTCGGTGTGACATGCTCCATCACAAAGACATTATTTTCTTCTCCCAATAGTAATGTGTCTCCTCGATGAGATTTTCATCGGCATGACAAACACACTCGATATGATTTAAAAAACTCATTACAATCACCTTGCTCTCACCGAAGCATTTAGGATTTCTATTTTTATAGAGATTCTTTGTGACATGTGTAATAAGATCTACACTTTGATATTTGGTTCCACCGTTTTCTTTATTTCAATCTAACTTTTTAGATTGTCCTTTGCAAAGGCTTGACTGTAACTTTTGTTTGGAAGAATTTTTCCTTTCTCATTTGCACCCCATTAGAAATAATGTATCTTCAACTTTCAACTAGATCTGTCTTTCATTATGTATTGATGGATGTCAATGCCTCATTCCATTTAAATGAGTATAGAGAACCTTGGAAAAGTATCAAACATGGCCGGCTCACATCTGCTAATTTCATTTATTTGAGAGATTTTTAACAAACCTACTTTGTGTGCAATCGAAAATCATTGTGTTCCATAAGACCAAGTCTCTTTGAGTATTTCTCAATGCCTATGGTTTCCACACATTTCATGCTCTCTATACCCTCCTACATGCCCTTGTCTAAACCTTATTTTTAAAATTTCTCACTTCACTTATCTAGCAACCAAGAAGTGATCACCATGATTGATTTTAAGTGATAATTTTGTATGTGGTCACCTAACACCTCGATCCTTTTACTCACAATGCTTGGCCTTCTTGGCGTTCCTAGCCTCTACAATCTATTTCATTCGTACAATGAATGCCTCATCCAAACTGATAATCTTTGAAATAATCTTCTTCATTCAAAACACTGTGTTAATAATTTGACTCAAAATGTAAGGTTTGCATCAAGCAACATGCTTTGTAGCCATTTTCCATCCATGGTTTCATAGATCGATTCAAGAAATGGAGAGATACAAAATCAATTATGCCCTTCGGGTACCGAATAACTCGCATGCCTTGTGTATGCTTCCATATTTTGGAAAATTGTGACACACGGTTCCTAGGCTTAATTTTTTGCCATATGGTTGAATTTTTGCATCAAATTAATTCTCAAATGCACTGTTGAACAATCCATGTTCCTTCTCTATTTTTCACATTCAATTTCCTCCATTCCTATGATTCATCAATATAAGTCAAAAAATATTTCACAATTTCCTCTGCCCTTTCCATTGCTCCATATGCAATAATCCTATATGATTTGAAGTTTTTGGTAGACCTCCATTGAAGCTTTCAATTGAACCAACCTTGCTAGTGATTTTTTTACCTCCATTTATAAGTAATTGAGTCATTGCCTCAATTTCAGACCTTGAGGATTCTTGTGCTTTTGTTGGTTCATCCTTCATTGTGAGACTCTCAACCTTCTATCTTTCAACATCATTTCGCTGCTTTAAAATCTCATCTCTTTGTGTACTTGCCTCTTTTTTCAATCTCAAAGCCTCATCTAATTTCTTGGCTATACTTTCTTTCTCTTTAAGAGCCTCTTCCTTTTGTTGGAGAGCATCATCTCTCTACCTTAAAAATTCATCCCTTTTCTTAATAGCCTCATGTGCAAGCCCTTTCATTTTTCCAAATGTACCCTCCAAGTTTTCCTTTACATTTTTAGTAGCTTTCCTTGCTTCCCTTTTAGACTCAAGCTCCAAAAGAGGTTTATTAAGAATAGGTATTTGAGTGAGTAACTAATTTGTGGTTTAAGATGATAATGGTATTCTAGGAGAGATTTATACAATCCTAAACAATAAAATTCCATAATACGGGCTATTATTTTTCATTATATTTTGAAATTCATTGAAGTGGGTATTCCTCTGAATTTGTCTTTCTGACTTCTTGCACCGTGACAAAACAAATTAAGTAGCCTCCAAAATGGCTTTTGAAAATTGATCAAATGATCTCAAAAAGCTATGAAAATGAACCAGTATGTTGAGCTATGGTAGGGAAGTGTGGTTGCAAGAGGGTTTGGCTTGAAGTCATCAGATTTGAAAGATATTGATTTTCAAAGTAGCCCAATCAACCCTTCCTAAAACTGCACTTATGAAAACTATCTGAAGCATGCCAACTTATCAAATCACTTCCTGTGAAATTAAAACTTGGGGATTGGTTCATTTGGGGCCCACGAGTATATGTGTACAATGATTTTTCATCAATATTCTTTTTTTGAAAAACACAAGGTGTCAAAGTTGCTTTCTATGAAAATTTTCTGGAAATGCTAGTGTCAAAACTATGCAAAATTAGTTTGGTTTTGGCTTTCGAAAAATACCAAATTAGGTGATATTACCCTAAGAACTCGCATGGAAGTAGATTAAGATGAGGAGAATCAAGAGCAACAATTGGTTTGTGATGAAACCCTTCCAGTTGCTTAATATTATCCTCTAAAGTTGGCCACTTTAACAGATTTCACTATGTGCAGACAACAAACCTTCGCAGAACCCTTCAACTTTCCATTTTGAAATCTTGTTAAAATTGATTATATGAAGCTGAAAAATGGCGTGCACACTCACATATGGTAGATGAACACACTTGTGAGGTGGTTTTACATGAAACTAAATGAGCTTTCAGCTATGATTTTTCAAAGTGGGCCATTTGAACAAAATTTTCAACTATTTTTTTGAGTGTTGAAATCCAAATTTTTAAGATGGGAACCTAAAATTTGCACAAAATTTTAGGCTCCAACCATGGCTCTATTTGGGGATGTATTCCCCATGTGGCAATAGAAAGAATGCAAGTCTCTGGGAGAGCAGACCAAGTGTTTCATCTATTGAGTTGTAGATTCAAACCTTTTCTATGATGAACTGATATGGTTTTTTGAAAAAACCAAACCACGGTTGATGGTACAAGGCTACCAAAAAAGAAAGGCCCCTATTTTCCTCCATCATAAAAGCTTTTTTGTTTTTATTTCATCAAATTCCTCTTGAGAATAATCATACAATCTGCCCTGTCACTACCATTGAAAACTTTCAAAATAACTCTAGTTTCATTGCTCCTCTCATTTCTTTGTCTTTTCTGAAGTTCATAAACTCCATTATCATGTGATAGATTTTTTCCATCCTTATCATACAAAATTTATTCACATTCAATGGAACATTTCTCATTATTTTTCTCACTATCATGTATTATTAAATAATCTCCCAGCTATACTGAAAACTAAAAATCTGAATGCTTCTCTTGAAAGTCTGAAAATTTTGTCTCATCCACATATTTTGGGATAATCAGATTTGAAACATTTTCTATTTCTTCTATATCACTAATTGGTGGTGATACAAACTCATGATTCATACAATCATCATTTTTCACATTCGATCCAACTGATGTTGGGGATGAAATTTTTGAATCATTCTTATGTGTGTATTTTGGTACTCTATTGCCAGCAAATCTGAAATATGTTCGCTACTGAGTGAGCATGCCTCTTTGTCCATTTCATTGTTGATATACTCTTCACCTTTTTCATCATCATAGTGAGGCCCAAGATCATCATAGAAAAAATCAAATGAATTATCAACACAATCATTTGTTTCACAAGTTGATATATTATATTGGTTATCTAAAAATGTTTCTTCCTCATCATAAAGTGGATTTGAAAATACATGAAAATGATGTTCTGACACACCTTGGAAAAATATCATCTATTCTTCACCTATCTTTTCATCATACAATGGATTAAAAAAAATTTGAAAACCATTTTTAAGTGTACAAACCTCTTCCTCATCCAATGTGTCTTCATGGTATTCAGCTACCGCTGGATGTGTTATAATTTGTTCACTGTCAAATGAGCTTGCATTTTACATTACTTCTTCCTCCTTATCTCCATAAGAATTACAAGAATCTCTTTGTTGTAGATTAAAATCCATAGGTTCATCTTCACAATCTGAATATTCAATGGATCCCTCATAACATGCACTACTCTCATAGTCACAATCTGTTATTCAAGAGAGACCTTTTGTATCTTCATCCTCATTATGTAGATTGTCATAGGAATTATTTTCACTTGCACATGTCTCATCTTCTAGTTGTATTGCTTGATTATTTTCTACATACTCATTAGTGATTTCCCCATCCTCATACCTTTTCTTTTCTATAATACTCATTAGTTTTCATACCTATTCAAAAGTAATTGGTTTTAGTGATTCAGGCCAATAAATTGAATCAGGCTCACATTCTCTCATAAACTTCTCAAAGTACATGGACTGATCAATCCCATAATTGAGAGGTATTTGTGCAAGGATAACATTCAGCCATCTAAGTAAAGAGCATCTCGATTCTCCTTTGTGTCTTATTAAGTTAAAAATGAATCCAAGGGAGATATGCAACATTCTAATTTTATGTTAGAGTCCTGATTTGTTTCTTGAGTATATGAATGCTCATCCTCCTCCTCCTCAAATTGTTGATTCTGATATACATTTTGTTGTAGGTTCTGATTGACTCTTCCAAGAGGAATGCAATTGTGTTACACATTTTGATATGGTGTTTGGTATTGATATGGATAATGCTCAGGATATTGGTTGTATTGATAATCTTTATAGCTTACCAGTCTTTGTCCAGGAGGGATAGGATAAGAATTCATTTGATTTGATGACTGTGGTGCATAAATTTCCTACTGTGAATGGTGTCCATTACCTCCATTACCAAAATTCTCAATTGCACCATAATGTTTATGGGGCAAGGAATAATTTCTATAGCTACTTCAATCTTTTACTTCTATTTTTTACTAGAAATGTTGTAGTTCCAAAATGTTTTTGCATTCTTCATCAATTTTTTTCCAGTCACAACCTACTTTTCCAAAAGTAGGAAAATGAAATTGCCTTTGAAATTGTTATTGGTTTACCCTAGCGGAATCCCCTTACTCAATTATGTGGGATGAAAAGGATGCAAAAAAAAATTATGACTCTATAAGGCAAGACGGTTTGCTACTCGATTTCTTCAAGTTGTCCCTAGTAGATTCGCCAACCTGTTAGTTCTAAAAAATGCTAGTTGGAAAACCTCAAGAGGTTTCCAAGCTCTTAGTATGTTTTAGGCTAATGAACAAGGCCAATTAGTGTATTTGAACCTTCTCCTCTTTAGGCTCTGCTAACCTAGGCGAGTATACCTTTATAATGAACCAAATTTGGAAGAATGTATGATCTAGTTGGATTTGCGGATCTATCACAGTGGCATAAAGTGTAATAGATGAAAGCTTGTTGACTACTCCTACTGCTAGTATTGAATTTGAAATGTGAATGTTTTAAATATTATTTTATGAAATTCTAAAATGGAATTGGTATGACTAGTGCCTACTTTCGTTGGGCTAATGGAGTCAAGAGGTGAAAGATATGTGACTTACTTAATGGCCACAACTCTAATTGTTTGACACTTATGTTTGTTTATACCTTGTATAAACATGCAAGGATGCAATTATCAAGTTCTTCTTATTGATCCAAATGACCTTTTCCAAATTACTATGATTAATTAAAAGGATTTAATCCTTCCTTGAAGGAGCCAGTTAACTGAACCACACAAGAACAGTAAATGTTCCTTGATAAATTGAGTATATCCTTGATACATCAATTTAAATAATAGGGAAATTTCAACCTTGGAGACAACTAGATAATATTTTCAATTATTTCAACAAACAACTGACACCGTAATTGGATCACCAAATTTATGCATTCTTCTCCATTATATAATTTTAAAATATTTTACAATATATATAGCATAATGTTTTGTTAAGGCGACCGACCAACCTGTCCAACTACCTAACCTCTAAAATCTAAACCATTCTCTCCTTTGATTTCATTTGGCATATATACGTTATTTCTTCTAGGGATACAATTCTTCACAACATCCCTCTAGTGCAACTCTTCTTTTTAGGAAGCTCTTCGTTTAATTATTCTCAGCAAAATATTTAATTAGTTTCCTTTGGAAAAATATTTTAACTTTAATCTTCATTTTTGCATCTTCATGAAAAATCAATTTTGATAATTACCTTTTGCTGGCAATCTTCACTTTTCACCAATTAAATAATTACCCATTTTATAACTCTTTTTGGTGAAAATTAATCTTGTTTATTTATTAAGTTTCTCATGCTTGCAATTTCCCCCCCATTCAATAATATTCTTTATAGATAAAAGGGTATGTGTAGGATCATCATGGAAAAAACAGGCCCTTAACTGGCAAAAAAATTAGAAAAATCAGAATTAGACAACTTGACATAAAAATTTGAATAAGTTATTTATATTATTTCAGAAATATGTAAGAATAGAATCTGTAGCAAATTGCATGTAGTTTCTAAAATACTAGGTTTTTTTTTAAAAAAAAAATCTATTTGGTGAAAATTTTGAAATTTCAATGTAGTAGTCTGTCTGATGACCCTATCCACAATACAATGATAATATTTTTTTATAAGATTTTAGATATAAGTAGAGGACTCATGTCCTGATGTGATGCATATTTTTTTGTAATTTCTTTCTAAGTAAATAATTAATTATAAATTTTTTATTACAACCTTTAAAAAAATAAAAAAAACTCGTATATCTGACCACCTTAACTTGGTCAAAATTTTATAAAATTCATTCTTTCTTTTTTTAATCTTATAGAATGCAAAGCATAGAATGTGACACATGTTTTGGATTCAAAAAATGTCATATGGTTTGAAAGCTATAGATATTTTTCAATCAATCGATCAATCAGGACTTTAGTCATAATTCGAATAGAAAATGAATAATAATTACTTACTAAATTCAAATTAAATTATAATTTATATTGGTGGAAAGTTGTGAATCTCCTTTAAATACCCTTTTCGTTTCATCAATTTTGGGTAAAAAATAAGTCGTTAGCCACATACCCATCATATTGCCACTTTTTGCCCCATCATGATCATGCACATACCCAAAATAGTCACCCACTTCCATGAATTGCATAGAAAAATATTTTATGTTTTACTCCTTTATTTGGAAATTTTCACCTTTATACTTTCCTATAAAAATGTATATTCTTTAATGAAACATTTTTATAATATTATTAATGAAAATACCCTTTATGCTTACCCACATTGTAACTATAATGTTCATTTTAATATTCATATCGATCTTGAAGCCTTCAGTGTGACATGCTCCATCACAAATAGATTATTTTCTTCTCCCAATAGTAATGTGTCTCCCTGATGATATTTCCATCGGTGTGACAAACACATTGGGTATGATTTAAAAAACGCATTATGATCACCTTGCTCTTGCCAATGCATTTAGGGTTTCTATTTTTCCAAAGATTCTTGGTGACATTCGTAATAATATCTACACTTTGATATTTGGTTCCACCATTTTCTTTATTTCAATCTAACTTTTTAGATCGTCCTTTGCAAAAGCTTGACTATAACTTTTGTTTGGAAGAATTTTTCTTTTCTCATTTGTGCCCCATTAAAAATAATGTATCTCCAAATTTCAACTAGATCTGTCTTTCATTGTGTATTGATAGATGTTGATGCCTCATTCCAATTAAATGAGCACAAAGAACCTTGGCAAAGTATCGAACATGGCTAGTTCACATCTGCTAATTTCATTTGTTTGAGAGAATTTTAACAAACCTACATTGTGCACAATCTGAAATCATTGTGTTCCATAAGACTAAGTCTCTTTGAGCATTTACAAATGCCTCTAGTTGCCACAATGAATGCCTCATCCAAACTGATAATCTCTAAAATAATCTTCTCCATTCAAAGCACTGAGTTAATAATTTGACTGAAATGAAGTCCCTTTTGTATGTCAATGTAAGGTTTACATCAAGCAACATGCTTTGTAGCCATTTTCCATCCATGGTTTCACAGATTGGTTCAAGAAATGGAGAGATACAAAATCAATTATGTCATTTGGGTATCAGATAACTCGCACACCTTGTGTATGCTTCCATATTTTGGGCAATTGTGACACAATTCTTAGGCTTTAGTTTTTTGTCATATGTTTGCATTTTTGCATCAAATCAATTCTCAAATGCACTATCGAACAGTCCACATTCCTTATCTGTATTTCACATTTGATTTTCACCATTCCTATGATTCATCAGTATAAGCCAAAAAATCTTTCACAATTTCCTTTGCCCTTTTCATTGCTCCATATGCAGTGGCAACTAATCCTATATGCTTTGAAGTTTTTGGTAGCCCTCCATTGAAGCTCTCAATTGAACGAACCTTGCTAGTGATTTTTTTAACTCCATTTATAAGCAATTGAGTCATTGCCTCAATTGTAGACCTCGTAGATTCTTGTGCTTTTGTTGCTTCATCCTTCAATCTAAGAATCTCAACCTTTTTCCTTTCAAGATCATCTTGCTACACTTTAAAATATCATCTCTTTGCATACTTGCCTCTTTTTTCAATCTCAAAGCCTCATCTAATTGCTTGGCTATACTTTCTTTCTCTCTAAGAGCTTCTTCCTTTTGCCAGAGAGGATCATCTCTATGCTTTAAAAAATCATCCCTTTTTTTAATAGCCTCGTGTGCAAGCTCTTTCATTATGCCAAATGTACCCTTCAAGTTTTCCTTTACATTTTAAGTAGCTTTCCTTGCTTCCCTTTTAGACTCAAGTTCCAAAAGAGCTTTTTTAAGGATAGGTATTTGAGTGAGTAACTAATTTGTGGTGTAAGATGATAATGGTATTCTAGGAGAGATTTATACAACCCTAAATAATCAAATTCCATAATACCCTATTCTTTTTCATTATATTTTGAAATGCATTGAAGTGGGTATTCCTTAGAATTTGTCTTTCCGACTTAAACAGATTAAGTAGCCTCCAAAATGGCTTTTGAAAATTGGTCAAATGATCTTGAAAAGCTATGAAAATGCACTAGTATGTTGAGATATGGTAAGGAAGTGTGGTTGTCAGAAGGTTCAGCTTGGAGTCATCATATTTTAAAGATATTGATTTTCAAAGTAGCCTAATCAGCCCTTCCTGAAACTACACTTATTAAAAGTATCTGAAGCATACCAACTTGCCATTTTGTAAAAATATAAAATCACTTCCTATGAATTTATAACTTGGGGGTTTAGTTCATTTGGTACCCATGAGTACGTGTGCACAATTTTTTTTCATCAATATTCTTCTTTTTCAAAATACAAGGTATCAAAGTTGCTTTCTGTGAAAATTTTCTAGAAATGTCAGTGTCAAAACTTTGCAAAATCAGTTTGGTTTTGGCTTTGGAAAAATACCAAATTAGGTGCTCTGACCCTGAGAACTTGCATGGAAGTATATTAAGATGAGGAGAATCAAGAGCACCAATTGTTTTTTGATGAAACCCTTCCATTTTCTTAATATTATCCTCCAAATTTGGTCACTTTAATAGATTTTACTATGTGCAAACAACAAACCTTCGGAGAACCCTTCAACTTTCCCTTTCGAAGTCTTGTTAAAACTAATTGTATGAAGCTGAAAATTGGTGTGCACACTCACATATGGTAGATGAGCACACTTACAAGGTGGTTTTACATGAAACTGAATGAGCTTCCAGTTATGATTTTTCAAAGTGGGTCATTTGAGAAAAATTTTCAATTATTTTTTTGAGTGTTGAAATCCAATTTTTTAACATGGGAACCTAAAGTTTGGAAAAAAATTTAGGCTCCAACATAAGGTGAAGTGTGAATTGGAGTAATATGTTGTTTGTTTTTCTTGAGTTGAATTTTCTTGTCCTTAGTAGGCTGGTTTCAAATTGGGTTCTCTGGTTTGGTTAGGAATTTCTCTGATAGGTTGGTCATAATTCTCTGGGTTGTAAGTGTGTCTCCTTATAGCTCTAGTAAATTTTGTTTGTTCTAAAAATGGGGAAAATTGGTGTGACAATTTAGCCTATTAGAAGGTCTAATTGTCTCAATGTATTTGAGTATCATGAGGATATAACTGAGCAGCAAGCCTTGGCTTCTCCTGAGGTTTCAAAGGGTAAAAGATAGGCTAGAGGTCATAAGAAGAAATCAATTATGCAGAGTACATAGCGTTTGAGAAATAGAACCCTTTTGGGAGAAGTGGTTGAGTTCAAAGGAAAGGAACTGGTTCACCTAGTGAAGAAGGCTAGGAAAAAGGAGAAAAGTCATAGGGCCTACCTAGGCAAACACAATTCTCCTATTGTGCTTTATGATACTCCTTCAAATGTTGAAGTTGATATTGATGTGGACTATGGCTAGTACCTCCATTCTCTAGTGCCATATGGGAGCTTTGATGATGACATGGTTATGATCCCTCCAATTTCATCGAGGATAAGGAGCGGTCGAACATTCTCTGATGTTGATGGCTCTGAATAGGGTCATCACCTTGTTTTAGTTTTTTATGACACCATGGTCTTTGCAAAGGAGGCATTTGTTTTCATGTGTCCATGGTTTTTCTTTTACTCTTCCATGTTGATGTGGAAGTCCTCTAGTCGATACGATTTGGAATCTTTTTGTTTCAACAATGAACACAGTGGAAACAACCACTGGTATCCTGCACATGTTTTTTGCCTTTTGTCCTCCCTTGTTCTCAAATGATTGCCTAAGAAATTTCCTAGGGAGTTTCTCGAGGAGTCAGTTAGAATTAGGTTTTTGAAATGAACTGAAATGAAATGAAAGTGAAAGTATAATTCAGCTAGGTACTTGTTGCTCCCATGTTTATAAAGGGGATTTCATGGCTAATATAAGGGTTCAAAATTTTGAGTCTAAGGAGGTCACAATCAATACTATGGTCTCAAAGGATATAGAATGTAAATAGATACTTTAGTAGATATATTAGAAGAAAATCTAAGGTGAAAGTTATAATGTATATAGATCTTAAATATGGTTTTACAAAGTAATATCATAAGTGAAGAAGAATTTTAGTTCTAAAATGTTGCTCTCCTATGTATTTTCTTCCAAGTTATGAATGAATTTGTTAATTATGATTTCGTTTGTCTTTTTTTCATTTGCACCAAATGGACGAACTTGTTTTATGATTCAGTTCAATTAGTTGATTAAATGCTAAGATGAGGTCATTAGTTTGTGAGAAAAGGATATGGGATTTAGTAAGGAAGTGATATTTGGAGACACAATGAGTTAGATGTTACAAAGTGGCATTCTAATTGTTCATTAATTTATGATGTTCAATCAGAATTGTATTACCGATTGATTACAAGTTATGATTCCATTTCTCCCTTAGATAAGGCATTGATTGTTTTATTAGTTTATCTTGAGGTTAGTTGAGATAGTAATGAATTTGGTCTAGGATTCAAGATGAAGAAAGATTCATAAAATACTCTACACTAAATTGCCCCAACTTTAAGTATATAAGTGCATTCCTTGAAATGAGTAACACTTCTACATGAGGTCTTCCAAGCCTTTGATGAAGTGAGTTTCTTGAGATAATGAATCTATGTGAGGAGATACTCTTGACCTAATGTGAGATATTATGAGTATGGATACGATTACCCTCGTGGGTCACACAGAGCCTGAAGAGAAGTGAAGTAATAATTACTTAAGCGTTGGCCAATGCTCAACCTTGCTGATAATTGAGTTGTGGAAAATTCATACGTAAGGATTGAGATTAAGTTTGGATCTTAAAAAATAACCAACAAAAATGGCGACTCTACTAGGGACATTTTGTATCTTTGATGCAAATTTGTTGAATACCATTTGACAGGAGTCAAAATAGAATGAACATCTAGTTCATAAATTGAAGAAGCTCCAGATCTGAAAATTGATTCATAGCAGCCCTAAATTCAAAATACTGAGAAAGTGACTCTGCTGGAAGAACTCAGAGAAAGATATCCTTGCTTCAAAGGTTTTCCTCTTCTTGAAGAGGTGGTGACTCTTCTCTACAATTTATACATGTGAAGGGATATTGTTTATTATTGTAACCTAAACAATTATCTATTCAAAGTTGTAGCAACTGGAGGTGTGAAGGTACATGGTTCTTTACATATTTTCATTTGTTGAACCTATCATAATTAAAGAAATTACTATTCCATTTTAAAGTGTTTATCAGAGTACTCAAAAATTTTCTAGTATGGATGGTTAGAATGAGGTTGTATATCTTAGGAATTTCTATCCATTTGCATTATTATATGTTAAAGTCCCAAGTTACCATCATATTAGAAACTATCTTAGTGATCCTTCATATTCTCATGGTTATGATTATGCACAACTAGTTAAACCAAGATTTGCATACATCCATGGATTACCACAAAGAAATAACCATGCCATTAGAAACTTTTATTCATATCGTCAAGAAGCTTCATAAGTCTAAAAATCCTCAGACAGTTGATACCAAAAAGTGCATGAACCCAAGTATGAAGAAGCCTAGGCTCAAGCCAGAGAGGAAAGTTATGTTTAAAATGGGAATTAAAGAGATGAACAAAAGGCACTTGATGGATCTACAAGCCCAATTGAGAGATAATCACACTGCACCTTCTGGGTATGTGCAAGATCATGATGGGCCAAAAAGTGGCAATATGATGGGTATGTGGCTGACGACTTTTTTTTTACCCAAAATTGATGAAATGAAAAGGGTTTTTAAAGAATATTCTCAGCTTTCCACCAATATAAATTATGCTTTACTTTGAATTTAATAAATAATTATTATTAATTTTCTATTTAAATTATGACTAAAGTCTTAATCGATAGGCTGATTCAAAAACATCTATAGATTTCAAACGGTATCACATTTGAATCCAAAACATGTGCCACATTCTATGCTTCATATACTATAGGATTAAAAAAAGAAAAATTGAATTTTATGAAGTTTTGACCAAGTTAAGGTGGTCAGACATACGAAATTTTATATTTTTAAAAATTTATAATAAAAAATTCATAATTAATTATTTACTTGGAAAAAAAATACAAAAAAATATGCAT
The DNA here is from genome assembly GCA_007258455.2 of Sequoia sempervirens. Lineage (NCBI taxonomy): Eukaryota > Viridiplantae > Streptophyta > Pinopsida > Cupressales > Cupressaceae > Sequoia > Sequoia sempervirens. The sequence goes on along the minus strand of VDFB02271358.1, from coordinate 1,091,655,326 downwards.
CACATCAGGACATGAGTTCTCTACTTATATCTAAAATATTTTTTTAAAAATATTATCATTTTATTGTGGTTAGGGTGGTCAGACAAACACCTACTTCTTATTTTTTCCCTGAAATTTAACTACTACTACATTGAAATTTGAAATTTTCACCAAATAGTTTTTTTTTTTTTTCTAAATAAGCCTAGTAGTTTAGAAACTACATTCAATTTTCTATAGATTCTATTCTTACATATTTTTGAAATAATATAGATAACTTATTCAAATTTTTCATCAAGCTTCCTAACTCTAATTTTTTCTAATTTTTTTGCCACTTAAGGGCTTGTTTTTTCCATAATGATCCTGCACATACCCTTTTATCAATGCTTTTGATCCATTATATGACCAATCAGAATTGTCATGGGTTGATTACAATTCTAAAAGTATGTCATCTCGAGTCTAGAAGTAGATGCCTAGATTTAATGGATACAATGTGTGTGAAGGAGTTGCATATGTCCAAAGTTTTTATAGCTTCTTGGTGAAACATTCATTTAGAGATCAGGATATGTGGATGAGATTTTTTGTTAGATCTTTTGAAGCTAGAGCTAGGGAATGGTACTTAAGTTTTCTTGAGAAGTCCTTTTCCTACTAGGATAAACTAGTGGATGTTTATAGAGAACAATTTGCAAAAGAACCTTCCGACCTTCTCACAAAGTTCAAATAGATTAAAAAACAATCTGAAGAGTCAAGCATTGCTTTCATCCATAGATTTGTTGTTACTCTTTCACTGATCCCTGAAAATTTTAGACCTAGTACCTTTGAGTGCATTTATATGTATTTTGAAGCTTTTGAGGAGGGATCTAGTGCATTATTAAAGGATTTTAAAATATTGAGTATGCATATGGCTTACTCATGTTTAGATAATATGGAAAAAGTGAGGAATAAATATGTGCAAAGTTTGATGTCTTCAGTTGTTGATAAACATGCTCATAAAATTAGTAGTTGTATGGATATAAATGATCAAATGTTTTCAGTTTTAGATACAAACATGTGCATACTTGAGAAGGAAGAAGTTAAGAGTGATACAATGTCTACCATTGATGTTCATGATAGTGATAATGTTTGTCTCTATCCTCAAGAAGATGTAAATGACCAAATCGATGATGATACCTAGTCCACTGCCGAAATACAGAAAGATGTAGATTGTTGCCATGACAGCCCAAGAGTAAGCAAGAATGAACAAATGGATAGCCTGTCCTTTATGACAGATTGTGACCATGCTTTTGACAAGGTTGTTAGCAATTCAATCTCCTATGATTGGTAAAACCTAGTTTTTGATCAATCCATTGAGTTTTCAAACCTTGATGACAGTGCTATCATGGAATACCTTGATTTAAAACTTAGTAATGCATGCAGTTCTAGTGGAGGTCAAGAGGAGGAAGTGGTTGAAAGAATGGATCAGAACAATGGCCTATTAAGCAGTGAACAAATTTCAAATCTATTGACCACTAAATATTAGAAATATAAACATGTGAGTAACCCTCAGTTGTTGTGTGTTCTTCATATTGATTTTGATAGTGATGATAATCTTCACTATGCAAGATATGATGTATGGGTATTTTATTTTCCTTCCAGTTATGAACTAGTTGATCAATAGGGTGATAATGTGGGAAATGACAAGCAACCAAGTGAGTATAAAAATGTGCAAGCCAATGCAAGTTTAGAAATCTATTTTGATGGGTTAGAAATAGTAGATTACCATGAAGTTTATGTATTTGATAAGCCAAAATTTGAGAATTTTAATGCATATTTTGATAAGTATCTATTTTGTGATTTAGATGAGCCTAGTTATGAACTTTTTCATATGGATATGGGGGCTCATTTCAAAGAAAAAATAGGTTGTCTTTTTGAACCAAAATTGCTCAATTTTGAACAAGCTATGAATGTTGAAGATGTTAACATGTTATGCTCAAAAAATATCAAAGTGAGTAGGGATGATAATAGGTTAGAAATTCTTGATGATTCTCTACACTAGCATGTTGAGGAAAATTTACAGTGTGTGCCAAGATATAATTGTATCTCTTTATATACACTTGGGGATAGTCTGAATGATGTGCATAATCTTTTGATTTGTTATTATAATTGTTTCACTTTTGACATGCAAAATAATAGGAAGAATGAACTTGATAGTACTAGCTATATGGCAGAATATGAGTGCCATGTTTTTCAACTGGATGAAGTTTTCTTATATTGTGGTAATGAGAAAAACATTAAAGAGGTTTATTTTCAACTTGAAAATGTTTTAAATAATAAATATTGTAAACTGTTGCCACATGAAAATTAGTATTTTAAGAGTATTCCTAAATTTCAAATGCTTGGTAATTGTGAATTTGTTGATAATATTGTATATGTTGAGCAGTAGAGAGGTGCTATCATGTTTAATCAATTATATTGCGGTGATGTTTTCAGAATGGATTTAGTGAGGTGTGATGAGAACTTTTTCTATGATAGAGGTACGAAGAGACCTATAGTTTTTGGTGGCCTTGGTCTATCAGATACGATTTGGGTATGTGCAGGATCATCATGGAAAAAATGGGCCCTTAAGTGGCAACAAATTTAGAAAAATCAAAGTTAGGCAACTTGACGTAACAATTTGAATAAGTTATCTATATTATTTAAAAATAATGTAAGAATAGAATTTGTAGAAAATTGAGTGTAGTTTCTAAATTACTAGGTTTGTTTTAAAAAAAATAAAATCTATTTGGTAAAAATTTAAAATTTCAATGCAATGGTACTTAAATTTCAGCGGGGAAATAAGAAGTAGGTGTATGTCTGACCACCCTAACCACAATAAAATGATAATATTTTTTTATAAGATTTTATATCTAAGTAGGGGACTCATGCCCCGATGTGATGCATATTTTTTTGTGATATTTTTCCAATTAAATAATTAATTATGATTTTTTTATTACAACTTTTTAAAAAATATAAAAACTCGTATATCTAACCACTTTAACTTGGTCAAAATTTCATGAAATTAATTTTTTATTTTCTTAATCCTATAATATGCAAAGCATAGAATGTGACACATGTTTTAGATTCAAAAAATGTGATACTGTTTGAAAGCTATAGATGTTTTCAGCCTATCAATCAAGACTTTAGTTGTAATTTGAATAGAAAATGAATATTAATTACTAATTAAATTCAAAGTAAAGCATAATTTATATCGGTGAAAAGATGAGAATCTCCTTTAAAAACCCTTTTCGTTTCATCAATTTTGGGTAAAAAAATAGTCGTCAGCCACATACCCATCATATTGCCACTTTTTGGCCCATCATGATCCTACACATACCCATTTGATTTGTCAAACCAAGAGCAGTTGGGAGAAGAGGTGACCTCTTGAATTTGTTACCCAATGAAGTATGCAGTTGGTCTGCTCTCCCAGAGATCTGAATTCTTGCTATGCCCACAAGGGGCATACATCCCCAAAAAGAGCCACTGATGGCACTTTCAATTTTTTTGCAAATTCTGAAGCACTCATATTGAACCCTAAGAATTTTTTTTTTATCTAAAAAATTTGATATATCTAGATGTAACAAAGGTTCTTATATGGGGTTTTATAGTTTTGTTCATTTTAATTGCTTGTAGCATTCTATTTTTTTGTTAACTATGTAGTGCCTATATCCGATTATTTTTAAGAAAAACCAAAAATCTCATGTCTATTAATGTCATCAAGTGACTGGCCCCTCTTGCCTAGGCTTAAATTTCCCATCTTACAAGGTTAAGTAAAGGATCTTTTGACCTTTATATTCCTTTTCATTTTGTGACTTATCAGTTCTTGAGCCTACTATTATGATGCAAGGGCATCTAGAAGCATTCAGAACAGTTGAGGTAGTTGTCAGTGATGTAGTGGAGTTCTGTATGAAGACCAATTTAGTATATTGATGATCAGAGGTTGTGGATTAAAGGGTTTTTCATTGAGCATATCTAGTGTTTCCATGTTAAGTTTTAGAGGTCCACGTGAAGATTTGATTGAGTTATGAATATCTATGTTATGATAGTTGTTCAGTCATTCTGGTTGGTGAACCTGAGAGAAGATGATGTGATTCTGGAAATTTGATTTGTTGTGGATGTTTCTATCATAATTTGTGATGCTAATGGATGTTTGTAGATTGTGTGTTGTTGGTCCACATCGATTGTTGTGCTTGTGATTGGTGATTTTACTTTGTGAGTTCATGTTTTCCATATTCTTAGCTGATAGGGTGTTTGTAGGGCATTGTGGATCTTCAAGGAATAAATTTTGAAGGTGTTTCATATTCGAGGATGGGTATGTGCATGATCATGATGGGCCAAAAAGTGGCGATATGATGGTATTTGTAGGGTATGTGGCTGGCAACTTTTTTTTTACCCAAAATTGATGAAATGAAAAGGGTTTTTAAAGGAGATTCTCATCTTTCCACCAATATAAATTATTCTTTACTTTGAATTTAATAAATAATTATTATTCATTTTCTATTTGAATTATGACTCAAGTTCTGATTGATAGGTTGATAGAAAAACATCTATATCTTTCAAACAGTATCACATTTTTTGAATCTGAAACATGCACCACATTCTATGCTTCGTATAATATAGGAATAAAAAAATAAAAAATGAATTTCATGAAATTTTGATGAAGTTAAGGTGGTTAGACATATGAGTTTTTATATTTTTTAAAAGTTGTAATAAAAAATTCATAATTAATTATTTACTTGGAAAAATTACAAAAAAATATGCATCACATCTAGACATGAGTCGTCTACTTATGTCTAAAATCTTATAAAAAATATTATCATTTTAATGTGGTTAGGGTGCTCAAATAGACACCTACTTATTTTTTCCCTTAAATTTAAGTACTCTGCACTGAAATTTTAAATTTTCACCAAATAGATTTTTAATTTTTTTAAATAAACCTAGTAGTTTAGAAACTACATTCAATTTTCTATAGATTCTATTCTTACATATTTTTGAAATAATATAGATAACTTATTCAAATTTTTACATCAAGTTGCCTAGCTCTATTTTTTTTGAATTTTTTGCCACTTAAGGGCCTGTTTTTTCCATAATGATCCTACACATACCTAGATGTTTTTTTGGGTCCTTGCTTTGTTGTGGCCAACATTGACTGGTTCACATTTTAAATTGTTTATTGTTTGAGGCTGACCTATTTGAGTTTGCACGTTATCTTGCTAGCTGTTATATTTTGGCTGGCATGTTAAGGGTTAAATGATTTGCGGATGATATAAATAAAAGAGAGTATTTGTTACAAAGGAAGAAGAGAGACAAATCAATAAGGTGATTGATAGTGTGAAGTATTAAGCACAATGATGAATTATTTTGATCCAAAAGGATCTCAAAGCAGGAGTGTTGAGTAAAGCTGAAGGAGTTGATGAAGATTATTATCATTTAAGTTATTTGTAATGATTGGGTTGTGGCCTAGAATTTTTTAAGCCTGAGAGGCATATGTAATGTGTTTTGAGATTATAATATAATGAGGAATGAGCTTAGAAGGCTGGGTTTTTCCCTATTAGGCTTTCCCCGGGATATATCTTATGTCCAATGTTCATGAATCTCTTTTATCTTTCTATTGATTAGTTGTTGATTTTCATTGCATATCTTTTTTGATAATGGAGTTAGTAATTTAGGCTACAATGCAGGATAGTCCTTAATTGGATCCTCCTACCTTGGCTGCATCAGATGGTATCAGAGCTGGTTGTGAGTCTGTTAGCTGGTTGTTAATTTGTTGGGAAGAAGATAGTGTTGAAATAAGTGTGAAATGCTTGAAGTAATAAGTTTCATCATAGAAGAAAGATCGAGGCAAGAAAGATTTGGGTAAGCATTTGAATTTGGTTGTTTATCTATTTTTTTTAAATGGGGAAGATTGGGAAGAGGATGAAAAAGGAAAATGAAGTGTAATTTAGAATTGACGAAGAGGACGAAAGAACTATGAGGAGACACGTATGATACTGTTGAAGAAGAACTAAAAAATGTAAGAAGGAGAAATGAAGAACAAGAAGCAGAATTGGATATGTTTGAGGATCTTGAAAAGGAATTTGTAGAAGGATTCAAGTTGTTTGTAAAGGTGGAAAAGAGGAATAGAGATTTGGAGGAAAGTTTGAAGGAGTTGAACAAGGAGAACAGTTTGTAGAAGAAGGAAATATCTAGCTTAAAGGAACATGTTAATCAGTTGGAGCAATCACTTAAAGCATGCTAGAAGGAGAATGAGAATCTGAGATTTAAGCCTGAATTTTGTGATGTTTCTTGTGATACTAATGACTTGTGTGATGTTGTAGAAGTTTCTTTGGAAGGTGAAGTTGAAGGTAACAATGTAACAGAGCCTACAATTGTTGGTGATGGTATTGGTTTCAAAATCATGAAGAGAATGGGATATGAAGGAAAAGGATTGGGAAAACATCAACAAGGAATTATAGAACCTATTGAGTTGGTAATAAGATCAGGAAGTGAAGGCCTTGGATATGATGGAGGTAAGAATGTTATTGCAAGTTTGAATCGGGGAAGAAAAAGTATGTATTGTTCACATTGTAATAGTCATGGACATGAAAACAAATTGTGTTGGGATCTATATCCTTGTAAGTTATATGGATTAAGGAATCATTCTAAAAAGATGTGTTGGGATAAAATGAGGAGAAATCCTATGATAGATTGTAAGCAAATGGATTAAGGATGGATTGATGGAGCAAAATGGAAACATGTTACTTGTGTGTTTAGAAGATTGTACATATGGAAGAACTCATATGTTGGAGGAAAAGAGGGAGAAAGATGTAGAGAAAGAAGACCTTATGCATAGCATAGAGGAAGAGGTGACAAGAGTCATAATTTTTATCACAATGAAGGGTATCGGAGGAGTGAAAGAGGATTTTCTAGAAGAGGAACACATTTTGAAGTTTTGAGGAAGAAATAATCAAGCATTGAGTGTCATCAAGAACCTAAAACTAGATCAACTAATGAAAGAGAAGTAGTAAAAGATGCAAAGATAGTTTGTGTAGATGAAGAAGAGCCTGAATTAGTTTATGCAGAGGAAGGGGAACCTTTGGAGGTATCAAATTTCATAGTGGAACCAAAAGAAGGTGAAGCATTGATCTTAAGGAAAAAGTTTATGTACTAGAGAAAAGTAAATGTGAATGAAGGAACAAAAACAAATGATGATATTGAGGCCCAACTTGTGAACAAGACTTGCTTAGACTGTCAACCAGTGAAGCAGTGCAAGGCTTGCAAGTAGACCATCAAACCTCAACCATGATAAGATGAAGAACTTGAGGCAACTTGTAGGGTGGGCTTGCTCAGACCACTAACCAGTGAGGTAGTGCAAGGCTTGCAAGTAGAATTTTGAACCAATCCAAAGAGAACTTGAGGTAGTTTGCAGGATGGACTTGAACAAAATGCTAACCTTGAGGCAGTTACAAACTGTGCCTATGGACAGATCGCATAATCCATTCAAGAAACAACAGACCAAAGTGAAGAGGCTCACTTTTCAAATAACCCCGAGAGTTTGATGCAGGGGCATTTGGAAGCATTCAGAATAGTTGAGGCACTTGTCAGTGATGCAATGGAGTTCAGTATATTGGTGATCAGAGGTTGTGGATTAAAGGGTTTTTCATCGATTATATCTAGTGTTTCCATGTTAAGTTTCAGAGGTCCGCATGCATATTTGATCGAGTTATGAATATTTGTGTTCTGATAGTTGTTCAGTCATTCTAGTTCATGAACCTGAGAAAATATTATGTGATTTTTTCAATTTGAGTTGTTGTGGATGTTTCTATGGTGATTTTTGATGCTCGTGGATGTTTCTAGATCATGTGTTGCTGGTCCACATGGATCGTTGTGCTCACGATTGGTGATTTTCCTTTTTGAGTTCATGTTTTCCATGTTATTGGCCGATAGGGTGTTTGTAGCATGTTGTAGATATTTGAGGAATAAATTTTGAAGGAGTTTCATGTTCACGGTGATCCCACAATACTAGTTTACAATTTTCGGCCAAACTAGACATTGGACTTATTTTTTCTAACTAAATATTCACTTTCAAGCATCTATAGCGGCTAAACTGTGAGGAATTTGAAGATGATACAAACTAGTGATTTGTGACATTTTGTCTATAGATTCTAAATATATTTTTTTCAAAATTTTTGGAATCAAATTGCACTTCTTTTTCCATCTCCTTTGAAAACTAGGTTTTCTTAGTAAACACCATTTTTAAGGAGTGATGCTCACCGTATAACACATAATTTTTTTTCCATAAAGGATAAAATTCTAATTTTTTTGAATTTAGATTTGTAACTATGATATCTAATGCTTCCAATTGGCTTCATAGTGTTTTATTAAATATTTTTTCCTTAACCAAGTTTTGAAGTCAAACCAATTACAATTCAGACATAGGCAAACTGTATAACACAACATTTTTTGTATGCATCAAAATTCATTTTTTTTTGTTGGATCAAGGACTTTAATATTTGGTGCACTCATATTTTTTATTTTATTTTTATAATATTCTATTTTTCCACATGTGCAGAACAAAGAGCTTGATTTTTGGTGAAAAACCTACATTCACAAGAAATAAAAAATAAATATAATAATAAATTAGATTTATTTAAAATTATACTTTTTGGGAAGCTTATAATAAGGACTATATACCTACCAAAAATAAATTTTAAATGAATTAATTTGATCCCACAAAAGATAAATCAAAAGTGGTTTTTTATTAGCATTTTGATAGGTGTAAAGGAGACTCTGTTATAGGTTTGGTTTAAAACTAGTGGGGTTCTATCCAAGGGGGTTTGATCTAAGGTAGTTTGATCAAACCCTCTTCAATTGGAAATATTTAAAAGGAACTTTATAAGGCTTAAATCATTATATTTTCTAAAAATAAGTGATTTCAACAAAAAATAGAATCTCCCAGAAATTGTTAACCAGCTTTGTGGGATCACCCTTCAAGGATGTTGTTTTGGGTCCTTGCTTTGTTGTGGCTGACTTTGGTTGGTTCGCATTGTAAATTTTTTATTGTTTGAGGCCAACCTATTTTATTTTTCATGTTATCTTGCTAGCCATTGTATTTAGACTGGCATGCTAAGGGTTAAATGATTTGCAGATGATATAAATAGAAGAGAGATAGATCAATAAGGTGATCGATAATGTGAAGTATGAAGCATGGTAACAAAATATTTTGATCCAGAAGGATCTCATAGCAAAAAGAGTGTGGAGTAGAGCCGAAGGAGTTGACAAAGATTTTTATCATTTAAGTTATTTGTAATCCCTGGGTTGCGGCCTAGAATTTGTTAAGCCCGAGAGGCATATGTAATGTGTTTTGAGATTATAATATAATGAGGAATGAGCTTTGAAGTCTGGGTTTTTTCCTATTAGAGTTTTCCCAAGATATATCTTCTGTATGGTGTTCATAAATATCTTTTATCTTTATGTTGATTAGCTGTTGATTTCTGTTGCATATCTATTTTGATCGAGGAGTTAGTAATTTAGGCTACAAGGAAGGACAATCCTTAATTGGATCCTCCTACCTTGGATGCATCATATTATCATGTCATCCTAGAGAGTCCCCTCCATTAAAACAACTTAAATACATGTTATGAAAGTTTCCGCTTAAGTCTGGATGCCAATCATACTTTATCGCTCATCACTGATTTCTTCATAAGTACATATTTTAATTAGCAATGAATGATGGAATGGTGTTTTCTTTGATATCTTTTATCTCTAATGGCTTTTGAGCCTTTGAATCTGTAATTTCAATAAGCAATGCTCTGGCCTTTTCTTCTTATCACTCAATGCTAATGATTACAAAATGATAAATTTGGATCAGTGATGAGCGATATTATGTAATTTCCTTTATATCATATGATCGCAGATATGTTTTAAATGCAAAGTTCCACATTAGCGATACACAATGCACATTGTAAATCCTTTTATTGCTAATTTCTCACAAACTATATGAGGAGAATTAGTGATGAGCGACAACCTTATGTTCTATCACTCATCGCGAATTCATTTCAAAGCTCGAGTTCCAAATTAGCGATGAGCAATGGTATTCTCTAAAAAGGTTGCTTTCACTAATATGATGAGATCATATGAGTGACATCTTTTGTTCCATTTTTTTTATACAGGTGTACATGTCTAAATGTGATTCCTTTAATACATCTCTCATCATTGATAGGAGCCTAGGTGCAAATTTTGTATTAGCAATGTGCAATGGAGGGACATATGTGATCAAAGGACATGCCATCAAACCAAGGGATGAAATTTCATCATGGGTATGTTACATCACTGATGAGGCCAATGAAGGATTAGATACATTAATGATTAGAGATGACTATTGATGGAGTGGGAAATGTGGCAAGATCCTAAGGATTTCACGTAAAGAAAAAAGGAAAGCAGTGAAAGAACTAGAGAACCATTGATGAAGTTTTAAAACAAGATGATCCAATGGACTAATAATCATTGCATGAATAATTTAATCGCTAATTGCACCCTAAAACTTGGGGAAGATTAGTGATGAGTGATGAAGCATATAAGGAAATATTCTCTCAATAAAATAGATAGGTCTTGTGTACTTCATTGATATAAATGAAAAGGCATGGATTACATTGGCGATACATGCTAATTGTCAGATCACATATGAGTAATCAAGGTTAGAGAAGAATGTGGGAGCATTTGAGATAACATCATTGTTTTCTAGGAGCAAGTTGATAATGGCCAAAAAATGATGCTCATGGCCACCTTAGATGAAATTTTGATTGTTCTAAGATTAATGGCCCAAATTAATAGTTGAACTATTAAGTTTTCAACTCGCTTGCGCAAGGAGTTCTTGAATCATTAATTCTTCCTACTCCAATTTTCTATTTAATGGAGGTTGATCGTTGTTCATTCTCACCATCTTTTCGGTTTGCAATGTGTGTAAGGTGAACTGTGAAGTGTATTAAGTTGTTTTTTTTTCTTGAGTTGAATATTCTTGTCTTTAGTAGGTTGGCTTCAAATTGGGTTCTCTGGTCTGCTTAGGAATTTCTCTGATAGGTTGGTCATAGTTGTCTAGGTTGTAAGTTTTTCTCCCTATAGCACTGGTAAATTTTGTTTTTTCTAAAAATGGGGAAAATTGGTGTGAAAATCCAGCCTATTAGAAGGTCTAGCCATCTCAATGTATTTGAGTATCATGAGGATATAATTGAGCAGGAATCCCAGGCTTCTCCTAAGGTTTGAAAGGGTAAAAGAAGGGCTAGAGGTCATAAGAAGAAATCAATTGTGCAGAGTACATACCATTTGAGAAATAGAACCCTTCTAGGAGAACTGGTCTTGTTCAAAGGTAGGGAACTAGTTCATCCAGTGAAGATGGCCAGGAAAAAGGAACAAAGTCATAGTGCCTACCTTTGTAAACACAATTCTCCTATTATGATTTTTGATACTCCTTCGGTCATTGAAGTTGATACTAACTCAGACTATGGCCAGTACCCCTGTTCTCTGGTGTCATATGGGAGCTCTAATGACAATGTGGTGGTGATCCCTCCAATTTCATCAAGGACAAGAAGCGGTCGGGAATTCTTTGATGTCAACGACTCTTAATAGGGTCACCACCTTGTTTTAGGTTTTGATGACACCATAGTCTTTGCATATGATGTATTTTTTTTCATGTGTCCATGGTTTTTCTTTTCCTCTTCCATTCTGATGTGTATGTCCTCCAGTTGATATGATTTGGAATCTTTTTGTTTCAACAATGAATGAGGTGACAACGACCACTAGTATCTTGCACATGTTTTTTGCCTTTTGTCCTCCCCTATTCTGAAATGATTGCATAAGAAACCACCTGGGGAGTTTCTCGAGGAGTCTATTAGAATTATGTTTTTGAAATGAACTAAAATGAAAGTGAAATTATAATTTAGCTAGGTGCCTTTCTATCCCCTGTTTATAAAGGGGATTCCATGGCTGATATAAGGGTTTAGAATTTTGAGTCTAAGGAGGTCATAGTGAATACTATGCTCTCAAAGCAAATAGAATGTAAATAGAGACTTTAGTAGATATATTAGAGGAAAATATAAGGTGAAAGTTATACTCTATATAGATCTTAAATATGGTTTTACAAAGCAATATCAGAAGTGAAGAAGAATTTTAGTTCTAAAATGTTGCACTCCTATGTATTTTCTTCCAAGTTATGAATGAAGTTGTTAATTATGATTTCATTTGTCTTCTACCATTTGCACCGAATGGATGAACATGTTTTATGCTTTAGTTCAATGAGTTGATTAAATGCTAAGATGAGGTCACTAGTTTGTGAGAAAAGGATATAGGATTTAGTAAGGAAGTGATATTTTGAGACATAGTGAGTTAGATGTTACAAAATGGCATTCTAGTAGTTCATTAATTTTTGATGTTCAATAAGAATTGTATTACCGATTGATTACAAGTTATGACTCCATTTCTCCCTTAGATAAGGCACTAATTGTTTTATTAGTTTATCTTGTGGTTAGTTGAGCTAGTAATGAATCTGTTCTAGGATTCAAGATGAAGAAATATTCATAAAATACTCCACTACATTTCCCCAACTTTAAGTATATAAGCACATTCCCTAAAATGAGTAACACTTCAACCTGATGTCTTCCAAGCCTTTGATGAAGTGATTTTCTTGAGATAATGCATCTGTGTGAGGAAATACTCTTGACCTAATGTGAGATATTATGAGTATGCATAAGATTACCCTCCTAGGTCTCACAGAGCCCAAAGAGAAGAAGTGAAGTACTAATTACTTTACTTAAGTTTTGGCCAATCCTCCACCTTGCTAATAATTGAGTTGTGGAAAATTCATAGGTAAGGACTGAGATTAACTTTGGCTTTTAAAAAATAACCAACAGATTGTCTTTTTATTTTCTCGATAATAGTTATTTACTGTTAATTTTTAGTTTATGTTTAACATATTGGTGAATAAGAGATTTGGTGGGTTATTCTATTTCTTATAACTTTGTACTATTTTTAGGGTTTTCATAAAGAATCGGTGGAATTGAAATCGAGGAGCCACAAGTAGATTTGAGTTGGAAAATTGAGCATTGAACTTGAAATTGAAAAAGCATTTTTTAATGCTTATTGTAATAACCTAGGGCTTTCATTCATGATTTATTCTTCTGTTTTAGGACAACTCACTTTAGTTTCGAATTTAAAATTAACCATTTATTTCATCTCTTCAAAGTTGGTTAAAATTGAACTTAGAAACATACTAGAATTTAGATTTTGAGGCTAAAATTGAACAAACAACTACAACACTTGGTTTTGGTGCCATAAAAAGAACCCATCATTTCTTTGGGGATTAAAAAGAATTCATGTTTGTTTTTTTTTGTAATCTTCGCTACAAACTTGTGTCATTCAAATTTGTATGCACTTTTCTCATGCTTCACAGCTATCTTGAGAATCAAAAGCATTTTAGTGACATTAGGTTGTCTAAAAGATTGCCTACACACTTCAGTTTGGGTTTAAAATTGAAAAAATCATGTGTGTGAAGAAAAGGCATTGTGTGTGTTCCCTCCTAAGTGTTTTGTGTGGTTGAACTAGAAGTGTACTCCTTTGTTTTTGTTTACCTTTAGAGGGCTTTCCTTGGTGGGAAACAATACTCACCCCAAGGGAACAACTCAAACTAGTGACGAGCTAAACTCCAAGCTATTCTCAACTAGTATATAAATTTGAACATTGAGGCAACTCATCATTACAAGAGCTCCTGCGAACAAGTAGGTGATACTATTTGTATGGGTTGATCTTTCCTCTTGTGTGGCTGTTTGAAATGGTACCTTGATTATGAACCAATCTTTGTAAAATCCAAAAAACCCTAGTATTTGTTGGTACAAGAGGTTGGAACTCTAAATCCATCTCACATAATTGCGGTTCTTAGTAGATATGAAGAGTTTGTCATAGGAGATTCATGAGACCTCAAAGCTTGGTTGACCCATAGAAGTGAGTGTTGTGGAGGGGAGCCAGTGTGGTCAAGATTCTAATCATTTGCTTTAAATAAGTGTAGCTGGAGAAATCTAAGTGGGAATTCAACAAATATTGTCTTTTCTACCCTAGGGTTGTACAATTTACAAGTCAGCCAAACACATTGCTTGAAATCTCAAAACTTGGAAACAAACATTCAACAGGGTCATCCAATTTCAAACCCATTGGAAGGAGCAAATACCTTTGAAAATTTCAAGTATTACTGCTTGTCCCTAGGGATTCTATCCTTAGAGGATTCTAAATATTTGGGCCTATATCTCAATTTTCTCTCTTTAAAGTTAACATTAGGAAACTATTTCCTTAATTCTCTTGATTTCCACATAATGGACCTTGTGGGATGAAAAGAAATTGAGAAATAGACATTCAGATTTAAAAGCTAAGCAAGAAAGTGTTTGTGGTAAAAAGAATTCATTAAGCAAAGATAAAAGATAATTGAACCCCACACGTGCTTTTTCTCATGATTTCCAAAATGGTCAAAATCCCAAAACAAAAGTCTTTGTGCAAAAGCTTCAACTTTAGGTTTCATACTCAAAAATCCATCAAGAAGTACATTAGGAAGTGTAACCAAATACAACATCTCAAGATAAGCAAGAAGTTCACAAGGTTTCATAGACTCATCCCTTTGAACAATCTCGATATGTATGCTCAATTTGAACCACTTCTTGGTTGAAAAGTTCTTAGAAGTTTAGCATGTTCTTCAATACCTAGGTCTTGTAAATGAAAGTCTCTCTAGCTTCATCTAGGATCAAAATCAACACTTTCATCCATACTCAAACATCAAACAAATCTCATCTCACAAACAACTATTGGAATCTTGAAAAAAATAATACATACTAGAATTTTGGAAAATCCTTCAAATCAAAATCAAAAATCACTTTGTTTGACTAAGTGTGTGTGGATGAATCCTTCCTCATATACTTAGTTAAATTATCGTGCTTGTGGACAAGTTTGTTCCAAGGTAACATCTAACATCTTGGGGTTTATAAGTTCATTATCCAAAATCAAAATCAAAGCAAATCCAAAGCAAATCCAAAAATTATTGAAGTCTAGTATTCCTCCAAGGGTCCTAAAAGTTGAAACATCCACATCATTTTTCCTTCATTTATCTCATTACCATCATTTGATATTTAACAGTAACACCCTAGATTTTCCTTTTTGTACCTAAAGTTTAGAACAACTTAAGGAGTTAGAGGTTTACCTCCCATATTCTTGAAAGTTCATCCTTATTTTATGGTCCAAACTAGATCTCAACACAAGAAGATTATGGAACAAAACAAAGAAACATCCACTTTAAGTGATTTGAGTCAAACTGAAATAGAGTTCAACCCTAGGATATTCATCGACCTTCCACTTAATCCTCCTCAAATGCCTTAAAATGCTCAAGAGGGAGGTTTCCAAGTGGAGGATGTTACCAAAAATTTCCTAGGAATGAGTCAAGACGAAATCATGGAGATAGTCCAAAATCTTGTAAATCACAAGATAGTCAACACAATGATGAGACTCAATCCTTCAAAATACATGTTAGCATTAGCAAAGGCAGGGGCCAAACTCCCTTTTGATTATGATGTGAGCACTATTGTGGAACAACCTCTTTGGAATATGCCACTGGTATCATTCACACCTTCCTTCCTAAACATCATCCAACCCATCCCACAACCAACATCATCTCATGCTCCAAGTCAACCCATGTTACCAAGGGGAGTTCATTGCTCCATGCTCTTCAAACACATCCCCTTGTAAATAACCAAAACTTGGATGCAAACACCATCTTGTGTCTACCAAATATTGTTCCTCAAGATCTAAAGCATCCATACGTCCCACTCATCTTTCATGACACCAACAAACCGTCTAGCTTCGCTGCATCACTGACATATTCCCTTGATACACAAGTATCTCTCCCCATGACTTCACAAGGACAAGTGGGACTATTTAGATAAGAGGGAATCTTTGATCCCTCATCATCACTTTCTCAAGGAAACACACCACCCATCTTTGCACTATTTCCCCTTCTAACATCAACATCCACACCAATCCTTGGTTTAGGGAAACCTTGTTTACCAATCCTCAATCAACCAAATTAAAACAATCCTTCGATCATGAATCAAGTCAACATACCAAATCCTCCAAGCATGCCATCAATATATCACAACAACATGTGACATCAATCCAAGCAACACAATCCATCGCGATGACATCTAGAACACCCCAAAATGTGGTCTCTCAAGGACCTAGCATATCAATTTCACCATCCACCACACAACCCCTTACCATCACTCAAATAGTACCTCAACAACCACCGCCACCAAATCTCATCACAACATCTCACACCATTGTAAATACTCCACCTCCACCACCAAATCCAAATGTGGAAAATGAATACAACATCACACTATAGACTACCTAGCAAGCCTATCAAAAAGCATTCTATAAATTTGAAGCTCAACAAGCCACGCAAGCTACATAACAAGTTGCTCAACCAGTGTAGGTGGAGCAAGCTACACAACAAGGAAAACAAGTTTCCCAAGCACAAGATCAAGCTTTATTGCGACAACAACAAGCCGCCCAAGCTATAGAAGATACACAAGCCACATAGGCTACTCAAGTTCCAAAAGCCACCCAACAAGCTCAAGCTCAGGCACAAGATCAGTATCAAGCACAACAAGCTCAAGCACAAGCCTTGTTATAGTAACAAGCTTATCAATAGGCTTTATAACAATACCAAGCACAACAACAAGCATCTTAGTCACAATCCCAACAATAAGCATTGTTGGCACAACAACAAGACCAACAACAAGCATTATTGGCATAACAACAATTGCAGGCATACCAACAAGCATTGGTGGCAAAATAAAACTTGTAGCAGCCTCCCATGAACACACAAAACAACCCACTCATCGCTCAACCAATCAGACCACCCCAAAACACATTCATCCCACCACCCAATCTGTATAATGATGTTTGTACACAAATAAAGTTACTCTCACAACAAGTGCTTCTAGACCTACAATCCAGAAAAGCAACAAAAAAATAAAGGAATTTGTTCCCTTATCCATTCGACATAAGCATCATAATGGTTCCATTCCCACAAGGGTTCGATATACCTAATTTTGACAAATATCGTGGAATTGGTAAACCTAAAGATCACATCAAGGAATTTCATGTCCACTATACATAATTTGCATATAATAAGTCATATCTAATGCAAATATTCCCTTAGAGATTGGTTGGACCAGCAATGGAATGGTTCTCCCACCTTCCTCTAAAAATCAAAAAGTTCTAAGAAATTGTGGACTTATTCATACAGAACTGTTCATTCAACATAGGCATGGGTGTGAGTCTAGAAGTACTATACACTTAAAAAAAAGCCAAGGTGGAAAAATTTTCATCCTTCTTGCAACGATGGAAATCCAAGGCCAATTGGAGCAAGTGGACTATTCCAAAAGAAAAAAAATCTATACTATCATCGCCAATCTCGAGGGGACCTTGTCCTTCTAAAAATGCAATGCATCACCACATATGACCAGTTGATCCCTAAGGCGCTCAACATTGAAAGAGCCCTTATTGCACAAGGAGGGACACCTACTTATCAATACAACCATCCATCAACCAGTTACAATAAAAAACCTTGCACATGGGAAAAGAACATGAATTTTAGTAATCATGGTGTGGTTGATGCCACGATTATTATCAGTGCCCCAAGAAAAAACACACAATCATATCAACAACCACAAGTCAACAACCAAAACAACACAACATCGCCACAACCTAATAATCAAGCAGTCAATAACCTGAATACTCAAGGGGGACCACCCCCAAGGAACAAATATCCCCCTAAACAGAAATACACAACACTTGGGGAACCGATTGAGTCTGTCATGAAATGGATGGTACAAAAAAATCTCATCAAGATCCCCGTGTATGAAAATTATCAAGAGCCTCAAGTTAAACCACTATGGTATAATGAAAAAGAACTCTTCAATTTCCATAAAATAAAGGGACACACAAAAGCTAGTTGCATGCAACTCAAAAATTGGATTCAGGACCTCATCGATGATGGAACCATAACCATTGAACAACCCACAGGAAATCAAGATCTCAAAATCTACATGAATCTAATGCCAAATCACAATAAAGGAAACAACAATGGTAAGGAAAAGTATAATAATGTGAACAATGTTTATGACCATGTTGTTGCATCCTTAGATGAGTGGGTTATTGTTGTCAGTATTAAAGGATCTAGAGCTGACTGTGGAGTCACCACATGTGGTGGAAAATTTACCATTCTAGGACCATCCCAACCACCCAAGGCATCTTCCACCAATCCAAAGTCAATCCCCAATGGTTATAATGTCCTTGATCAATTGAAAAGGAGCCCCACCTAGATCTCCATCATGGAGTTATTGAAAATATCACCCAAGCATAGGGAAATCGTAGAAAAAGCATTAGCTACATCCACTGTCCCCATGGATCTTGCTGTAGAACAATTCCAAGCTATGGTTGAACATGTCACCACACCACATATCCTAACATTTTTTGATCAGGACTTCCAACTCAACCATCTCATAATCGTGCACTCCATCTTGAAGTCTTAGTCCATAAAAATAAAGTCAAATGAGTCCTGGTGAATGGAGGTGCAAGGTTAAATATTTGTACTCTCAAGCTAATAAAGAATCTAGGATTATTTGAAGATGTCATTGAAAAGGGTAAGGGTATTACTATCATGGAATATGATGATCAAGAATGGGTGTTTGAAGGCACCATTCAACTTCCTATTCAAGTAGGGCCAACAATCATGGAAACTACATGACAAGTCCTTGATCTTGAGCTACCTTACAATATCCTCCTAGGATGCCCATGGATCCATGGGATGCAAGCTGTTGCATCCACCTTCCATCAATGTGTAAAGTTTTCTTATCAAAATCAAGAGGTTACAATCCATGGAGATCCCAAACCATTTTATTATTGCAAAAATTTGGAAGCCAACTACTACAAGATCCCTCAAGCCCTAAAGAATGATGAGGGACCCACATCTCCATATATAGAACCATCTACGCTAGCCTCAACTTATGAGACAAAGACACCCTCCATTCTAGACATCTCTAATATTAAATCAATTATTCAAGATAATGGTTGTGGTGACTACAAAATGAAAAAGAGTGCCTTTGTAATTGGAGAGTCACCTCAATCTCCTTGATCTCAGGGACAACCCCAACCAATTGACACACCATCTCAAACCTTCAAAGTAGACCCCACTAGATTCAAAAGGTGGGGGGATTTAAGTTAGAAAGTGGTAGATGAAAAGGATATATCAAGATGAAAGGCCCATACCTGATCTCCTCATGGATAATGGCAACAAAGCACTGCAATTAATGCAAGGATGAGGCTATAAAAAAATGAAAAGCTCAAAAAAATGATAACGTCCTACTAGAACCTATAATTCCTAAGAAGCGTATGAAGAACCTTGTCCTTGGATGTACCCCTCTAAAGATAACCATACGTGG
The DNA here is from genome assembly GCA_007258455.2 of Sequoia sempervirens. Taxonomy (NCBI): domain Eukaryota; kingdom Viridiplantae; phylum Streptophyta; class Pinopsida; order Cupressales; family Cupressaceae; genus Sequoia; species Sequoia sempervirens. The sequence continues at coordinate 1,091,635,821 of VDFB02271358.1, read as the reverse complement.
CAAGGGTTCCCGAGTTAAAAATTCAAAGCTCCTCCTTGATGACTAGTATCCATAGGTTTACCTTTAGATAACTATACCATTGATATATCCAATGTGTGTGACGAGGACCCCATCACTGACCTACCCATGTTATTCGAGGATTACTCTCTTTTCATGATTAGTACACTATATTTCAAACCAAGTAACCAGACCAATGAGCTAAAACTTGTCTACCCTAAACTCATCGATTATAACCAACGAGGACCACCAATCTTAGACACGTTCAAAAATGATGAGGCTCTCTCAAAATTCATGGGACTATAGGATACTCTACCATGTGGAGATCATAAAGCTAGGTTCAACATTGAGTTGGACACACATGCATACTATGGGGAAAGGATTGAATCCCTCAGTCACAAAATTGAAAATTTAAGAGTATTATCTAGGTCTTTAAGTGAAAACCACATTGTGGCACTTTCTCACCCGAAAATAGTGAAAAAAAGGACGTATCTAATCGTGAAAACCTCTCTAAGGCACAAAAGGATGAGGGATTCAATCTTTCCCTTAGTTCTATTCATTAGGAAAAATCAGCAATCTTGGCAGAGAAGTGCAATCAAGTCAACCTAGGAACCAAAGAAACACCACATATCACCTTCTATGTGGAATCACTTTTGATAGAAAAATAAGAAATTTTAGCTACATTTCTGAGGAAAAGAAAGGTAAAATTTGCATGGATCTAGAGGTTGTGATTCACCATCTAGCTTTATATCTAAAGGCGATACTAGTAAGATGAAAGTTGAGAAAGATGCATCTGTAGATAGCATTACTAGTCAAACTTGAATTGTAGAAGCTCCTTGATGTTGGCTTCATATGACCAATTGATTATCCAAAGTGGGTTTCAAATATTGTACCTATTTATAAGCCCACTGGGGGCATTTACATTTACACTGGCTTTATGGACCTGAACAAAGCATGTCCTACTTGGATGATTTCCATCTCCCAAATATAGACATGATTGTCAATATGATGGATTTTCCATGGGGGACTTAGTGTTGGAACATGATTCCATTTGGGTTGAAAAATGTAGGAGCTACCTACCAAAGAGCTATGATGTTAATCTTCCATGATATGATTCACAAAAATATGGAAGACTATGTGGATGACATATTAGCCAAATCCAGAAAATGTTGAGATCACATAGTGACACTATGCTCCATCTTTGATAGGCTAGAAGAGTACAAGGTTAGACTTAATCTAGAGAAGTGTGTTTTTGGCATACAATTAGGAAAAATCCTAGGGAATATTGTATTTATGATGGGAATCAAAATAGACCTTGCCAAGGTCAAGAAAATTGTTGAGATGGAAGCACCAAGAACATTAAAGAAGTTAAGGGGTTTGCATGGAAAGCTCCAATCCATTCATCGGCTTATAGAAAAGTTAGTAGATAAGGCTATCTGATATTCTCATCTACTCCACAAGGGGGTAGAATAAAAATGGGATGAGAAATGTGATCAAGCACTCAATAAAATCAAGGAGTACTTGCTAGCACCACTAGTCCTTATGCCACCAATTCCAAACAAACCATTGACCCTATATATATTAGCAATAGCAGCAACCCTTGGCCCTCTCTTAGCTCAACATGATGAAAACATGAAAGAGAGAGCTATTTACTATATTAGTAGAACCATGGTGGGACATGAGTTGAATTATACATTTGTTGAGAAGGATTTTCTTGCAGTAGTATTCGCTACATAGAAGTTTAGACACTATATGTTGGCACATCAAATAAAACTCATTGCCAAGATAGATCCTCTCAAGTATCTACTTTCCAAGGAAGCACTCATAGGGCGGACAACTAAATGGGTCATGATCCTAATAGAGTATGAAATTGAGTATGTAGAACAGAAACCCATTAAAGGACAAGTAATTGTAGACCAACTAGTAGAGGCGTCGATATATTCAGAGAACCCATTGATATCAGAATTCCCTAATGAGTCAATCTTTAATCTAAGTATGAAATATCACTAGAAAGTATATTTTGATGGATCCTACACACATCATGGGTTAGGAGTTGGGGTCTTCTTCATCACACCACAAGGAGATTGCATACCAACGTCATATAAGTTGTCTTTTCCATGCATAAACAACATTGCAAAGTATGAGGCTCTCGTCATAGGGCTCAAAATTGTAGTACAATGGAAGATTATGGCACTTAAGGTTTATGGGGACTCACATCTTATCATCAACTAGGTCAATGATGAATGCCAAATGAAGGATGACAAACTGACCCCATACAAGAAACTAGTAGAAAGCCTCAAATAATTCTTCATCAACATCACATTTGAGCAAATACCAAGGGGAAACAACATAGCAGCTGATGTGATGGAAACAATTGGATTGTTATTGGATATCCCATGCAATGTCCATAAAAATGATTTCCTAGTAGGTACCTTCTCATACCAACTTTTGAGGTACTAGAGTTTGAGTTCATGTGTGAAATAATTGGTCCCGATGATCTTTGGTACCACAACATATACACATACATAAAGATATGATTCCTCCCTATCGATATCACCTCGAACCTTAAGAGAACATTTTTCATGAAGTCATCATGTTTTTGTTATCTTAGGAGACACCCTATACCATAGAAGTATCGAAGGAACCTTCTTGTGATGCCTTAACCCTGAGGAAGCTTTGACTGCTTTAACTAAGGTAAATGATGGCATTTGTGGATCAGATTCGAGTGGTATGACCTTGGCCAAGAAGTTGCTGAAGACTAGGTACTATTGGCCTATGATTGAGAAGGAAGCTCATGACTATGTCTGAAGATGTCTAGAATGTCTTGAAATAGCATGGGGATCTCATCCATGCACTAGCTCAGGAGCTCCAACCAATTATAACACCTTGGAATTTTTCACAATGGGGAATCGATCTCATTGGTAAAATCACTCCCACCTCATCCAATGGACACAAGTTCATTATCACTAGTATAGAGTACTTTACAAAGTGGGTAGAGACCATCCTAGTGACCCATGTCACAGGGAAGCAGATATCTAAATTCATCCTGAACTACCTCAATTGTCGCTATGATGTTCCACAAGCCCTTATCTTATATAATGGGACACCTTTCAGGAACTAGGATGTTCAAGAGCTATGCCAAAAATTCAATATCCAACATCACTTCTCCACCCCATACTACCCCAAGGGTACGACCAAGCTAAGGCTACCAATAAAACCATCTTGAAAATCCTAAAGAAAATAGTCAATGAAGATAGTTGTAACTGGCACCTATAGTTAGATCCCGCCTTATGGGCCTACCGAATGAGTATCCATACACCTATAGGTGGAACCCTTTCTCTCTATTCTATGGATCAAAATCAATGCTTCCCTTTGAGATCAATCTCCTTAAGAATATCATTGTAGAATATCATCACCAATGAAGAATATCAGGTGTCACGGTTGAATGAGATTGAATTGTTGGATGAGCCGCACATGGATGTTTTGAACCACCTATAGGTCCATCAAAACCATATCAAGAGGAGATACAACAAGAAGATCAGGATTCAGACCTTTCAAGTTGAGGAGCTTGTGTTGAAAGAGAATTAGAAAAATGTACCAAATCCAAACAGCAAGGAAAAGTTTGAACCCAATTGGTTGGCACCCTTCATCATCACAACAAGTTATAAATCAAGAGCATATAAGCTATCTACACCTAAATGTGAGCCTCTGCAGGAGCCCATCAATAGCTCCCATCTCAAAAAAAACTATGCCTAAGCTTGCAAGGTATAAATCCAAAAAATACAAAAAAATCAAAAAATATATAAAAAAAAACAAAAAAAGGATTGAAAATAGTAAAGAAAAAAATCATCCTCTAGTGAAAACCACTTCGATGGTGCTTTGGGAAAGTACCTTGGTAAGAACCTGGCAAACAAGCGCCTCGTGTAAATAAGCACTTTCCATCCACCATCATCTCTATGACTTGTTCTACATCATTCATCCATTACATTCCATTGATCCTTTTGACACCCATCTGCATTTGTATCATAGCTTGATTATGTGTTTGTATCATGATCCCTCCTAGTACTACTTGGCACATTCCTAAGGTTAGTTTGTTCTCCCTATATTAGAGTAGTCTATAGCATCACACTAGGAGCATGGTCTTATATAAAAACATTCAGAAAATCTAAACACAAACATTCAGAAAATCAAAAAAATCCAAAAATATTCTGAAAATCAGAAAAATCCAAAAACATTCAAAAAATCAAAAAAATCAAAAAAATTCAAAAAATTAGAAAAATCCAAAAACATTCAAAAAATCAAAAAAATCCAAAAACATTCAGAAAATCAGAAAAATCCAAAAACATTCAAAAAATAATAAGATCTAAAAGCATTCATAAAATCAAAAGATCCAAAAACATTCAAAAAATCAAAAAATCCAAAAAACATCATAAAATTAGAAAACCCAAAAATATCCAAAACATGTCAAAAATCCAAAAACAAGTCAAAAGATCAGAAAAATTCAAAAAATTGAGTCATGTCAAACTATGGGTCTCTCAATTTGAATGTAGGCAAGGCCATCATTGATGTTCCCTCAAGACACATTAGGTTAGTCCTTTAGGAGTCTGTCACAATAAATTGGCAATCTATTTGTTCATATCTCATCAATAAATGAGTCTGTGCCTATTGAACTATGTGGTCTCTACATGTATAATGTAGGCAAGGCTAATCTTTGATTAGCCCTTGAGGCCCCTAGGATAGGTCCTTAGGTTAGGTTCTTGGTCAAAATCTCAAAAAACACAAAAGCATTGGAAAATTTGAAAATCAAAACATTCGTAAAACATCTTGAAAATACCAAAAACAACCTCATAACACTTCAAAAACATCAAAAACATCCAATTATTTTGAAAAAAGCCATTCATCTCATTTCACTTTCATCTACAATAAACATCCACTCATAATAAATGATTGTCATCTTCAACCTTTGGTAAAACAATCATAAATAGGTATAGCAAATTGAAAGTGTAAACTCAAACGTCAAGATCTCAAGTCTAGGTCAATAGGTAAACAAGTTGGTTAACTCTTGGTATTAATAGCCCATCATCCATTTAGTCTCAATATCATCTGATAAAATCATGTCCAAGGATGCATCCTTCTTACAATGGACATCAACATCAGACCTCGCCATATTTTAGTCTTGGCTAGAGGTATGAAGAACATTGGCTTGTTTGTGTACCTGATCTTTTCATGTGATTTATCTTATTGCACCTATTTTGATGCAAAGTAGGGAGGTAACCTTTTTACAACACAATTCAAGAAAAATTAATCAACCTTCCAATCACCAAAACACTATCTTGGAATATTTTCTCAATTCCACCATTCTTGTCCTATAGTAGTGCAAACAATAAAATCTGATCATACCTTCCACAATACACCCCAAACCCACAAAACATTCACCTTTTTAGACACCCATTTGGACATATTTCAACATACCTCAATAGTGAATATGGTTTTTTTTTTAACATCCTCTTCAACAAAAGATTGGTACGCTGCCCCAAGGCCCAAATAGGCCACTTTTACAAAGGAACACCTCTCCAAACCTTTTACCAAACCAAAATATCTTTGGAAGGTCATTTAACAGGCTACAAAACTTTAGATTCTCCAACTTTTATTAGAGGAAACAACCCTAAACTCAAAAAAGCATCAAACCCTTGCTTTTGGCCAATTTCTTGCTTGAAAGCATGAGGTTTTATTGGAAATAACTATTCCAAACCTAAAACCTTCTCCCAGCCTTTAGCATTTCAATTTCACCAAACTCCAACTTATAACCATCAACTTTGAACCAAAAACTCATAAAAATCCCCTAGGGCCGCACTCAAAACTCATTCAAAATATCCACCCTACTCCTAACCTCTAATCCAACATTGAAACCTACCCTAAACCACCCATTCCTCCAAGTTATAGGGAAAATTAATGGTGGAATGGGTGTTCATAGCATTTTGAATACTCTCAAAACTTCAAAATCTGAACTTAGCCACCTACAGTAAAATGACTGTAAAAACTTCAAAACCTAATAAAATTCATTTACTCCAAATCCAAAATGATCTTAAGTCATGTCCCTAACCAATTCACATCACCTTCAATCAAAAATCCTTAGTACAAATCTTTAAAAATCAATGGAGCAACATATTTTCAGAAGAAAAACATAGAAAAGAGGAGTTCATATTACTTGTTTTCACAAAAATGATCACCCAACCCTTGTATTTTACCATACATATTGTATTTAAACCTTTTACGACCAAAAAAAAACTATAAAACTGACTCCAACTGAATTTTGAGCCCCATGACCATTGGCCTTCCTTGTTTTTTCATTTTCTTTCAATTTTACAAATTTAGATTTGTCAACATTTGCATAAATTGCAACATTTACAAAAATGAACCCCTAAGTGACTTATGACATCATCAATGGTCTATTATGACCTTATTTGGAAAAAAAAGACTAAAATACCTTAAAACCTATCAAAAGACCTTATTTGACTAAAGTTTTCAAAATTAGACTTGGTGCCCCTTCACCATATTCCCATGACCTCTCAAGGATGTCTATCTAAAAAGATTTAGAGAGAAAGGAATGGGGCATTGATTATTATCTTTTTTTCTGCTATGCTTGTTGCATATTCTTGCAATATAACCTTGGTCATGATAACTTTGTTTGGTTTGTAGGGAGGGTGTTTTGGATGTCTTGTTGACTATTACATGAGAAGGTTTTACCTTTCTATGTTTTGGTTTGAGCTATTTGGAATATCTAAAGTACACTCTAGCAAGGTTTCACATGCCAGGTGTGAACAAGGATAATCCTATCTATTTGTTGAGTCAAATTCCATCTCACTAGATACAACACTATCCTGGTTGTTTGTACCTTGATGCATCATATCTATGTGTGTTATCAAACATAAGGAAAGTCATGATCTTTACATCCCCAATCCCTGGATAAGCAATACATCATCATCATATCTAATAATGTCTCGACAACTCATAGACTTGTTGGACTTCTGCATCTTCTTAGAATCAAGGGTTGATACCTCACATTCTTCTACCCTCTTTCACACTAACATGGTATAATGACATCAATCGATCCATCTTGCATTCATAAAATGTCAGCATACTCATCTTGCATAATCATACATATCATCACAATAGGAAACATCATCCATCTCACATGCATTGCATTATCATTTAAGTTTTTTAGATAATATATATTTGTTATTATAAGCATCTTAATCCATCTCATTTGGATCATCATCATAACCATTCATACATCCATAGAGCATACTTGTCGCGAGATCGACCCTACAAATTGGAATTTTTGCCTGAAAAAAACATATTTTTTTTGAATTTCAATTTTGGTGATGTCATTCTTTGAACCAATGCAGTGAGTATGTTTTTTCAAAGAGGGCATGTAGATGCTCAAATTAACATTACTTTTTCTATTAATCAAGTAACTAAGTTAATTTGATTAATTCACTTTCTGCTAACTAACGCCATCTCTTTTAATTAAATAAATCAATATATTTAATTAAAATCCTAATGTTTTAACATCCTCTCATTTCATTTAAATAAACCCAAACAATTAAATTAAATGTCATAAATTATCTAATTTCATCCAAGTTAATTAATCCTAAATTAATTAACTCCTAATACTAATCCCTCATTTCTCTAGCTTTTGACTCAACCTAGGTCAAACCTAAACCCTTGAATAATTCACCCACTTCCACATGAAAATAAATTTCTTTAATTAATTCATATCATATTTTCCCTCACAAGGCATATTCCCAAGTAATATTCCTTCATTTTCTCCACTTATTTGACTTTCTTGTCCAAACCATTTCCCTCCAAAACATCTCAACCATATGCATTTAATGCCTCTTACAAGTGCATTAATCTCTCTTACACCTCTCAAATCCTCAACTACATGCATTAACTATGCACATTCTCCAAAATGTGCTCCACCTTCCTCCACTAGCCATGTGACAATTGACACAATATCATTGGCTCTTCTTTAGTCCCACATTCTTCTCGTCTCTCCACTCTCCAACCCTTCAACCTATAAATACAAGAGACTTCTACTCCATAAGATCATCCACAATCTTACTATTTGCACTATAGGCACTCATCACTTGCATTTTCATCCCATCTTAGCTTGTTGTTATTATCACTTTGCATCTTCTAATCAAGATCAAGAATCTTATCAAAAGGGGTTGGGAAAGGGATACTTTCCACATCAAAGTAACACCAATTCCACTATGGGATAGGTATGGACATGCTTTTTACATGCTTACAATTGGTTTCTTTCATCTTTTGTTGTTTGGTTTGCGTTCTTAAGTATGTTTGAATATCTGATAGGATAATTTTATTTGCTTGGTTTAAACTGACCCATTCTAATGTTTGTTGAGGTATAAGCATTTTGCATATTTGTGCTCACAGGTTGTTTTGTGGAGCAAATTGTTGATGATTGAGTCAAATACATTCCAAGAAAATCATGGGGTTGAGATGGAGCAATGGCTGGATATTTAGCTTCCAAAAAGAAAACCTTGTGTAAATGCAAAAAATTGAGACAACAAAGAAACCCCTACAAGTAAGGATTTGTGCAAACCTTTTGTGTATAGAGGGAAATTTCAATACTAAAAAATATCCAACGTTGAATGATTTGTGGCCAGTATGCATTCACAAAAGGGTTTTGGCTAGTAACTAATAGTCTACCAAATAAGAGAAATCGCAACAAGTTTGCACCTAATACAAAAGAGGTCATCAACCAACAATAGGTGAGCTCACTGATTTGAAGGATGATGCAGAGATATTTATTGAATCATAGGGATGAGGGCCTTTTCAGGGGTTAGATGACATCTGGTGGGTTGGAAACTCATAATGCTTATAATCTATAAAGGTAGAAACAATTGGTCACCCCTTGGAAAAAATCCCTCCTAATATCTCATTTGAAGCTGCATAAAAATCAAAATAAAAGACCATGCTACAATAATAAAGAAGAAAAAACATAAAGTAGGTTTTAAACCAAAGGAAACTATAAACAAATGTGAATAGAAACAAAGACTATATTTCTGCCCCACGGTGGGTGCCAAAATGTGGATGGTTTTCTACACTTTCTCAAAACAAACAACTATTAGCATTGTTAGTCAAACTAAACAAAGCAAATAAAACATCCCTATGAAATACTTGATCATGACACATATGCAAATAAGATAAAAAGAACCAAAACAACTAAATGAGAGCATATGAGTCATGTCAAACCTTATCCCATAGTGGGAGTGGTACTCCTTTGATGTCGAAAGGATGCCCTTTCCCACCCCCTTGATAAGCTTCCAATGATAATGAACAAAATGTGACGGAGATGCAAAGATGGTGTGTGTATAGTGGAAATGCTTGAGATTGTGAATGATTGTGGATGATTTTGGCTTCTATTTATAGGTTGAAGGGTTTAAGAATCGAAAGATGGGAGGAATGTGGGACTAAAAGAGATTCAATAAGATTGTGATACTTGTCACAAATCTAATGGGTGAAGTTGGAGCACATTTTAGAGAATGTGCAGAGTTAATGCATGTGGCTGAGGATTTGAGAGGTGCAAGAGAGATTAATGCATGTGTAAAAGGCATTAAATGATTATGGTTGAGATGTTTTGGAGGGAATTTTTTTGGGAAAGAAAGTCAAAAAAAGGGAGTTGATGAAGGAATATTCCCTAGAATATGCTTTTGTGAGGGAAAATGAGATAATTAGTTAATTAAAAGAATTGAATTTCATATGCAAGTGGGTTAGTTAATCAAGGGTTTAGGTTTGACCCAAGTTGAGTCAAAAGCTACAGGATGGGTAATGATGGTTAGGGGATTAATTAACTTGAAGAAATTAAGGGATTTGACATTTGATTTAAATAATTTGGTTTATTAAATTAGATGAGAGGACTTTAGGATACTTAATTAAATAAATAAATTTATTTAATTAAATAGGATGAACATTACTAAATAATCCAATAAATTAAATTATTTGATTAATAGAGGAATTTGATGTTAATTAGTTAGATTTAGATGCATAATATTTATTAGGATTATTTGCATGTTTATAGTTAGGTATGGATGCTAGCATGATTTTGTGGATCTTGCTATCCCATGATATTATACCTTTCATTCTTCATTTTTGTTTGGTTTTTGTATTGCTTGTATTTTGCTTCTTTTTAGCTTTGTGTGGGTCAGTGCAAGATCATGGGGGTCCAAATTAGGCCCTTAAGTGGAAATGATAATTAAAAAAAACAAACTTAGTCAACTTGACATAAAAAAAATTAAATAAGTTATTAACATAATTTGAAAATAATGTGAGAATAAAATTTGTAGAAAATTAATTTAGTTTTGAAGATACTATTTCATTTTTTGAAAAAAAGAAAATCTATTTGGTGAAAATTTGAAATTTCAATGTAGTAGTACTAAATTTTCAAGAAAAAATAAAAAATAGATGTATGTCTGGCCAACCTAAGTATAAGAAAAAAGTAATATATTTATTTGAAACTTTTAATATAAATAGAGGAAACATGCTCGGATCTATCACTTTTTTTTTTGTAGTTCTTTTGCAAGTAAATAATCAATTATGAATATATATATATTTTTTTTAAATATTAAAACTTGTTTCTTTAACTACCATAACTTTGTCTAAAATTTATGAAATTTAATTATTCTTTTTTTAATCCTATAGTATGGGAAGTTTAGAATGTGCTACATCTTTCAAATTCAAAAAATGTGAAATTGTTTAAGAGTTATATATTTTTTCAATCATCCTATCAATTGGGACATTAATCAGAATGTATGTATAGAATCAATAATAATTATTTATTTAATTCCACATAAGGTGTATCTTATATTTTTGGAAAGCTAAAAAATTTCTCAATAAACCCTTTTCGTTTCATCAAATTTGGATAAAAAAAGTCGTCATCCATTTTTGGTCATATCACCACTTTTTGGAACCCCATGATCCTACACTTACCCATGTCTTCCTCATGCATACTTTTGTGTTTGTATAGATTATCATGTTTCTTTTTCATACATCACATACATATATTTTGTTTTATCTCAACATTATCATTGGATAGGATCCTGAGTTTTAGGACTATCACATATCCTATATTGGTGTTATCTTACATTTTGAATGTTGTGACAAAAGGAATATATTTTTGGATTATTAATACTTTAATGTGAGTATGATAATAATTTCATACCTTCACTAAAGTGGGGGCTAAATGTAGCATTGTAAATTATCACCCTTAACAATATCACACTGTGTTTGACTTCATCCTAAATGCATGTGCCCAATTATGCTTATTTTTTCACTAAAAGGCATAGTTCCTATATATTATATTAATATAAAGTAGAGTAATTACATATGATACTCAAAAAATAGTGGCAAGAAACATTAAAATCAACAAGTGATTACAATGATAGAGCAATATAACTATCACACCAGTAGCAAAAGATATCAACCTCAAATAAATAGGCTTAGCATAACATCAAAACATTACACATTTGTAATTCAAGGAAAAACTAGGATGAGCTAAGCCACTTACAAATTTTGGAAAATTAAATGCTCCTAAGCCTCTTCCCATTGCCATGGTCTACCTGTCAGGGGCATTCAATTCCTACTGCTGAAAGATTGTTTTGGGGATTGCCTTTGCCACTTGCTCCTAATGTGCACCTGAAGACTGCAGAAGAAGTTAATGAAGTTAGGAATTTTTGAATTCCAATTCATTGTTGGTAGGTGATTTCAAATTTGAGTGGGAATGAGTTGAAAGACAAAAAGAATAAAGGAAGATTATTGAGTTAGTAGAGAAGAGTCAGTTGAGACTTCAAACTCAATAAGAGTTGAAGAATTTTCTTAGCAACAACAGTCTGTAGATAGAGAATGTTTTTTCTGTGTGAAATTCTGAAAGCTTCTGACCAATAGAAGCTATTTGTTTTGTGTGTGAGCAGTGATTTATCCTGAAGAGCTCTGCATAGCTCCTACCAATGAGCTCCTAGTAGCTCCTAAAGTTTTCTATTTTTTGGTTGAGTAGTTGATTTCTCCTAGCAGAAAGTAATTCGTAGCTTAGAGTTAGCTTTCAGTGGTTACAATTTAATCTTTCATGTATTGTTCATTTCTAGTTATTGAACATAAAACAAGCTTGCATGTCTCCTTGTTTTGTTTATTTATTCCGCATTTGTATTCCCCCGTTGTGATTTGGGAAACAGAGCAGCAGATTTGTGTTTTTCTATGCAATCAAAATTTTTTGACATGGTATCAGAGCCATAGGCCCAATTTCCTTGTGAGTTAGGGAATTCTTTTCTGGGTATTGAGTTTATTCTGTGTAGGAGACATGGCTAGAGATCAAGGAAAGAGTTGGCAGCAGCCACCATCCTTTGATGGACAAAACTATGATGTTTGGGAAAAGAAGATGAAGACCATTATGGTTGCCAATGATTTGTGGGAGTTTGTGGTTAATGGGTTCAATGATGTAACTGACCCAGTAGCATATGTTGTGCTCACAAACAACCAGAAGAACTAGTTGAAGGTGTTGAGGAGGAAAGATGCTAAGGCATTGAGTTTGATAGAAGCAACCTTGATAGAGGCCATTTTTCCCAAAATAGCAGTAGCTAACTATGCAAAGGAAGCTTGTGAAATCCTCCAAACCTGCTACAAAAGAACTGACAAGGTCAGATTGGTGAAGCTCTAGATGCTTCGAAGAGATTTTGAGTCTCTTGAAATGAAGGATAGTGAGTCCATCTCAGTTTTCCATACAAGACTCTCTAATTTGATAAACCAATTGAGAGTCAATGTTGAGATCATTGATGATAAGAGGATTGTGGAGAAAGTCCCTAGGAGCTTACCCACGAAGTTTTATGTAGTGGTTATTTTCATTGAAGAGGAAAAGGATCTCACAACATTGGCTGTTGATGAGCTAATGGGTTCTCTGCAAACCCATGACCAGTGCCTAAATAGGTCTACAAGTTCCTCCCAAGATCAAGCTTTTAAAGCTCAATCAAATGCAAGAGGAAGGGGGAGAGGTAGAAACAACTTCAGACATGGTAAAGGGAGATCTGGACGTGGTAATGTTGGAGAAGATAACTCGATACGAGTAAATAGCCAATAGGGAGCAAGAATCTCTTAGACCAGCTCCTAAAGAGGCAAGAAGAACAACAGTTCAAATATGAAGAATGAAAAGAGAAATGTTGAATGCTACTACTATCATAAGTTTGGGAATTATGAAAGTGAATGTTGGCCAAGCAAAGAGATCAGTCAAAACAAAATGTGAATGTGGCTAAACAAAACCAGTCCACAACCTTCATCATGTGCAACATTGGTGAAGAAGGCAAACCTGAAGTCTGGTATTTGGATAGCAGTTGCAGCAACCACATGAGTGGTAATGAAAGCCTGTTTTCCTTTATTGATAAAAATAAAAATTCTAAAATTAGAATGGGGAATAATGGAGTAGTTCCTATTGTTGGCAGAGGATCTATTATGATCTGCAACAAGCAAGGTGAGAAGAAGGAGATTCAAAATGTATTTCTTGCTCTTGGGTTAATGCCCAACCTCATGAGTGTTGGTCAGCTGATCCAAAATGGATACAAAGTGCTAATGGAGAAGGGTCAATGTGTCATTTATGACAAGAATGAGAGGATGAAGGTGTTTGCAGTAGTCCAAATGACAAAGAACCAGATGTTTCCCTTGAAGATTGAGACATTTTTCTCATCTTAGTCCATCGTTGCACCTCTCATGAATGGAGAATGTACAAAACTACATCAAGTAGCACTCAAGAGAACCATTCAAGATCCCTCCAATCTATGGCATCTCAGGTATGGATATTTAGGCTATGTTGGTTTGAGTATTTTGTCCAAGAACAAAATGATTGATGGTTTGCCAAGGATAGTAGAGCCTAATGTTAGATGTGAGGCTTGCATTTTGGGCAAGCAACATAGGTAGCCCTTTCAATCAGGAAAATATACAAGGGAAAGAGCACCATTGGAGCTAGTGTACACATATTTGGTAGGCCCTATGCAAATCATTTATGTTGGTAAGAGCAAATTTTTATGACCTTCATTGATAATTATAACTGTAAGACATGGGTTTATTTTTTGCAACATAAATCTGAAGCATTTGATAAGTTTTTGTTGTTTAAGGCCCAAGATGAAAAGAAAAGTGGACATTTTATCAAGGTCCTAAGGTTAGATCGTGGAGAAGAGTATACCTCTAATTTTTTTGTGAATTTTTGCAAGAAAAATTGCATCAAGAAGGAGCTAATAGCCAATTATACTCTGCAGCAAAATGGAGTGGCTAAAAGAAAGAATTGGACCATTGTGGAGATGACAAGGAGCATGATGAAATCAAAAGGACTACTGATTGAATATTGGGGAGAGGTTGTAGCAACAACTATTTATTTGATAAATAGAAGTCCAACAAAGGCGGTCCATGACAAGATACCTCAAGAGGCATGGACAAGACACAAGTGGACAGCTGAGCACTTGAGAGTGTTTGAGTGTGTAGCATATGCACACATGCCTAAGGAAAAAAGGAAAAAATTGGATGACAAGGGTGAAAAATGCATTTTCATGGGCTATAGTGAAGATCCAAGGCCTATTGGCTATACAATCCAGTCACCAAAAAGATAGTCATTAGTAGGGACGTGAAGTTCGTAGAAGACAAGTCATGAGATGGAGTGGTAGATTTTGATAGCTCAGAACTGCTCCTGACAGCTCCTGAAGAAGCATAAACTAAACATGAAGTTCAACAAGATGAGTTTGTAGATGCTCCTGAAAGTGTCAGTCAAGTTCCTGAAGAGCTCTTGAAAGCTCCTGATGGCTCTTGAAGCTAGAAGACAGTCAACTAGAAAGTTAGGAAAATTGTCACAATCAGCCAAAGGATTGGCTCCTGAAGGTACCAGTTGAGCTCCTGAGAGTCTCCTGAAAGCTTCTGAAGTGAGCAGACAAAAAGGAAAGTAGCTAGAGACAGCCAAAAGATTGGCTCCTGAAAGTTCCAGAAGATCAGCTCTTGAGAGCTCCTAAAGGCTCCAGAAGAGCTCCTGAAATCACTAGTAGAGCTCCTGAAAGCTCCCAACAACTCCTGAACCTGCCTGTTCAACATAGCAGCAGCAATACTGAAAGTTCAGAACCACCTATCACCTCCCTAATGCCAAATAAGACCAAGAGTCTAAGGGATATCTACTAGAATGAAAGGTATGATGATGATTTTGATGAGAGTGTGAATTTTGCATTATTTTCTCATGGTGATCCAGCTTATTTTGAACAAGCTGTGAAAAAGGAGAAATGGTGTGAGCCCATGGATGAGGAGATAGATGCAATAAAGAGGAACAACACATGGGAGTCAACAAATTTTCCTCCCAACAAGCAAGCTATTGGGGTGAAATGGGTCTACAAGACCAAGTGCAATTCCAAAGGAAGGATAGAACGACATAAGGAAAGATTGGTTGTCAAAGAGTACAAACAACAGTTTGGGAGAAATTACAATGAGACATTTGCACTTGTTGCAAGGATGGAGACCATGTGGATAGTCATAGCAATTGCAACCCAACACATGTGGAAGGTATTTCAAATGGATGTGAAGTCTGCCTTCCTTAATGCAGTGTTGAAAGAAGAGGTTTATGTGGAGCAGCCATTCGGATATGAAGTTTCGGGTCAAGAACACAAGGTGTATAGGCTGAAGAAAGCTCTCTATGGGCTGAAGCAAGCTCCATGAGCATGGTATAGCAGGATTGACTCATATTTGATGAGCAATGGCTTTAGAAAAAGTGATGGTGAGCCCACTATTTACATCAAGGAAGCAAATGGTAAGGTTTTGATTGTTGTCTTATATGTTGATGATTTAGTTTTCACTAGGGATGATGATTTCCTCATTGCTGATTTTAAAGAGGCCATGAAAAGAGAGTTTGAAATGACAGACTGAGGTCTCTTGAGATATTTTCTAGGCATAGAAGTAAAAAAAATTCAAGATGGTATATTTATCTCTCAAGAAAAATATGCAAATGTGATCTTGAAGAGATTTAGGATGCTTGAAAGAAAGCCTTTCCCCACTCCAACAACCATAGGTCTAAAGTTGAGCAAGGAATATTGTAACAACAATGTGGATCTGACCATGTTTAAGAGTTTGGTTGGAAGCTTAATGTATTCAACAGCAACTAGGCTTGATATAATGTAAGGTGTGAGTCTTATTTCCAAGTTTATGGAGACTCCACATGACAACCAATGGTAAGCAAGTAAAATAATTCTATGGTATGTGAATGGCACCAAAGGATATGGAATTTTGTACACAACAACAAATAAGTTTGGGCTGGTTGGTTACACTGACAGTGATTGGGCAATAATTTTGGATGATAGGAAGAGCACATCAGGCTATGTGCTTCATTTGGGTTTGGGAGTCATCTCATGGGCTTAAAAGAAGCAACCCATCATTTCCCTATCTACAACAGAGGTTGAGTATATAACGGTGAATGTAGTAGCATGTCAAGCTATTTTGTTGAGAAGAATCTTGGCAGATTTAAGAGAAGAACAAGAGGATGGAACAATATTTTTTTGTGACAATGTTTCATCAATAGCTTTGACAAAAAATCATGTGTTTCATGGAAGAAGTAAGCACATTGAAATTAGGTATCACTTTATCAGAGAATTGATTGAGAATGGTGAAATTAAAATAGAATTTTGTAGGTATGAGCAACAGGTAGCAAAAATATTCACCAAACCCTTGAGTAACCTGATAAAGGTAGGAGAAAGTGCCTTGTGAAAAGGATTCCCGCATAACCTTGGCCTTTCCAGAAGTCATATGATTGTACTAACACATTATCTTCAAGAAAAACTTCCTTAACTACCTTCATTACAATTATCTCCACTAAATGAAAGAATTGCACCATATCCAATAGATTTGATATGAAAATTGAAACCAAATTTGAGGGAAAAATTAACCTCTAAGCCTATGGGTGTAAAATCTCTTCCCTAGTTATACACTTTTTTTCATTTATAAACACTAAGGAAATTTAGCTTGAAAACCCACTACAGTTGTTCTTGTTAGGATCAGAAAGGCATATATCTAACAATTAAATGCAGATTTAAGTAATAAACAGAGAAACTAAAACACACATAGAATAAATTATAACACAAAGAATTTAACGTGGTTCACCCAATCTGGGATACATCCACCAAATCTCAGCCATCCAATGATTTTATTATCCAGTGAAAAAACCTATTACAATCTTGTGAATAATTATGTTTTTCATCATACTGTAACACCCATCCAAACCACTTTTTAACAAGCTTAGAAGCTTTCAAATTTTGGGTTCTACAAAGTCAGATTTTTCTTTTTTCGTTGATTTTTTCCTTTTTCAGTGATGACGCGAAAAAGTAGGTGTATGGTATACCATGGGCTATACAATAAATCATGATCAGTTGCCACATAATAAAAATCTCCCACTTGGAGACTGATCAGGCTCCACACCAACACAATCTCCCACTTGGAGAATGATCCTGGATGACACTGCTGCAATTACAGCTCCCACTAGAAAAAAGTACCTTGGACCCTGCTACTCTATTATACTTGAATTCAACCTTGAAGTCCAACTGAAGCTAAAGAGGAACTCAACTTCTCCCTTGTCACCTCCTTCGTAAACATATCCGCTAGATTGACATCTATATGTATCTTGTCCAGCTTGACCTGTCCATCCTCCAACACCGATCGAATGAAATGATATCTCAACTATATGTGTTTTTTTTAGAATGCAAGGCAGAATTCTTTGCAAGATGTATAGCACTTTGGTTGTCTGTAAATAAGTAATTTCTAGTCTTTTATTTTCCCAACTCATCCATGAAAAGTTGTAGCCATATCATCTCCTTTGCCGCCTCTGTTAAAGCAACCACCTTTTGCAATCGAGAAATCCAACTCACTGCTATCCCACCAACTGTAAAAACATAACATGTGGTACTCCGCCTGGTATCTATATCCCCTACCAAATCTGAGTCAACATAGCTTTTTAAATCAGTATTAGAGCCCCCAAAACATAAACATTTATTTGATGTACCTCTCAAGTACCTGAGAATCCATTTTATTACATTTCAATGCTCAACTCCGAGATGACTCAAATACCTGCTAATATTAAACTGCCTACAGCTGAAGCATATGGTACCTTGGACATTTTTTCTTCCTCCTCTTGTGTCTTTAGACACATATCCTTAGTCAATTTAACATGACTAGGCAAAGATGTGTTGACAGCTTTTTCATTCCCCATATGAAATCTCTGCAACACCTTTTCAACATAATTAGCTTGAGATAAAAACAATTGTCTACTTTTTCTATCTCTACAAATTTTCATACCAAGGATTTGCTTTGCTACCCCCAAATCCTTCATAGAAAAATATTTTGCTAACTGTTGTTTTAGCTCACTTATGTGATCCATGTTAGACCCTACTACAAGCATGTCATCAACATATAAACATAAAATAATGTAGATGTCATTATCCAACCTCTTAAAATAAACACAATGGTCAGAATTGCACCGGCTATAGCCAGGCTCAGCCATAAAACTATCAAATTTCAAATACCATTGCCGAGGTGCTTACTTCAATCCATATAAACTTTTCTTCAATCTGCACACTAGTTTCTCCTTACCTTTGACCTCAAATCCTTGTGGCTGGTCCATATATATTTCCTCTTCCAAATCACCATGGAGAAAGGTTGTTTCAACATCAAGTTGTTCTAAATACAAATCTTTAGCAGCCACAATACTTAAAACAATACGAATAGAAGCCATTTTAACAATTGGAGAAAAAATCTCATCAAACTCAATACCCTTTTTCTTTATAAATCCCTTTACAACTAATCTAGCTTTAAATCTATTTTTTACCTCCATCCTCCTCTTTCAGCCTATAAACCCATTTGTTTGGTAAAGCCTTTTTACTTGCAGGCAATTTGTATAATTCCCAAGTTTAGTTTTTTAGCAAGGATTCCCTTTCTTCTTCCATTCCATGCTCCCACTGAACCTTGGTATCCACCTGCATAGCTTCATCATAATATTTTGCTTCACCAACATCAGTTAACAAAATAGTATACAAAGATGGAGAGAATCTCTCTGGAGGTCTACTTATCATTGAAGATCATCTAACAGGAGTTTGTGGTATTTGTTGTTGTTATTTCCCAGCATGAGGAACCACTAAAACATCATTGTTTGGAATATCATCCAACACTGCATAATCATTTTCTTTCTTCTCATGCTACAACAACAGATCTTTGTACAACACTTTCTCATTGAATATGACATCCCTGCTTCTCACAATTTTCTAATTTTCAAAATCCCAAAGCCTATAACCAAATTCATCAATGCCATATCCAACAAATATACATTTCTTTGATTTTGCATCAAGCTTGGTTCTATTTTCAGAATCTACATGTGCAAATGCTCCACAACCAAAGGTTTTGAGAATAGAATAACTCACCTTCTTACCTTTCCATGCTTCCTCTAGAATACCACAACCAAAGGATTAGAGGGACCTCTATTAATTAAATAAACAATAGTGTTTACAGTCTCTTCCCACATTTATAAAGGAAACCCAACATGCAATCTCATAGTCCGTGCACACTCCATTATTGTTCTATTCATGCGCTCAGCCACTCTATTTTCATGTGGAGTCCTTGGAATTGTTTTCTACCTATGAATACCATTAGAGGAACAATAAACTTCAAACTCTTTGCTGCAATACTCACCACCATTATTAGATCTGAGACATTTTATCTTTTTACCTGTCTCATTCTCAACCAAGCTTCTCCATTTTTCAAAAGTTTCAAATACATTAGATTTATGCCTAAGGAAATAAATCCATACCTTCCTAGTTGCATCATCAATGAATGTAACATAATACAGAGAGCCACCGAGAGAAGATACCTGAGCTGGTCCCCATACATTCGTATGCACAAGCTCCAATTTTTCATTTTTCTTTTGCTTCCCATCCTTGAGAAAACTTACTCCCTTTCGTTTTCCATAAACACAACTTTCATAGAAATCCATATTAACACATTTTAGACCTAGTAAAACATTATTTGAATGAAGTGCTTTCATACCTTTTTCACTCATATGCCCAAGTCTATTATTCCACAGTACTGATTCAGAGTCCACAACAACTATATGATCTTCTACCTGCTGAACTATAGAAACTGTTCCTGAACATTGACCTTTTTTCATAACAATTAGAGTAGAAGGAATAGTATGACCTGTACAAAGATATAAGGTGCCTACTTTCACACCTTTTGCTACCACTAAGGCACCATTTTTGACCTTCCAATTTTTATCACTAAATGTAACAACACAACCTTCAACATCTAGTTCCCCTACTGAAATTAAATTTTTGCTTAATTTTGGAACATGCCTTACCTCATGTAGTAGCCAATGATTCCCATTCTACAACTTAATATTGATTCTTCCCTTTCCAACAATTTGACAGGGTTCGTAATCTCCTAAATAAACCAACCCAAAATCCCCTTGGACATAATCAAGAAAATAACTTCTATGGGGGGTAGCATGAAATGAAGCCCCTGAATCTAACACCCAAGAATCATCAACATTATCAAGGGAAAGAATCAAAGCATCCTCATCAAATTTATTACTTACCACATTTTCCTCTTTACTTCCTTTTTGTCTCCTTTATTTTTTCGAGACCAACAATCTTTGTTTAAATGACCTGGCTTACCACAATACCAGCAATCCCTCTTGTGTCTAGATTGGGACCTTTTATCCCTTGATTTTCCTTGTGACTTCCCATGATTTCCAAAATTGTTTCCTCTCTCCTTTGTTATGCCCCTGCTTTCTGCATTCAAAAAACTACCTGATGTGGATGTTCCACCTGAGCTTTTCCTATGAATTTCCTCGCTCAAAATAACACCAACAACATCATCAAATTTCAATGTATTTGAACCAGAAACAGAATTGCTAATAGCTATTACCAAGCTATTCCAGCTTTCAGGCAAAGAATACAGAGTCAAAAGAGCCCTAACTTCTTCATCAAAGTTTACTTTTATAGAAGTTAATTGACTGGTGACCATATTAAACTCATTTAAATGATCAGTAACTGACCCACCTTCTACCATTTTCATATTAAATAAACACTTCATAAGAAATACCTTACTGAAAGTGGAAGGCTTTTCATATAACTTCACCAAGGTTTCCATCAACTCTTGATTTGTCTTTGCTTTTGTAATATTGAATGCCACCAATTGTGCCAGGCATAAATGAATCCTGCCAAGAGCCTTTCTATCCAAAATCTCCCAGTCCTCATTAGACATTGCTTGGGGTTTCTTTGTTTTCCCTTCCAATGGCCGCCATAAATCCTTCTGATAGAGATAGTCCTCCAAACTCTTGAGTTTTCTTTTCTTTTGTAATATTGAACACCACCAATTGTGCTAGGCATAAATGAATACTACTAAGAGCCTTTCTATCCAAAATTTCTCAGTCCTCATCAGACATTGCTTGGGGTTTCTTGGTTTTCCCTTCCAATGGCTACCATAAATCCTTCTGATAGAGATAGTCCTCCATCTGCATCTTCCATTCAGTGGGGACATTAATGTGCTAATAGAAAAGAAACAACATGAAACCCAACATGAATACTACAACCCAAAGGATTGGAGGGACCTCTATTAATTAAATAAATAACAGTGTTTACAGTCTTTTCCCACATTTTTAAAGGCAACCCAACATGCAATCTCATAGTGCGTGCACACTCCATTATTGTTCTATTCATGCACTTAGCCACTCCATTTTCCTGTGGAGTCCTTGGAACGGTTTTCTGCCTATGAATACCATTAGAGGAACAATAATCTTCAAACTCTTTGCTGTAATACTCACCACCATTATCAGATCTGAGACATTTTATCTTTTTAGCTGTCTCCTTCTCAACCAAACTTCTCCATTTTTTAAAAGTTTCAAATACATCAGATTTCAGCCTAAGGAAATAAATCCATACCTTCCTAGTTGCATCATCAATGAATGTAGCATAATATAGAGAGCCACAGAGAGAAGATACCTAAGCTAGTCCCCATACATCCATATGCACAAGCTCCAATTTTTCATCTTTCTTTTCCTTCCCATCCTTGAGAAAACTTACTCTCTTTTATTTTCCATACACACAACTTTCACATAAATCCATATTAACACATTTTAGACCTGGTAAAACATTATTTGAATGAATTACTTTCATACCTTTTGCAATCATATGCCTAAGTATATTATGCTACAGTACTAATTCAGAGTCCACAACAACTATATGATCTTCTACCTACTGAACTGCAGTAACTATTCTTGAATATTGACCTTTTTCTGTAACAATTAAAGTAGAAGGAAAAGTATGACCTATACAAAGATATAAGGTGCCTACTTTCACACCTTTTGCTACCACTAAGGCACCCTTTGTGACCTTCCAATTTTTATCACTAAATGTAAAAACACAACCTTCATCATCTAGTTGCCCTGCTGAAATTAAATTTTTGCTTAACTTTGGAATGTGCCTTACCTCATGTAGTAGCCAATGATTCCCATTCTGCAACTTAATCTTGATTCTTCCCTTTCCAATAATCTGATAGGGTTCGCTATCTCGTAAATAAACCAGCCCAAAATCCCCTTCGACATAATCAAGAAAACAACTTCTAGGGGGGTAGCATGAAATGGAGCCCCTGAATCTAACACCCAAGAATCATCATCATTATCAAGGGAAATAATCAAAGCATCCTCATCAAATTTATTACTTACCACATTTTCCTCTGTACTTCCTTCTTTTTTGTCTCCTTTATTTTTTGGAGACCAACAATCTTTCTTTAAATGACCCGGCTTACCACAATACCAACAATCCCTCTTGTCTCTAGATTGGGACCTTCTATCCTATGATTTTCCTTGTGACTTCCCATGATTTTCAAAAAAAATTCCTCTCTCCTTTATTCTGCCCCTACTTTCTGCATTCAAAACACTACCTGATGTGGATGTTCCACCTAAGCTTTTCCTATGAATTTCCTCACTCAAAATAACACCAACAACATCATCAAATTTCAATGTATTCAAACCAGAAATAGAATTGCTAACAACCATTACCAAGCTATTCCAACTTTCGGCAAAGAACACAAAATCAAAAGAGCCCTAACTTCTTCATCAAAGTTTACTTTTATAGAAGTTAATTGACCGGTGCCCAGTATTAAACTCATTTAAATGATCAGTAACTGACCCACCTTCTATCATTTTCATATTAAATAAACTCTTCATAAGAAATATCTTATTTGAAGCGGAAGGCTTTTCATATAACTTCACCAGGGTTTCCATCAACTCTTGAGTTTTCTTTGCTTTTGTAATATTGAACACCACCAATTGTGCCAGGCATAAACGAATACTACCAAGAGCCTTTCTATCCAAAATCTCCTAGTCCTCACCAGACATTGCTTGGGGTTTCTTGGTTTTCCCTTCTAATGGCCACCATAAATCCTTCTGATAGAGATGGTCCTCCATCTGCATCTTCCATAACTGATAGTTCTGCCCATTGAACTTCTCAACCTTCTTACCTTCATCTGCCATCAGTCGCCACATACCAACAGTTCTTGACCAATACAACTTGAAAAATGCCTTTCCCAAGGTAGGATAGGGAATCAAGCTCTATTATTTATAGGATAATATTCCATTATCTTGACCACTTCTTGTGGAAATAAATGCACAATGTTGCTCCTAGAAACACCTCCACCAAACAAAGGAGACCCATAACAAAAGAGAGCACAATGTCACACCTAAAGTACCATTGTTGAGCAAGAGCCCACTACTGAAAACACCCCACAAAACTGCACCAAGAGACACCACTACTAAATAAAAGAAGGCCCATTTTAAATTTGGAAAACCAACCACTGAGCCAAGAGACAAAGCCTAGTGAGTGCCACCACGAATTCACTATATATAAATTGAAAAAGTAAGAAAAAACCATGTGAACTAGGGGATGCCACTAAGAGAGAAGCACTTAAAACCTATAATGCTACCATCTCACCCAGAAGAATCCAAAAGAAAATACCTAAAATAGTTTGGCTTGCGTAATTTAAAAGAGAAAAGACACACTTGATGGGAGATTAATGAACAAAAACCTAGGAATAAATGACTTTTGTCATTTCAAAACTTGAGGCTTGTGGTTGGCATGAATTAATATACCACTTAATGCATAAATTTTATCACCAAAATGATGATAACTTAAGCTTTGTATATGGGCATAATTACCTACATTCATCCAAACAAAAGTTAGATTTAAAAATATTTTCCACCTTTAGAGCATGGCTAAAATCTTTAGTGAAGGCCTCAAATGACATATCTCTACCCACACAAGCATTGGGTTACTTTTTGAATATTTTCTTTACCCCCACTACTTGCAAGCATGATTGGTGACATGTGTTGTACATTGATTCCCTTCATTTAATTTCTCCTTAACGTGCCTAGACACAACATTTATCCTTTCTTACTTGATATGATGTGAACTATTAGTCTTGAGAAAAAAAACTTATAATTAGTGACTAGAAGCTCAACAATACCAAACACAACTAGACTGATTTTAATCAAATTGAACAACCCCGATCCTTATTTCGGATACTAATTATTTCCTTATAGAGATTAACTATATGAATACTATACTCAATTTCAAACAGTTGTTGCTCACAACTTGTATTTGCTAGCCAATCAACCATTCTATTGTCCTCTCTATAGGTATGGGTGACTTGAAAATTTGATAATTTATCCATTATTTCCCAAGCCTAATGAAGGTATAATCAATTTTCCAATTATGAACTTTTCTCTCTTTACAATAATTTAT
Source organism: Sequoia sempervirens (assembly GCA_007258455.2). Taxonomy (NCBI): domain Eukaryota; kingdom Viridiplantae; phylum Streptophyta; class Pinopsida; order Cupressales; family Cupressaceae; genus Sequoia; species Sequoia sempervirens. The sequence continues at coordinate 1,091,610,955 of VDFB02271358.1, read as the reverse complement.
AATAACCAATTAATCACCTTCAGTCTGTAAATTGGAAATCTTGAGTTGCAAAACCAATTGAAGCCCATACAAGAGTTCTTTTTGCTTTAGCTATATTATGTGTGCCAAGGAGAATTTTAACTGATTTCACACCCATGAGGTTACCTTTGCAATATTTTATGACCAACCCCACTCCTAAGATACCTAGATTTCCTCTAGATGCACCATCAAAATTCAATTTATACAGACTTAGAGGTGGTGGTATCCAAGATACATTTAGCCTATCTACCTTGTTAAATTGTAGTTCTTGAATACCTTTGAATAGGAGTACAAGAAAAATCCAATTCTTCAATACCTGTGCATCCCAATTAGTGAAACACGATCCTACATTCTTGTGCTTCTGGACATTTGCATTAGTAACCTTAGAAATTATCTTTTCTATGTTTAACAAAAAATGTTTTATATAGGATGTTTCCTTTCTAAATATTATTATTAATTACTAGTTTAAATTTCATTTTTAATAAATTGAATTAAATATTTATTTAAATAACATCTAAAAATAAAAATAGGGTTGTCCACTAGGGCACCCAACAACATTGTCCTCCCAAATTAGGCCCTAAATATCATATATTATTGTTGGCCTCAAATTGTTTATAAATTTAAAATCAATGTTTAGATAGTCATTATGTTTTAAAAAATATACTAAAACTCATATATATAAGTATTTACCTCTATTTGAACAACTAATAAATTCGGATCTCTTAAGCAATCGAAAAGAAAATTATTGCAATTTAAAGAGAAAAATAATAAAACTATCTACAATATACTTTCAACCAATGCCATGTCTACAACATATCAATTTTCATTAATTATAATTTTTTTCACGTTTAATTTTATTTCTTATGAGCACTAACATTTTTAGAGTCTCCAAACATCCTCCAATTTCTCCTCATATGTTATAAGCCAAGTGACTTTATTCCAATAAGGAATGAAAATATGACTAGTAAGTTACAATAGTGTTATCATTCTTTTTTTTTAGTTTTCTCTACTCTCCATAAAGCACATGATTTACATCATTGTCATCAAAGCTATTTGTGGAGGTGAAAACACCAAAATAGGGTTTGACTAAGGAAAACCCTTATATTACACAACCATTCTCCCTTTATTCCTCTTGTAGGTTATAGGTTAGATATGGATTCATGTGGACTCGATATTTTAAGACTTCAAATCCCTAGTTCAATAATTCAAGCACCTTTCATCATCAAATTGGAACAAGTTGATTACTTGCATATTTTTTAGACTTTAAGACCTAATCTCATCTATCAAAGAATATAAAAATGAAATGCACTTGTTATATTCTTAAACCCTAAAAATTATGACTTCTAGACTAGGGCTCCCAAAGCACTTGTCTTGCCAATTCTACATCAAATTCACATGGTTGGTTCCTATTTGTCTCAACTTTTTAGATCCTCTTCTCATTTTTCTACCTTTTTTCTAATTTTTTTATATTCTATAAAATTTCTTTATTCTACTATTAATTTGAACCTAGTTTTACACATCTTCCAATCAAATATCATATCTCATCATCAAACCCAAAAAAGGGACCAAAACCTTGACTAGCTGTTTTGGCTCTTCCTTGATGATAATAACACAATAGTTTATTTTTCTTACTTTTGTGTCTCTCAATCCTAAGTTATGGTGGAATGAGTGATTTATATTAAGCATTATTCTTAGATATTGTTTCACCATCTCACATTTTGGTGAACTTGATATATTCTAGACTTGCAAATTATTTGATGTACACATCCTTTATTCTATAATCTGATTAATAATTTAATTTTTTGAAGACCTTGTTACTCATGTGCATGCATATCATGTCTATATTTTGAAAAGTAAATAATTTTTAGTAATTATTATTTGCATAAAGGATAAACATAAAACATATCATTTTGACATGATTAGAAATAGATTCAATCAGTTGTCATAATTTTTTTCTTTTGATAACATTCATTTTTCAAGTTAATTACACTTATTTATTATTTTCAATGCTTTAGTACCCTGTAATTCATGCATTTAAGTATCTCTCATAAGCACATTTATGGAATTCTTAATTTTTTTAGTTTCTTTAGGTTTTAGATATGATTCTTCATAGTTTGAGATCTAAGGTACTACTTCACCTATTCAAACTTATAAAACTTTATAAATATACCTTCTAAACTAGGGTGCCTAGTGATGAGGGCCATTCATGCTCCATTTTATACCATAATTTAAACATTTTCCTATGCCATCTAACACATTTTCATTAACCATTTCCATACATTATGATGCCATTTTACCACCTTTTGCTGGATATGGTTAAATATAAGTAATTTTTTGGATAAAATAAATGAATAATAATTATTTGATTGTATTTAATAATATTTTCTCCCATTATCTTAGCAAAATATATCTTACAGCATGTTGATTGAAGGAGAATAATTTAGAGTTCCTTTCACCTTCCTATCACCCATGGGTACACATTAGAAAATTAATTCCAACCATAAAACTATTTTCTCATAAAATAATTTGGTTATTTACTTATAACTAATTATTATTTAGTTTTAATTTTATGGAGGAGAATGTCCTCATGTTAAAAAAAATATTCTATTTTATTGATTGTAACCATGAGTTAAAAAAGCTCCTACATTTTAGGGTGAGTTGTTTCAACAAATCAAATAGCTAAATATGATCCACAAAATAATAGCAAAGTGGCATAAAAATATGAAATATCTTGCAGATATATTTATTATATATATGAGTTATGGGAAAGAAAAGGGATGTACACTTTGTATTATTTTGATAAATAAAACATCTTCAAGTGACTGGACAAGCGTAAAGGAGTTTCATTTCAACACTAGGTGGATTGAGGAGGAAGCACGCCCCCTTCTTGGAATGCTTGGTGATTTTTGTAGCTTTCATAGTCAGCATGTTTATGTTAAGCAGTGTGTTTATTTCCAACATTGTGTTTATTTATGTTATTATTTGAATCTATTTATTGTTTACTATTCGATGCTTATGATTTAATTATGGGGTTTAATGATTATCTTTGTTCGTGGTTGTTCATATTATTTATAGTTGTGATTCTAATTTATAAAATTATTACTTTGTTATTTCTATCACAGTCCCTATCATAGAAGCAAAACAAAAATATTAATTTTATTTTCAGCTTAGGTATTTGATTGAGTTTAGGAATGCATTTTCATCCCAACTCACCTCACTACTTGTAGCCCTTGTTCAAATATCCATGAAATCTTTTGAAATTTTATGCCCCTAGATTGACACTTAGACCAAGTTGAATCTTATTATTAAACATCAAATCCTTCCTTTATTTACCCCAGTTTTGGCCTATCACCTAGTGCCCCTTTCCTCCCAAATTTCACCCAAATTTTAGTGATAGTTTGTACCCAACAACCTCTATTTAGATGTACTCTATGTCTCTATTAATATGTTCTATAGTAGCCCTATTCTAACAAATTTTCGTAGAAAGTTAAAAAGCATTGTATTTCTTCATTCACTAAATATCTTTTTTAACATATATTTTAAACAATTTATTCTCACACATAATCAACATATTTGTCTTTAGTATCTTTCTCATATTAAGAACATTAAAGTTTTTCAAAGATTGTAGTTTATTAATGAGCTTCACCACCTTGTGTTCTATATTCAAAACTCTTGTGAGAGGAATTTATTGACTTATGACTTCTCTTGCTTTAATTAACTCTAGTGTTGATATTGATTTTGTTAACCCTTTCAATCAAGGAACTATAATAATATAATCAATCTTAGATCCTAATATTACTCCTATTTCACCAATGCTGTCTTCATTATAATCCATTCATGTGGACTTAGGGTTGGAATTTTTTTTATGCATGATCTTGAAGAAAAACTCCAAAAGTTAGAGAAGGGCTTGGCTAGTCTCTAGTTATACTTTAGTATTGAATATTTGGCTAGAGAAGCTATCTCTCTTTTGCATAACCTTGGAAAATTAGTTAATTATTCAAAAGGAATAAAATTTTATATAGTTTTTATCACACAGTAGACTCTAATATTCCAATGGTAGGTCACATGTGTGCTCAAATCTCAACAATATTCAATATAAATTGGAATGCAAGTGTCAACTCACGCAATCACATCTTCTATTACCACAGTCACTCTAGTCATAACATCTTCTATAAAATATGGTAATGGTATTAACACTAATTTGGATTTTTCATGTGGAAATCCTATCAACCAACATAGCCTTATGTAACCAAAGATTTTGGCAACCCGAAATGCTTGTGACTCTTCTAGGGTTTTTCACCTAAAAGGGTAAAGATTTGGGGCCAAAATAAAATGTTATATTCAAAGATATATGTGATGTGGGTGCAATATGCTTAGATGAGATAAACTAAATGCAAAAAACTAATGAAATAGATCAATTATTGAATGTAAACTAGGAAATGCAAAGTGATAGAAAGCATAGTGTTGTATGCAAACATGAACTAGAAACATAAACAAATGAAAATTGAATTGAATGAAATTGAATGGGGTGCATATGGAAACTAAAAGTAGACCTGGGAAGTTTTTGGAATGCTACATAATTCAATGTTGATGCCCATTGGGACTCATTTGCCACAAATGGTAAATCAGACCTACTTTTGGTAAAATCTATCATAACATGTTTATGGATGTTGAGAACTCAGAACTTTAGAAAACTCTTTTTCCAACCTAGTAGTGGGACTCATTCACCATATATGGTAAATCAGTCCACCTACAGAAATCTACAAAGTCAAAGGTCAACTATGTGGATCATGGTTTGTACTCTTTTGCTTGTTAGGTTGTTGGATTTGAATCTACAAAAAATGGGTTGAAAAGGATCTTCAAGCTCCAATTAGGGTTCTGTTGACTTTCATAACTTTGATGAATTATTAATCACTTTTGAACACCTCTCTCCTTGAAAAATCTACCTACAAGACCTTCAAACACACATTGAAAGAGGCAGAAAATGGTTAAGGGTTAGAGTATAGGGGTTTGCCTTGGTCAAACCCCACTTTGGCAATCAAACCCTTGATAATGAAACAAAATAAAGAAGGAATGATGAAAAAATAACATGCAAATGTCATAAACTCACAAAAACCTTGTTGTTGAAGTTTGAAGATATGTCAATGGGTGCTCCAAGATGCTTGATAATTGCTTGATTCAATGATGTAGTGGTGCTTAAGTGAATGCTTAGATGGATTGGATGAAAGAAGGAATACTTGAATGAATGGGGGTTAAAATGAATAGAAAATCATTTATTTATACACACTTATGCCCTCATTTCTTGAAAATACATCACAGGCCAACCTTAGGTCTTTAGGAATAAAAACCCACTAGTAATTTAAGTTTATTTTGATTTTTGTGCCAAGAGGGACCCATTCACCCAGGTGGGTACCACTCAAGGCATATGAGTGGGTGTGAGGAATTAAGTTGTGTTTAATGATGTTTGTCGGGTTTGTACTAAAAAATACACTTAATTAAGGTCTGTAAATGCATAAAGGAGCCAAATAAAGCATAAGAAAGGTGTATTTGTTGATGACAAGTCTAGAAAGGCGTGAATGTTTGTTACAAGACTTTACAACACTTTAAAATAAGACTTGATAAGTGATAAAAGGGGGTATGCAAGTGAATTATAATAAGAAGAGTCTAGAAAAGTGTGAATATGTCTTACAACATTTCACAACACCTTTACAAGACATCATAAAGTCTTAAAGATTCATAAAGATTCAAGACGTAATGTGAATGTGTGAGCCACATTTCAACATTAAATCAAGGTGAAATCAAGCCAAATAAGCACAAGGAGGGACAAAATTATAAAAAGTAAAAGGGTTACTTTTTCCATGTCCACACCTTATTACACCATCTACTACACTTCTATTTACTTCTAAAAATATCAATCTACTCTTCAAATATCAAAATAAAAATTCACCCATCCTTAACAATAGTCCTACACATTCTACAAAGTCTCAAAATACATCACCAACTGATCCCATCACAAACTAACAACTTCAAAATTTGTCTTCATTACAAAAATAAGGTGAAACATGAATCAAAGTCAATCCCATTCCAACCATCAAAATATACCTTACCCATATCCCTTATTATTTTCCATTTAAAAAAAAACTAATCTTATTAAATATTGAAATACCATAATTTGGGAAATATAATGGAAAGTGAGATCCTAATAATCCTGAATCCATATTTACTACTTAATGTAATACTTTTCTCTTTGAATATAACCTCTTAGCCAAGATATTCCCTTTTTCATTGAAATACATGGGATTGGTTTTTCTCATTGCCTATTTAACCTACTTGGAATAACCTAATTAATAAGTAAGTAAACAAGCTCCCTCCCATACTATACAAACCATCCTAGGAGTAAAAACAAGCTAGTCTAGTTAAATCAATAGCTTAGCTAAGTGTATCACATGTGCCACTTATGTTCAATAATAACTAGTATCCAATTTAACTATGATAAACACCCATCTCCTATTATGGAGTATTTTAAAGCACAACTTTAAAACATCACAAAAGCTTCAATTCCTATTTCAAAGACATTTTGATTTCTTTAAATGCAAATTATTGGTAGAGAAAAATCAAGCATACATTGATAACACATCATTCATAAATAAAATAATAAAGAAGAATATCCTCATGCTTGTTATCACTTATCCAATTGGCAACAATGCAGCTTCTCCAAACAACGACAAGCTTGATAATAACTTCTCAAGAAACATTAAAAATAAACTCTATATCTCAAGTTGATAGCTTACATCTCTCAAATAGCAAACATCCTCACAAAAAAAAAACATAACTCTCTCCCTTTGTCACTCAAAATAAAACAGAGTATAGCTATAAATAATGTAGAATAACAATTTGCAAGAGAATAAGGAATTGCAAAGACATGTCCCTTCAAATGAAATAGCTCTGCTATTTATAGAGAAGCTTGGTAACTTCATAGCCTATAGTTCAAGCATGATAATGGACATAAAACACCATGCAAGGAAACACATGAAGTACAACAAAAAGGTGGAAATAAAATAAGCTCATACTCAGCAAAAACTATAATAGATCGACTTGCAATAATGACAACAATCAAAGACTCATTTAAATTTTTACATGCTCAATTCGGATTATCTCATGCAATAAACATCTACAACAATTGGCGTTCCAGAGGTGGCACCAAATCCATCCACACTCCTCACTGTTGCCACGGTTTTCCTTGCCATAAAAAATAGTCAACTTCCAATTCATAGCACCAAGCACTATCTACTCAATTTAGAGATGAGTTGACTAAGGTATTCAATACATTTGAAAAATTCATTGATAGATGTATAAAACATGGTAGATATGTTTACCAAGTCAAATTTGATCTTAATCATAGGCATCAATTAATTCCATGCTTTGCATCAGCATAAGACAACCATTCTAAATGCAATATAAATGTTTCATCTCACATGAAAATATGAGAGAGACTTGACTTTACAAAATAGTGTTAAACAACTTCAATCGACCTCTAATAATATAATCATAAATGACTATAGTCAACCTTTATATATCAGCCTCTATAATGGTAAATGATAGTTGATTTCTATTAATATATAATATGCTAAATATATATTATTATATAAACACTAATATATATTTACATATATATATATATCATAAGCCAACAATGTAAGTATACATTCGATATATATGTATATATAAATGAGTACAAGAAAGATAGTATTTGCATATAATATACACAATATATCAAATGTATACAACATAAATGTTCCTAAGATCATTTTAGCTTTCCAAAATATAAATACAACATAATATGAGTATGATCATGCCCAACACTAACATCGAGACATGTAATTAGGGATAAAATACTAACATTTATAAATCTTATAATCCTTCTCAATGAGAGGTCCATTAGTATCAATATATAGTTTGAATGAAAGGAAAGAATTGAACAAAAGAGTTAAACTTGGTAGAACATGGTACCATGATGTTCCTATAAGAACCTACGCGATAAAATACAAGCACAATTGAACAATATGCAATATTTTATTTAGAGGAACCAAATTATAATGAGTACAAAGCCTTTCATATATAGGAAAGGAGAGGTGGATTGACAAGTGCCCTAATATGTGGCATAAATTATTAGACAAGTGTCATATAAATCGTGTCAGCCTTAGGAACACTTAGAGTGTGCAAACAACCAACCTCTATGACCAAGTCATCAACCTTGTGTGCCAACTATTGAATGACCTTTGAGGTGAGATATAAATACTTCCAACCTCAAAAAGGTATGTGCATGAGGTTAACCAAATAACTTGGTAACCTCTAGAGGTATAAAATATTGTGCATTCAATTAGACAAGATGTTGTCTAACCTCATCAACCTAATTTCGCTTAATTATAGTGAATAGATTAATTATTCACATTAACACCTCCTTGATCCATAAACCTCCAACCCCTAATGGTGGTTATTGTGCCACCCAACCTCATGGAATCAAATGATCCACTCCCACCATGCTAGGTGACAGTCACATGGGCCACAAGTACAACACTCATGCCAAACACATGGAGTAATGGCTTACACACACACCATACATGATGAAAACACTCCACATACACATCATATTATAATGTTGTAAATTACATCCTATGAAATTTCACATCACATGTACACCTTCCCCTTTAGTTATAATTAAGATAATTATGCTCTTTAACACCAATTTTAATCCAAAATATTTTTTAACATATGGCATGTCCAACTCCTTAATGTTTAAGTTTTATTTTTGCTCAGAAAAATACATGCCACAGAGACATCTAGATGACATGATCTTGTCCTACAAAAATTGTGATTGTGTTAGCCATTAGGAGATTACAGTTACTGTGTTTTGGCAGTGCACTCTCATTGAGGACAGCTTAGGAATGCAATTTTGAACTAAGAACCTTCCTTCTATAATTAGAATCTTTAGGAAATGGAAACAATCATGAGAATTATATCACTCTTTCTTCTTTAATTAACATTCTCCATCTCTCTCATTTGTATATCTTTCAAAGAATAATGTCTCTCTCATTGAAAACTTTAAGAGAAAAGTCCATTGTTCCACCATTGCTACAAACACAAAGATATCTTGAAAAGATATAGGTTGATTATTCAAGGAGATCTCTCCTATATTGAGGATTCTTACTACTTATTCATTACACTAGGAAGTTATACTTATTTTATGCTTGGGGATGATAACTCTTCAAGATTTCATATTAAGCATAATATCTTTACTATTCTAGCATATTGTCATTTTTGGTGCTTTATGTCTATTTCTTATCATCTTGTCTAAGGCTATCCAGGGAGGTGGGAACACCTAAATGGGGGTTTTACTAAGGAAAATTCCTATACATACACCCAATCCCTCCCTTTGGTCATATTATGTATGTAGGTACAAGTGAAGGAGTTGTTTAGAGAGGACTTTGACCTCAACGTGTGTCTTCGGTAATATCCTAAATTGTTCCTTATCAAATGTTCTTATTTAAATCCATTTAATATTTTCCTTTCAATTACTTTATATTTGATGTAGGATCATATTTTATATCATGTCACATCCAAAACCCTATAGAAAGTGTTAAGAGTTTCCCTATGGCAATTTTTGTTTTTGTTTGTATGGGACACTAGCATAGCATGTTGTCCTATGATATCCATGTATTATTCTTGGATACAACACTTGTAAGGTTTTCTAGGAAACCTATATTCCCTATACTTTTAGTTTCTAAAGTCTAAAGAGATTAGATAATTTTTGTACTCTATTAAAATACATTTAATTAATTAATAGGTAAACTTGAAGGTCAAAGTTACTTGAAGGCTTACCTGAGTGGAGGGTCAAAAATTGAATCTTCAAAGGGTTTGATTCCTTCATAGGGATTCACTTTTCATACTCTACACATATATCAAATAATTATCCAAATCACATAATGGGTCCAAGACAAATCATCAATTGGTACAATCATAATAACATAACACAATACACATTGGGAAAGCTCACTAATGTCACATCACAATCCACATTGGGGCAACTCACCAATGCCACATCAAATAAATATCATGGGATAACTCACTACAAGGGTACCACAATTATGATCATTGGGTCAACTCATGAATAGTGGATCACACAAGTAAAGGTCTCGTGCATAACTTCTAATTTTTTACCATATATTTACTATTAAATTGTTTAGTGGTTATGTTTAGTGGTTATGCTTAATTATGTAGTTACACATTGTGACATTATGCAAATTGGTGTATTGCAACTACATTTATCCTTTGTATAAATAATTCTTTTGTTTGATCAAATTAAACATGAACTTTATTTTTCTCCTTAATATGGTATCATAGTGGTTACCAAAGACAAGTGACCTTGCAATGGTTGAATATTGTTAAAAATCAAGTTGTTCCATACTCTAATTAATTGCTTGTCATGATTAGTAAACCACTATATTTCACCACTAAAGCTAAGAGAATATTCTGACAATTAAGGTATAGTTACTACTAGTATATGTGTTCTGAGATGTGGTGCATCATTCAAATGCTATAATTCGATAGCGAAGACAATTTGTTTTAGCATCTACTATTTATTGCATTGAAATGATGGAAGGTATGGGTAGAAATATTGTGTTGATTATTTTATTACTAACTGTATAATTTTTGGGACAATTAGAACTCACTAGATTAAATTTAAGAAATTTTAATGTTTTGATTAGATTAAAAATAGAAGGGATAGTACCCATTATAAAGCAGCCATAGAGGCAAAGGATAGGTGGCTCATAAAAAATGAGACCACTAAAAAGGAAGGAATACTCACTAGTAGTGAGCCAAAAGAACAACTAACAATCATGCTTTTTACTGGGGCATGAAACTAGAAAATATAGACCAACAATAAGAGATAGGGCATCCAAAAGGAATCCATTACAAGAAACACCTCCTTGTAGAAACAAGGGAAACTCAGTAGACCTTGCAACAAGCACTGACCAAAGGGCCCAATAACTTCCAAGAAAGAACTTCGTGACTTTCACTCAGAAAAAAGCCTTTCGAGATAGGGAGGAACTGACAAGAACCAACAACTTCCAAAAATCAATAGCCAAAGAATTAATAAAACCAGTAGTCCCAACCATTGGGGGTTGGACTAGGAACATCAAATGAATAAAACTCCACTGCACCATGAGAGAGGAAGAACTTTGAATAAAGGAAACAAATCTTGGCAAGCAATCCAACATTCTTGAAGAAGAGAACAACAACACAGTAAAGCAAAACACTATTGCAACAAAACCAACCCTTCTAGCCAAACACCTCACCAACAAGAAAGGAGAGGATGCCACTTTAATAGAAGAGGCCAAAGAGAGGGCCATCAGAATGTCCTTACTTTCAACCAGATCCACTAGCTCCACCTCGAAAGGAGAATACTTCACCTCAAAAGAAGACACCAAACACTAGACCAAGTAAAGAGTAAGACCAATGAAACAAGTAGCAACATTTCCCTTGCAACTCAAAACCACCCAAGAATTCAAAAAAAAATATAACCAAGGATTAGATAGGACCTAGTCCACAAAACTCCTAAGAAGAAACATAGCAGCCACAAAAGAAAGGATAAACTACACCAAGGTAACAGCCCCCAAAGACAAGGGAGAAACCCCAAAACTACCAAAGGTAAGAAGCGTAAAGCCTCGACCGAGAGAAGAACTAGACCTTCCCCACCTCAAGAGAGGGAGAAAAAACAACTCCACCATAACCAAACCAACAAACCCATAGGCCAAAGAGAGGACCAACAAACACTCTGAAGTTGTGGCAAGAAACACCAAGGTTTGAACCAGAACTAGGAAGAGGTAAGCATGTGTGCCTTCCACAATAGTAGCTCCCATAAAACTACTAGCAAGGACACTAAATAGGTACATAATGAAAGGGGAAAATGAAGGGAAAGAAAAAAATGCAGAAGGGGAAAAGATCCATAATTGGTATATTAGGACCAAAAATCCTAGCACTAGTAGCACAAAAGAGCTACTAGAGGGGATAAAACACTTCAATAGAAATGAACCCTAAAAAAACAACATATTTGAAGCTTTAGATGAGAAGAAAACATAGATCCTTAGCTACAAACACACCTTCATCGATAGAAAAAACCAAACATGGGATGTTGAAACCACCGCAGCCAGAGAGACCAAGGAAGGAGGAGAACACCACATTCAAACCTCCAACCAACAACGTTACATCCATTCCCACCCAACGCAGGAAACCACACTAGGCATCTCTAGTAGAGGTGGCCCACCTAGTGTCACCACTCACATAAGTAACCATGCAAACCTCAAGCCTTATATCAAGGATGTCAACAAACCAAGGGAAGGTCAACCCACCTAGGCAACAAAAACCCACTTCACACCCACTTCAACTAGAACCTCAAAGAAATGCATCAAAAAGGAAAACAAAGAAGGAGAAAAATCCAAACTAAGCTTTAACTCTTCAAAACCCACAAACCCAAGAAAAATAATAGTAGTAGGGAAAGTAATAACCATAACCTGAGGGGAAGCCACCACAGCCAAAAGAAAATCTATTTCCACCACAAATAAGTGGAACCAACCATCACAGGAAAGAAAAGAAGAAATGGAGGTCAACATCAAAGTAGATCTAACTTCTAGGAAACCTAAAACCTTCTTGAATAGAAAAAATCACACCTAGTCTGAAACAAGAGGGACAGTCTCAGCAACAAGTTGCACAAACACAGTAGAGACAACACCAAGCTCCCACATCGGAAAGAGCAAGGTGCAAAGCCAAGCACTAGAAACCGTGAATCCATCATCTCCATCATCATCGTCTCCCTTACCATCTTCTCCAGAAAATTTAAAAACCCCTTCTTCACAGGAGTTCCCGCTCACATGTCCATCCTTTTCTTAGTGTTGTCTTTAAGGAAGGTTGTATTAAGAAATTTTAATTTTGAATCAGTAGAGTTTCAAGAATTCATATATTTTTGAGTGATTTGTTTGTCCTTAAATTTACAAAAATTTCACAAGACCAATGAAGTTTAAAATGGAATTATTTTTCAACTAGATCTGAAGATTTCAATGGAATGGTTAAGTATACCTACTATGAAATGATTTATCACTATTATGGTCCTAGTATACATGGGCATCCATGATGCTAGGAAAGGAAAATTTATTTTGAGGAAATTGATTATAGAACTTGACCATGAAAAAAATCTAGAGTAGGATTGAGTGGAGAGTAATATTTTAGAGGGATCTACAACCAAATGTGTTTTCTTCTTGGGAAAAGAGAGGTATTCAGGTGATAAAGAAATAGAATGTCAACCCATTCCCACAACATGCCAAGCCCATAAAAGAGCTTGAAATAATCAATGAGAAGAAGTCCTCTAAATTTTACCCAACAGAGGATGTTCCCAAGCCTCTAATCAATAAGAGGAAGCACAATTCTAATAAACCTAGGGATAATATCATCCCTGAGACTATTATGATTATTTTAATTAGATTTAAGGGAAAGTGGCATTTTTTTCCTCAACCAACTTGAATTTGAGCTTCTTCTTGTTATTGGTCCATTCAAGTTAAATGGTGTACCTAATAGACAAGTTACTCAGGTTTATGTGACTTCTACTTCCACAAAGATTGATGTGAGTGGGGTTGGTGTAAGAAAATATGATGATAAGTAGTTTGAAAGGGAGACTATGAAGAAGAAGGAGACTAGGGAGAAATTCCCCGAGACTAAGAAAAGAACAAAAAAGTATGTAGCTCCACATAAAAAAGAGGATTAGAAGGAATTGAATGAACAAGTTCTAAAGGTAGTAGAAGTCATTCCTAATTTAAAGCATTACTTGTTTGCTAAATTTTCTCTAAAATCATAAATGAAGCCTCACAAGTTCATACTTTGATCCATCACAATTAGAGGCTAGAGGTACTAGAGGATGAAGGTTTCTCCATCATCTCAAGTTATCTTCTCACTTTGAGATGGTGATTTGCATGAGAAGAATATGTTTTTTCTTTCCTTTTTATGCTAAAAATATTTTAGAATGTATGTAATGTGAAGTTTTTGTTTTTGAAGACATGTAAGGGATTTGGTGAACACAATATGGATTTTTTTCTAAATAGTTATAGAGTTGCGATTTGGGGAATTATACCCTTTTGAGGATCATGAGACAACTTGATGGAGCAATGGATTGTTGTCCAATAATTCATAGGATCTATGATTCAAGATTTTAGGTGGGTGGTTACCTAAGAACTTATAAATTCAGCTTGGGAGCTACACCCTTCTAAGGCTTATGAGACATCTTGATGGAGTTCCACTTAATTTAGGATTTTTTTCTTTAAATATAAATCTTCTCAAGAATGTGAATTTGTTTTGTGTAATCAACATATTTTTTTTGTTATGTTAACCTTAAGGGGGGAGGGGTTCTCTTGACAATATAAAATTTGAGGTGTGAAGAGTACATTTATAAGAACAATATAATAAGGGTTGAATGTTAGAATAGATTTACTATTACATTATTTTGTGGTTTTTCCTATTATATAGTGGGTAAGTGTAGCATCATGGGAGTCTAAAAAGTAGTTATATGACAAAAAAATGGTTAATGACTTTTTATCCAAATTTGATGAAATGAAAAGAGTTTATTGAGAAAATTTTCATCTTTCCAAAAATATAAGATATGTCTTATTTGGAATTAAATAGATAATTATTATTAATTTTATACATATATTCTGACTCAATTCCTAATTGATAGGATGATTGAAAAAAATCTATAATTCTTAAACTATTTCACTTTTTTGAATCTGAAAGATGTAGCACATTCTATACTTCCCATACAATAGGATAAAAAAAATAGAAAAAAATATTTTCATATTTTTTGTCAAAGAAGTTTAAATATTTTTAAAAAGTTTTAATAAAATATTCATAACTAATTATTTAGTTGCAAAACAATTACAAAAAAATTTGGAACATTCGGGCATGTGTCCTCTACTTATATTGAAAGTTTCAAATAAATATATTATTTAATTATTTTACTTATGTTTTTGATTGATTAAGCAGAGATTTTGAAAGGGCCCTGATCCCTTTTATAGCAAAGGATATTTCAATTAAAGTGTACAACTAGGCAGAACAACCCGAAGGAACAAACTAGTCAAACATAGCAACCAGTCAGAAACAACAAGGAAAAACAAACAGTGACAAGAATAGAATCACCAAACAAAATAGAGATAGCCAAACATAGAGAAATAGTTTAAGCACTAGAGCTTGAAACCAGCAAGTTTTCCTTCAATGGAAACTCATAATAGGTTTTTTATGAGTACATTTCTTTTTCCTTTTCACAACCATCTAAGGAGTGTTAGAAACTAAATTAGAAACAGAATCAAGAGGAGCCTCAAGGGAGGCATCACTCACCACAAAGGGAACAACCAAGTGTTGAACCAAAACTGTAGAAGCCATTAAAGAGACAACACCATCAATAATAGGAGCCAAAGAGGTAGGGGCCTCAAAGGAGGTAGTACCGACGGTAGATGGAACATCCTTATTAGGGGAAGCAACACACACATCGTGCAGAGTAGCCAAATTTTGAACTAGCACAGATGAAGCCATCAAAGGAGAAACACTATCAACAATAGTAAAATTTTGCACAGAAGGAGAAGGAAGCTCCTCACTATCAGAAGAAGAATCAACATCATGGAACATTATTAAATGCTCATGAAGAGCATACTTCCACCATGTGGAGGAGGAAATAGGATGAGCCCCATGGGGACAATCATGAGCTAGATGTTTAGTAGCAAAACAACATCTGCAACGAAAAGAACTACCTTCATAATCCACTAGTTAACACCAGGACCAACCATTAACCAGGAGCACCACCTCTCCTGGTAAATCCTGAGATAAATCAATTTCCACCAAAATCCTTGTAAAGGAGGTGTGAGTAAAATTCTTCAAAGCAATGTCAACTTTCAAAAATCTACCCAGAGCATTTCCAATGTCCTCAAAAGCTGAGGAGCACCAAAAATGTAAGGATAGATATGACAATCTCACCCAAATAGACAAAAAATTAGTCTAGGATCCTGCAAGAGTTGAAGGTGTGAACCCAAGGCCTCATGAACAGGGGATGAGAGTCTCATTCCCATAGTCCATGATCTAAAATTGCATGTCTATCTTTAGAAGAGTAGAATCCAACTACAAAAAAACCTCTAGTAGAAGGATAAATCTCCATTCTACCTTCCACCAACAAAGACTAGTGGTTGGAAATTTAGAGATGCAACTCAGAGAGGGGAGGCCACCAGTGGTAGAACCTACAGATAAGGGTTGTATTTGAATAAGCGTCAATATTATCAGATACTTCTACTTATGTTGGTCAAATATACACCTACTTTTTATTTTTTCCTTATGTTGGTCAGATATTATCTTCTACTTATGTTGGTCAGATATACACTTGCTTTTTATTTTTTCCTAAAAATTTAGTACTACTGGATTGAAATTTTAAATTTTCACAAAAAAGATTTACTCTTTTCCAAAAAAGGAATAGTATGTTAGAAACTATATTCAATTTTTTATAAATTTTTTTCTTACATATTTTTAAGATTATGTTAATAACTTATTCAAATTTTTATGTTAAGTTGCTTAACTCTATTTTTCTAAATTTTTATTGTCACTTAAAGACCTAGTTTGGACTCCCATGATCATGTACTGGCCCTAGTTACAAGGGGTATACAGTTTAGTGTATTGCAACTACATACCTCATCTATATACATGAGTTTGTTGTTTGATCAAATTATCAATTAAGTTTATTTTCCTCATAATTCTTTCATGACCAGGTTTTCAAAATCCCTTCTAGGAAGATGAAGTTTGATTTCTTTCACTTTGTAATTAGTTCTCTGATATGCTTTTTGTAGCAAATCCCAAGCTTCTTTAGAATTTTTAGTTGTAATTATTTGTGATAGAATTCATTCATTAATAGTTTTTTGGATGACAAACAAAGATTTTGTATCATTTTTCTATTTTCCTTTAACTGGTCTCTATATTCCTAAATTAAGGCTACAAGAGCTTGAGCATATATTACCTGCTTTAATTTTTATATGCCATAAATCATAATTTTCATCTTTGAAACTAAACATTTGAAACCAGATTAAATTTCAATTATTGCCTACCATTTTTCCCTTTCAAAAAAAAACAATTGATCTTCTCTCACAAAATTTTACCTCTCTAAAATCTGTCTTCGGTAGACAAACTCCATGATGTCATTCTTCTCTACTCAAAATTAACTATTGAACTTACTTTCTATCCAATTGTATTTATTTATATATAATATATATACCTGGATGCTCTAGTACGAATGGTTAGTTTTGAAAGAGAAACCAATTGCAATAACACCAATTTTCTATTGTAAGCATTTTGTTAAGAAAACAAAATATTTTAAAACGAAACACCACATTGTTACAATAACAGAAAAATCTATTGCTACAATTGAAAACCATCATTATAGACATTACAATGCTTTCATAATATTTTGTACTTTTTACTACTATTGTTCGGAATGAGATTAATGTTTACAAATCATACATACAAGTCCAGGTAAGTATTCAGAGATAGACAGAAAATAATGCATCAGACCTGCATTATATTAATGTTGGATTTTAACCTTGACTGCTGAGTTCCTGCGTTCCCGCGCCATATGCAGCATCAGCCTGCAATAGAGTGGTGTCTACCACCTTCCCGCGAGCCTCTTCTCTCTCATGCTCAATACTGCGGTATTACCGCCATACCGCAGCCCACCTTCCTACCACCTGCGGTACTGTGGTTTCTCCGTCATACTGCAGTCCCTCTTCTCTCCTCCGGCGGTAGCGCGGTTTCACTACCAACCCGCAGTCTCTTCTTCTGGTTCCCGTGGTAGTGCGGTAAAGGCTTCCTGGCAACGTGTTTTTGGCGTACTTTTGGTGGTCATTAAATGTTGGTCTTTAATGTTGTAAATGACTGTTTTTATGGTGATTCAATGGCCAAATCATGCCAAATCTTTCTAGTTTTTATTTTGTCTTAATGACATTGAATGCTCTTTTTTGTGAGCTTTCTATCGTGAATTTTATATATGATCTTAGAGATTGGAAAATGGTAATGAAATTATTGCTCAGCAGAAGCGAGTTATTTTTATGAGTAGCAGCTCAGTTTCAATGCATTATCTGTTTTGAGATATAATAGAAGTAAAATATTTTTATCTGTGTGATATTTTTTGTGTGTTTGTTTTTTTTTTAATCCTGCCTCTGGCCTTCAATTAACATATATTTGAGTTCAAACAACATGAGAAAAACACTAAACAGAAGTCTGACTAACCACTTGTTATATTGGAAGGAAAAGGTACTGGAAGGTTCTGGAATAATACATCAGCGTACAGAGCCTTTCAAACAAAATACGAAAAACATAACCGTGCCAAGGGATATAAAAATTAAAGTTTATCAGTATTACTTCTGAATTAGATTATGTTGAGTTTTTTTTGACTCGTGAAGATGGAAGAGGATATATTTAACAACTTTTTAAACAATTTATAGGTGTCAAAAATGAAAATAAAACCATGTATAATGGGCAACAAAGATAACATCTGGCAACCACAATCTGAGTGGTGAATAAGAAGGTAGTGGGGAATCGTGGTGTAAAAATATAATGCGGTATTTCTTTCAACATTAATGTCTTTAGTTATTTGCCACAGTTTTATTTTTTCTGTTTCTAATTTATTTCTTCAATACCATCAATATCGTTAAACCCACAATGAATTAAAGAAGCCCACTTAAACAGAAGATCAAAACCATAGCATAATATCTATGCTTGTCACTAATTATTCAGCTATGTATAAATATAGACATTGTAAATTTTAAACTACAACCCAATGATATGGAAGCAAACTGAAGGAAAGATGCAGAGGAATTTTCATAGGAAAATTAAAACTTAAAAAAAATATCTTCAACACAGAGTTGCTGCTCATTAATTTTTGTATCCTCACATTCACCTCAAAATTCAAAAGTAAATACATATACAAAATATAGGAAAAAGTTAAAAGTCATGTGAAAAACATTCATGGAAGGGAGGGCATGAAATAAAATTTATTACAAATTACTTAACTGCTTTTTCTCGATCAAAACATATTTAATAAAGTGTCCTTTACATTAATATTAAAACTTAAATATCAATTTTCCATATTACGAAATATCCTCTGGTGGAGGCGGCTTGGTAAATGATTCCCCGCGGTATCGCAATTGGTAATAACCCATATTGTGATATCGCGGGTAGCGGTTTGAAGACTGGGCGGATAATGGCTGGCGGTGAAGATGAACCACGATGCTGCAGGGGTCTCCCACGGTATCGCAATGGATATTGGCGGTAAAATTATTTATTGTGATATCGCGAGCAGCGGATGGAGGTGACGACAGCAGTTGGGTTTACATTCCAACACTCCCCCTTAAACATAAATGCACTGTCCACCATGCCCAATCTGTTTCTTTGAAAAATGAAATTATCTCTTCCTAGTGCCTTTGTGAAAATATCTGCACTTTGCTCTTCTGATCTGCAAAACTCTAAAAATATGTCACCATTGTTAATTAATTCCTTGATAAAGTAATACCTGGTATCAATATGCTTGCTTCTCTTATGGAAGACTGGATTTTTTGAGAGAGCTATGGCTGAATTGTTATCACAGTAAATTTTTGTTGCCTCCATTTGTTCATTTTGCAATTCTTTCAAAATTCTTCTCATCCAGACTGTCTAACATGCTGCACTTGTGGCTGCCACATATTCTGCTTCAGTTGATGAAAGATAGACTATTGGCTGCTTCTTTGAAGACCATGAGACAACTCCAGTCCCAAAATTAAATACATAACCAGACGTGCTTTTTCTATCATCAATGCTGCCAGCACAGTCACTGTCTATGTATCCTATGAGTTTGAACTCATCAGAACTTGAATACTTAATGCCAAAATTTCTTGTTCCACTTACATACCTTAAAATTCTCTTCCCAACTTTCCAATGGGTGTCTTTTGGTGTTTCCATAAACCTAGAAATCAAACTTACTCTATACATAATGTCTGGCCTTGTGGATGTGAGATACATGAGACTTCCAACAAGCCTTTTAAACAAAGTTGGATCAACATTAGACCCTCTATCATCCTTGCTTAGTTTCTGACTTGTCACTATAGGTGTTGGTGCTGGTTTGCACTTCATCATATTAAACCTTTTCAAAATGTCATTTGCATATCTTGACAGTGAAATAAAAATACCATTTTCATTTTGATTCACTCCAATGCCCAAAAAATACTTCATCAAACCTAAGTCTATCATTTGAAATTATTTCTTCATGTTTGCCTTGAACAGATCAATTGACAAATTGCTAGTGAAAATTAAATCATCAACATATAAGCATACTATCAGTATTTCACCTTCTTCATTCATTTTTGTATACAGTGTGGGCTCACTGCCACATCTATTAAATCCATTCAACAAAAGATAACTATTTATTCTGCTGTACCAAACTCTTGGGGCTTGCTTCAATCCATACAGTGCCTTTTTCAATTTGTAAACTTTGTCTTCTTGACCCAAAATTTTATACCCAGGTGGTTGATCCACATAAACTTATTCTAAATAACTATTTAAAAAAATTGACTTTACATCCATTTGAGATACATACCACTTATTCTGAGCTGCTAATGCTAAAATCATCTACAAGTGCAAATGTCTCATTGTAATCAATTCCAGGCTGTTGTGAATAGCCCTTTACAACCAATCTTGTTTTAAGCTTTTGAACTTCATCTTTTTCATTCAATTTGGTTTTATAAACCCATTTCACTCTAATGACATCTTTGTCTTTTGGAAGACTGACTAGATCCCATGTCTGATTCTTTTCAATTGCTTCAATCTCTTCATCCATAGCACTTACCCATTTATTATCTTTGACTACATCTTCAAAATGAACAGGGTCTTCTATTTGAGAATAAAATGTAGAAAGAGAAATCTAATCTGAATTATTCTCACCTTCATTTTTCTCATATATATCTCTTATGCTTCTGATTTTCTATCTTCTCAGACTTGCCAATGTAGGATTTGACATATCACTTGAACTTGTGGAATGTGGACCCGATGGTCTTGCTGTAGATGGTGTTTGTTGTCCTCTTGTTGGACTACTTCCTTGAATGCATGAGGTTGTTCTTACAGTCGATGATGGTGTCACTTGTGGACTACTTTGCTGAGCTTGAATGGGAGTGGTAGGAGTCACAATAGTTGGAATATTTTTTGATGCTGAAACTTCATTCTCCTCTTGAGGTATACTAGCTGAAATATTGACTGTATTCTCTATGCTTTCATCCCATGCTTCATCTTCTAGAAATTGTACATCTCTGCTGATTATAACTTTCTTTGTTGTTGGATTATAGAGCTTATAAGCTTTGGATTCTTCACTGTATCCAACAAATATACATTTTTCTCCTTTGTTATCTAGCTTCCTTCTCAATTCACCAGGCACATATGCATATGCTACTCATCCAAATACTCTCATGTGAGTAACACTGTGTTTTCTTCTTGTCCATACTTCTTCAGGTACCATATTCATGACACTTTTGTTGGACACCTATTCATTATATAGGTTACACAAGATATTGCTTCTACCCAATATTCATTTGACAAATGTTTGGCTTTCAACATGCTTCTAGCCATTTCCATGATTGTTCTGTTTTTCCTTTCAGCTACTCCATTTTGCTGAGGTGTGTATCTAGTTGTGAACTACTTGTGAATTCCATGATCTTTGCAAAAATTAAAAAAAAATCTTGAAATATATTCACCACCTCTATATTTTCTCAACACTTTGATATAATAACCACTTTATTTTTCAACCAAATTCTTGAACTGATGAAACAGATCAAACACTTCATTTTTCTGCTTTAAAAAATAGACCCATGTTTTTCTTGAATAATCATCAATGAATGTCAGAAAATAAAAACTACCACCTATTGAAAGTGTTTCCATAGGTCCACACAAATCTGAATGTATAATTTCCAAAGGGGCTTTTGCTCTAGTTGATTTTCCTGCTGGAAAT
The DNA here is from genome assembly GCA_007258455.2 of Sequoia sempervirens. Taxonomy (NCBI): domain Eukaryota; kingdom Viridiplantae; phylum Streptophyta; class Pinopsida; order Cupressales; family Cupressaceae; genus Sequoia; species Sequoia sempervirens. Next base: position 1,091,588,838 of record VDFB02271358.1, on the reverse strand, counting down.
GATTCTCTATGTTGTTTTCCAAAAATGCACCCTTTTCATACCCTTTCTAGTTTTTTTATTAAAGGTAGTCCCTTGACCATGCCTTTCCTATGAAGTAAATTTAAACCTCCAAAGTTGAGATGCCCAAATCTCAGGTGCCATAACCAGTTTTCATCTTTTATCTTAGCTTGAAAGATTGTATGCACTACTGCTGTAGTTTCTTCTCTACCCACTTGTGAATTCATTAAGTGTTGTGCTTGAGCATAATTTATATTCAAATCTGGCCCTATCTTTAAGGGAAACATTCTATTGTTTTTCATTCTGACTATTGCAATAAGCTGGTTGCTTGGGTATTTATCTAAAATTGTGCACAGACCATTCTTGAAGGTTACTCTATACCCTTTTTAAACCAGTTGCCTTACACTCATTAAGTTATGTTTCAGACCAGGCACAAAATACACATCTAAAATATATATTTTTTCCCCCTGTTTAGTTAGAATATTGACATCTCCTTTTCTTTTGACTGACACTTTGTTGTCATTACCCAATGTAACATCAGACTTTACATTCTCATCTAAACTTAAAAATATTTCTAGATTCCCTGTCATATGATTGCTATAGCCTGAATCTAAAAACCATACATCTTTTTCATTTTCTTGAGCAACATTACAAGCTAAAAACATTGTGTTCTTATCTGAATTCTGATTTTGACCTTCTCTTGAAAAAATTTCATTTTGTCTATTATTATCATATTGCTTCTTTCTACACTCATTCATATAATGCCCATATTTTTTACAGTAGTGACATTGGATTTGAGATTTATCATACCTTTCATTTTGTGACTGATTTTGTGTTGGGTTTTGGCTTGAGCCTTGATTGCTTCCTCTTCCACTTGAGCTTGATAGACTGTATCTTTCACCTTTATAAGAGTTTTTTCCTCTTCCTCTTGATCTACCTCTACCTCTTCCTTGACTAACTGAAGCCTGATTTTTAAAAGTATGCTTCAGTGATGTATCTGTTGACCTTTTCAACCTGTGTTCATGAGAAATTAGAGATGCATACAACTCATCAGCTTCGAACTATGAGAGATTCTTTGTCTCCTCTATAGCAACTACAACAGGTAGAAATTTTATGGGCAAACTCCTTAAAATCTTTTCAACAATTCTGGTATCTTCCAGATTCTCTCCATGAGACCTAATTTGATTAACCATCCCAATGACTTGGGTGTAGAATGAATCTACAGACTCATTGTCCTTCATACATATTGTTTCAAAATCTCTTCTCAGTATTTGTAGCTTTGTTGTTTTAACTTTTGCCATGCCTTGATAGGCTGTTTGAAGTATGTCCCATGCTTGTTTGGACTTTGTTGTTGCTAAAATCCTTGGAAAAATGCTCTCATAAACAGCTTGAAACAGATAAAATAAAGCCTTTGAGTTTTTCTTCCTTGTGTCTTTTAATAAGTCTTTCTCTACTTGTGTTAAAGCATTGTATGCAACTGCATTTACTGGCTCTGGAAATCGATTCTCAACAAAATCCCATATATCTTGTGAGCTAAATAATGCTTTCATGGTAATTGACCAGTACTCATAATTCTTCCCATTAAACTATAGAATTTGTGGGTTTTTCAAGCTTGTGCTTACTGCCATTTTTGAAATTTACCCAGATAATCTACTTTGATAAAATTGGCTCTGATGATTGAACTTGCTCTGATACCACATGAAGGAAAGAGGTAGAGGAATTTTCATAAGAAAATTAAAACTTAAAAAAAATATCTTCAACATAGAGCTGTTGCTCATTAATTTTTGTATCCTCACATTCACCTCAAAATTCAAAAGTAAATACATATAGAAAATATAAGAAAAAGTTAAAAGTCACGTGAAAAACATTCACGGAAGGGAGGGCACGAAATAAAATTTATTACAAATTACCTAACTGCTTTTTCCCAATCAAAACATATTTAATAAAGTGTCCTTTACATTAATATTAAAACTTAAATATTAATTTTTTGTATTACGAAATATCCTCTGGCGGAGGCGGCTTGGTAAATGGTTTCTCACGGTATCGTAATGGGTAATAACCCATATTGCGATATCGCGGGCAATGGTTTGAAGACTGCGCGAATAACTGCTTGCGGTGAAGATGAACCACGATGCTCCAGGGGTCTCCCGCGGTATCGCAATGGATATTGGCGGTAACATTATTTATTACGATATCGCGGGTAGCGGATGGAGGTGACGGCAGTAGTTGGGTTTACATTCCAACACAAACTGCCTACAATTGTGTAAGATCTTCCTACCTAAGACTGGGCATGTCACTGGTATGAAACGAATCCATTCTAACCGTCACAGAAGAATTGTTATTATCATGTGCAAGTGCCACTGCTGCTTGCAATTCTTTCACAACTACATTCATTTTGGGACTATTCTTTGACTCTGTTTCCACGCATGTGTATGCTATCTCTGCAACTTTCCAAGCTGATTCTATATTATATTGGCCACCCAACGAAGAATCCGCAAGATCTGCTATTTTGCCACACGAGAGCAGTTCGTGAGCCTGCAGGTTATATACAATAAATCAATTTCTTAATTTTTGTTGTTAGTAAGGATATATAAAAGTGATTGGAAACATTAAATGGGGCTCAAATTAGATGGATTACCAATTCTATTATTCCCTGTTGGGGTGATACTCCAGATATAATCTCCAATAAAACCACTCCAAAACCATAGACATTGCTCTTCTCATTTAATAATAATGTGGCAAAGTACCTGCATGATCTTCAAGTTTCAATTTACTATTTATAATTGTAACGAACCTCCTCAAGTTACAATAAATTAACCACTGTAGCCTATCTTGCACCCGATTTACAATGTTTACAACTAAAAGTAGTTATGAATAGTCATGTCAACAAGTAAATTCTCATCCCCCAAAAAGTACCTTTTGAGAGGTCAGAGTCTTCAAATGTTTACAATTTATTTATCTACTTACATAAACTATGAAAAAATAATTTATTGAATATTTAAGAAAAAAGAAATGCTCTTGTGTTTTGTGAAATACTCAAGATCAAGATAACCCATGGTCCCCTTCACTTCGGTTGATGTATAGCCTTTTGAGCTCTCAATAAGTTTGGCTAGACTACAACCGTGATGCAGGTAGAGCAATCCTGCAAAATTTGTAAAATGGTTATTATATACTCTGTTTAATCATTGTAAACAACAATTAGTTATATATCACCTAGTACTGCCAAAATCAAATTACCTTCTGCTGCTTGTAGAGCGATGTTCAGTCTCGTATGCCAATCAAGCAATGCCCCCAATTTGGCTGCAGCATACAAAGAAGGAAACCATTAAGTATGCTTTTTACCATGATATATGGATGCACTAATGTTAATTTAAAATAAGATTCAAAATCTTGAATACCATATAGATGATCCTTCAATGTTCCGCAATGCATGTATTCATAGACCAATGCCATTATGGATTGTCTGCAATACCCAATAAGGTTTACAAGATTCTTATGATATATTCTTGAAAGTACGGTTACCTGAAATCACATAAAACATTTGTTAATGGAGAATTGGAGGAGTAAACACTAGAAAGATTTAACTGAAACATTTGGAGCATGATTTACTTAATTTGTGAGAAAGTACCCACTTCATTTTGGAACTCTTGTTGTCCTTGATTAGAATCAGTCTCATGTATTTTGACTGCAACATCATATCTTGAAATTCTACCATAAAATACAGATCCAAAAGCTCCCTTGCCAATGAACGTGGAATAGTTATTCGTAGCAATTTTAATATCTTCCTTTGTGTATTCTATAGCCAGCCTGTGATAATCCTTTTGATGATCTTCCTCTGGTAAAGAAGTGAAGAAAAATTATTCTAATATGAATATTAAAAAGAATAAAAAGAAGAAGAAGCAAACTTTTCTCTAACAAAGAAACCTGTAAATAATTATACAATAATAATGGCTACATTTTCCATTTATTAGAGATTGCAGAAGCACCTAGAGATGGGGGTTGTTGAGACAGAATTGAACCATCTATGGTCGAAAGTGGTTGTGATGTGTGTCTAACTCTCCAACGAAAGATTGGAGAAAGGAAGACTAAAACTATGACCACCGAGAACACAACCAAAAGTCTGATCAACCAACCTTTATTTTTGTGGCTGCCTGATGTAATATTATTTTGAGGATCAACTCTACATGGTAAAAATATAAAATAAATATCAAGTCTATTTCGTTGTGGATATTTATATGTTTCCTTTGCACTTTTTTATTTGGAAAATAGTCCTTGTGTAGAAATAGCATAAAACAGACCAAATAATTGAAATGTTGAGCATTCAATCTATTAAGGCATGCTCCTTATCCTATTGCAGAAAAGAAAGAGTAAGTGAAATTTTTGTACCGAAGATCTAAGTGGAGTCTCACTATTGCTTTGGACACTATTCCCTCTAATTTATTGTTGGAATGTAAACCCTAACTACTGCTGTCACCTCCAGCCACTGCCCGCGATATCGCAATAAAGAAAATATCCATTGTGATACCGCGGGAGACCCCATAGCATTTTTGTTTTATCTTTAACCACCAACCATTTACCACACCGTCAACAAACTGCTGCCCGCGATATCGCAATATGGGTAGTTACCCATTGCAATACCATAGGGAACCTTTTACCAAGCTGCCTCCACCAGGATATTTCATAGTATGGAAATTTAATATTTAAGTTTTAATATTATGTAAAGGACACTTTTTTTAAGTGTGTTTTGACAGGGAAAAGTTAGTTAGGTAATTTGTAATAAATGTTATTTCGTTCCCTCTCTTCTATGAATATTTTTTCATGTGACTTTTTAACTTTCTCATATATTTGCATATGTAATTTACTTTTGATTTATTAAGGTGAATGTGAGCATACAAAAAATTTATGTGCAACAGCTCTGTGTTGAAGATATTTTTTAAGTTTTAATTTTTACTGTGAAAATTCCTCTACCTCTGTCCTTCACGTGGTATCAGAGCAAGGTTCGATTATCAGAGCCAAGTTTATCAAAGTAGATTATCTAGGTAAATTTCAAAAATGGCGGTAAGCACAAGCTTGACAAACCCACAAATTTCACAGTTTAATGGAAAGAATTATGAGTATTGGTCAGTTACCATGAAAGCACTATTTAACTCACAAAATATATGGGATTTAGTAGTGAATGGATTTTCAAAGCCAGTAGATGCAGTAGCATACAATGCTTGAACACAAGCAGAGAAAGATTTATTAAAAGATACAAGGAAGAAAGACTCAAAAGCTTTGTTTTATCTATTTCAAGCTGTACATGAGAGTATTTTTCCAAAGATTTCAGTAGCAATAAAGTCCAAACAAGCATGGGACATACTTCAAACAGCCTATCAAGGCATGGAAAAAGTTAAAACAACAAAGCTGCAAATGCTGAGAAGAGATTTTGAAACAATATGTATGAAGGACAATGAATCTGTAGATTCATTCTACACCCAAGTCATTGGGGTGGTTAATCAAATTAGGTCTTATGGAGAGAATCTGGAAGATACCAGAGTTGTTGAAAAGATTTTAAGGAGTTTTCCCACAAAATTTCTACCAGTTGTAGTTGCTATAGAGGAGACAAAGAATCTCTCACAGTTCTTAGTTGATGAGTTGTATACATCTCTAATTTCTCATGAACACAGGCTGAAAAGGTTAGTAGATACATCACTGGAGCATGCTTTCAAAACTCAGGCTTCAGTCAATCAAGGAAGAGGCAGAGGTAGATCAAGAGGAAGAGGAAGAAACTCTTATAGAGGTGAAAGATACCATCTATCAAGCTCAAGTGGAAGAGGCAGCAATCAAGGCTCAAGCCAAAACCCAACACAGAATTAGTCACAAAATCAAAGGTATGATAAATCTCAAGTCCAATGTCACTACTGTAAAAAATATAGGCATTATATGAATGAGTGTAGAAAGAAGTAGTATGATAATAATAGACAAAATGCAAATTTTTCAAGAGAAGGTCAAAATCAGAATTCGGATAAGAACACAATGTTTTTAGCTTGTAATGTTGCTCAAGCAAATGAAAAAGATGTATGGTTTTTAGATTCAGGTTGTAGCAATCATATGACAGGGAATCTAGAAATGTTTTCAAGTTTAGATGAGAATGTAAAGTCTAATGTTATATTGGGTAATGACAACAAAGTGTCAGTCAAGGGAAAAGGAGATGTCAATATTCTAACTAAACAGGGGGAGAAAAAGTATATTTCAGATTATATTTTGTGCCTGGTCTGAAACTTAACTTAATGAGTGTAGGGCAACTGGTGCAAAAAGGGTATAGAGTAACCTTCAAGAATGGTTTGTGCACAATTTTAGATAAATAACCAAGCAACCAGCTTATTGCAAAAGTTAGAATGACAAACAACAAAATGTTTCCCTTAAAGATAAGGCCAGATTTGAATATAAATTATGCTCAAGCACAACACTTAATGAATTCACAAGTGGGTAGAGAAGAAACTACAGCAGTAGTGCAGACAATCTTTCAAGCTGAGATAAAAGATGAAACTGGTTATGGCACCTGAGATTTGGGCATCTCAACTTTGGAGGTTTAAATTTACTTCATAGGAAAGGCATGGTCAAGGGACTACCTTTAATAGAAAAATCAGAAAGGGTATGTGAAGGGTGCATTTTAGGAAAACAACATAGAGAATCATTTCCAGGGAAAGTCAACTAGAGCAAAAGCCTCTTTGAAAATTATACATTCAGATTTGTGTGGACCTATGCAAACACCTTCAATAGGTGGTAGTTTTTATTTTCTGACATTCATTGATGATTATTCAAAAAAAACATGGGTTTATTTTCTAAAGAAGAAAAATGAAGTGTTTGATCTGTTTCGTCAGTTCAAGAATTTGGATGAAAAACAAAGTGGTTATTATATCAAAGTGTTGAGAACAGATAGAGGTGGTGAATATATTTCAAGAGAATTTTTTAATTTTGCAAAGATCATGGAATTCACAAGCAGTTCACAACTAGATACACACCTAAGCAAAATGGAGTAGCTGAAAGGAAAAATAAACAATCATGGAAATGGCTAGAAGCATGTTGAAAGCCAAACATTTGTCAAATGAATATTGGGCAGAAGCAATATCTTGTGCAGCCTATATAATGAATAGGTGTCCAACAAAAAGTGTTATGAATATGGTACCTGAAGAAGCATGGACAGGAAGAAAACACAGTGTTACTCACATGATAGTATTTGGATGTGTAGCATATGCACATGTGCCTGATGAATTGAGAAGGAAACTAGATAACAAAGGAGAAAAATGTATATTTGTTGGATATAGTGAAGAATCCAAAGTTTATAAGCTCTATAATCCAACAACAAAGAAAGTTATAATAAGCAGAGATGTACAATTTGTAGAAGATGAAGCATGGGATGGAAGCATAGAGAAGACAGTCAATATTTCAGCTAGTATATCTCAAGAGGAGAATGAAGTTTCAGCATCAACAAATATTCCAGCTATTGTGACTCCTGCCACTCTCATTCAAGCTCAGCAAAGTAGTCCACAAGTGACACCAGCATCAACTATAAAGAACATCGTCATGCATTCAAGGAAGTAGTCCAACAAGAGGACAACAAACACTATCTACAGTAGGACCATCGGGTCCACTTTCCACAAGTTCAAGTGATATGTCAAATCCTACATTGGCAAGTTTGAGAAGACAGAAAATCAGAAGCATAAGAGATATATATGAGCATAATCAAGGTGAGAATAATTCAGATCAAATTTCTCTTTCTGCATTTTATTCTCAAATAGAAGATCCAGTTCATTTTGAAGATGCAGTCAAAGATGATAAATGGGTAAGTGTTATGGATGAAGAAATTGAAGCAATTGAAAAGAATCAGACATGGGATCTAGTCAGTCTTCCAAAAGACAAAGATTTCATTGGAGTGAAATGGATTTATAAAACCAAATTGAATGAAAAAGATGAAGTTCAAAAGCTTAAAGCAAGATTGGTTGTAAAGGGCTATTCACAACAGCCTGGAATTGGTTACAATGAGACATTTGCACCTATAGCACGATTGGATACTATAAGGATGATTTTAGCTTTAGCAGCTCAAAATAAGTGGTATGTATCTCAAATGGATGTAAAGTCAGCTTTTTTAAATGGTTATTTAGAAGAAGAAGTTTATGTCGATCAGCCACCTAGGTATGAAATTCTAGGTCAAGAAGGCAAAGTTTACAAATTGAAAAAGGCACTGTATAGACTGAAACAAGCCCCAAGAGCTTGGTACAACAGAATAGACAGTTATCTTTTGTTGAATGGATTTAATAGATGTAGCAGTGAGCCCACACTGTATACAAAAATGAATGAAGAAGGTGAAATACTGATAGTATGCTTATATGTTGATGATTTAATTTTCACTGGCAATTTGTGAATTGATCTGTTCAAGGCAGATATGAAGAAAGAATTTGAAATGACAGACTTAGGTCTAATGAAGTATTTTTTGGGTATTGAAGTGAATCAAAATGAAAATGGTATTTTTATTTCACAGTCAAAATATGCAAATGACATTTTGAAAATGTTTAATATGATGAAGTGCAAACCAACACCAACACCTACAGTGATAGGTCTAAAACTAAGCAAGGATGATAGAGGGTCTAATGTTAATCCAACTTTGTTTAAGAGGCTTGTTGGAAGTCTCATGTATCTCACAACCACAAGGCCAGATATTATGTATGGAGTAAGTTTGATTTCTAGGTTTATGGAAACACCAAAAGACACCCATTGGAAAGCTGAGAAGAGAATTTTAAGGTATGTAAGTGGAACAATAAATTTTGGCATTAAGTATTCAAGTTCTGATGAGTTCAAACTCAAAGGATACACAGACAGTGACTGTGCTGGCAACATTGATGACAGAAAAAGCACGTCTGGTTATGTATTTAATTTTGGGACTAGAGTTGTCTCATGGTCTTCAAAGAAGCATTCAATAGTCTGTCTTTCATCAGCTGAAGCAGAATATGTGGCAGCCACAAATGCAGCATGCCAGGCAGTCTGGATGAGAAGAATTTTGAAAGAATTGCAAAATGAACAAATGGAGGCAACAAAAATTTACTGTGATAACAATTTAGCCAGAGCTCTCTCAAAAAATCTAGTCTTTCATAAGAGAAGCAAGCATATTGATACCAGGTATCATTTCATCAGGGAATTAATTAACAATGGTGACATATTTTTAGAGATTTGCAGATCAGAAGAGCAAAGTGTAGATATTTTCACAAAGGCACTGGGAAGAGATAATTTTATTTTTCAAAGAAATGGATTGGGCATGGTGGACAGTGCAGTTATGTTTAAGGGGGAGTGTTGGAATGTAAACCCTAATTACTGTTGTCACCTCCAGCCGCTGCCCGTGATATCGCAATAAAGAAAATATCCATCGCAATAAAGAAAATATCCATTGCGATACTGCGGAAGACCCTGTAGCATTTTTGTTTTATCTTTAACCGCCAGCCGTTTACCGCGCCCAAGCCGCCTCTACCAGGATATTTCGTAGTATGGAAATTTAATATTTAAGTTTGAATATTATGTAAAGGATACTTTTTTTAAATGCGTTTTGATGGGGAAAAGTTAGTTAGGTAATTTGTAATAAATGTTATTTCGTTCATTTTTTACTGTGAAAATTCCTCTGGCCTTCATTTATTTCCCTGTAGAAATCTTCTTAACCAAAAGCAAAAAAGCCCAATAAGAATGATATATTTTAATAAGTATAAGCCTAAAACTTGTTTGAGATTTCTCCAAGGGCATCTACTAACATGGAGAACAAAAGCAGAGAAATTATATAATAAAAGGTGATCATGGACGAAATTAGAGAGAGTAGTTGTTGAGCATACAGTTGACTTAACATTTGAAGGTTCTCCAAAGTTCTTGGAATTTCTCCTGTAAGTTCATTATTTTGCAGTTGCCTTTGTCATGTAAACAAAACTTGAAAGATTGGCAAAGATCCAGAGAAAACTACCTCTCTCCTCAATACAAAGTACTTCAGATGGTATCAAGTCAGAGGTTTCTTACAGTATTGTAAGATTCTTCAGTGAGCTGAGGTCCGGAATCTAGCATGACAAGCTATTGTTTCCTAGCAGCTTGTACCGAAAGCATAGAGTTAATAGCACTACATTAACTACTATGATTTCAAGCAAATGCGAATTTGAGCTTCTCACTGCAAAAGCTTCCCAGAATTAGAAAAAGGCTATGTAAACTCTTGCCAGCTGAGTTAATGCTGTTAAGTCTGCTATATTTTTAGGTATGACGCCCTCGAGATGCATGCTTGTTAAATTTCTGCAAAAACAAAAAAATTGAAATCAAACATATGAATAGCCTAAGTGATATATGAGCCATTGAATTATTATGCTATTTAGATATTAGAATGAAGTTTTACATGATAATGACTCTAGGAGGGTCGTCTTGGCTGCAAGTTGTCCCCGTGGATGAATAATCAGCTGGTAAACATGTATCTCCTCCTGTCCAGTCGTCTGGAACATTTATTGCCTCTGCTATTTTTCTGATAGCTACCACTGATTTCACACAATTCGCGCAAATAGTAAGCATATTCTATTGTTTAAAATTAAAATTATAAAACATTGCCATGGAAATACAAAAAATTACCATCTCCATATTCTGTGGTTGTCTGCAAGTCCAGTAAATTATACATTTCTCCTGCATTAATGAATGGTCCCAACTCCGATCTACGACTGGGTTTTAAAGTTATGTTCACTGAATCGGGAGTGGGAAGTTCTAACATTTGATTTATTTGCCGGCATTGCAGAAATTCAAACTGTAGGAATTCAGATATATTGTAACGGTTGATGTACGCAGCAAATTCCAGAGTGAGCTTTGTGTGGTCGAGGTTGCAAAAATAAAGTGAAAAAAAGAAAGTTCCTGGGTTAGGAATATCCGCAAATGCCCCAGAAATTGTCATATTGTCAACAACTTTCTTTGAAATTAAAGTGCTTAATACGATCGGGGGCGGTTTGTTCGTTAAGTCACTCCCCAAGGATTCTGTCTCATTATTTTGAGTGGCTACATCAACTGTACCATTATCTCTCACTGAAGATGCCGAATAATTTTTCCAATGGCGGTCAAATCGATCGTCTGTGTACCTGCCAATTACCATAACAGTTCAACTTTGCATTAGATAAGCAGAAACATGGGTATTGTTCAAGATTTGAAATTTAATTTGGGGTGAAAGTGAGACAAACTATTCTGTGGGCTGATGATCACAATTCATCGGTTGACATCCAATCATATGCACTTACTGCAACAAAACATCACGTGCACCAAAGTTTTCACGAGCTAGGAGATTTAAGGCTTGCTTTTGAAAATCTGTTGAATTATACATAGAAGATTCGAGTTGCCGCAACTCAATGCTTGAAATGAAAACATATCGCTTTTCTTCTGTTTGAGAATTACGCGCCAGGCATAAACTGAGAGTCTCGCTTTTGACGGCTAAGATGATCTCGTAAAATCTGAACTTGTTATTGCCTACATTAGATAGGTCAACATTCGTCCATTTGGTTCCTTCGATAGTTAAATCAAAGAATGTTGCCAAATAAGACGTGAAATCAGGATAGAAACTTGCCCTAATCAAGTAATTTAGACCGAGCTTGACAGGGATTAGGTAACAATATTTCTTCACTGCAAGATTTTGAAAATAGGCGAATGTCATCAATGGGTAGTACCATGATTCAGGCAACGTCGAAACAGAGCGAGTTTTAATAAAAGGGGCATCGGAAATCCACAGTAGGCCATTATTGTCTGTTTTATTATCACTGGCACCACAGTTGATGTTAAGGTAGCCTTCACAAAACAAAAAAAAACAAGGCATTTAAAACCGTCAGAATTTTTTCTTTAGTAGGTAAATACGCGAATTTCTTTCTTCCAGTTCTTTGTTTATTGTATGGCACTGACAAACCAAAAAACCACTTTCACAAAACTGCAAAACTGAAATCAGCTTAAGACAATCAGCAACTTACCATCTGGATTTGAGGTTGTGCAACTCAGTAATCCGATGAAAGCTGTGGCGAGTAAGAAGCAGATACTTGTCAACTCCATGCCAACCATGTGAGTTTCTAACTCAAAAACAAAAATGTATGCTTATACCAGGGGTGTAAGGATATTTTCATAATGTATTTTAATGTAATACAATCTTTATTAATAATTAATAAAAATATATGTATGATGAAATTGTGTTTAAAAAATCATTTCCTTAGAGATATTATTAAAACATAAAGCAATGAAAATGAAAAAGGAAAGTTGTTATCAAATTGAGAAAAAAACACTGCCAATGAAAATAGATTGTTTCTATTAGTTTGCAAATCAATATGTAAAATCAATATATTGTAGCTTTATATGATTAGTGAGTTTTCTGCAGCTTTTACATGATATTTAGGAATTAGGATGATTTTATTATTCAATGACAGCTTATTTACTAGGTACTAAACCATAACTGTAATTTGTTTTCCAACAACTCAACAACTCAACACTAGGCCTAGTTTAACTCTGAGTAAATCTTGTAATCTTGTTTTAAAATGAGAGACAGTTTACAATCAATTTTGGACTTACAAACTCACATGAAAAGTCTATGGACTAATTAACTAAAGAGCACGCTTTAATGTAGTTAGTTTGGAATTCTACATGTAGCTTTTCTTAAGATTTTCTAAATAAAGATTTAATTCAAAAGATTGTAGTTTAACTAATTGAGTACAATTGATGAGAATGATATTATTTGATAGGAAACTGTTGCATGTGGTTGACTTTGTGATTTGGATGTATACTTACAATATTATATTCTTACTTGTGTCCATGAAATAATATATTTTTATTTCATTATAATTTTAACAACCAAACCTTATCTTATCTCATTATAGACTTGGTAAAATATAATCCAATGGACTAATAATTACAAGGTATCTCTAATAATTAAAAGGTATCTTTTCTTGTTTTGCATTAAAAATATTTAATAATTTTATTTTCTATTAAGAATAAAATATCATAATAAATAAATATATTTAATATTTATCAAAGCATATTATATTTAAAATTTCATATTGTCCATCAAAGTTGGAGAAATAATATAATTATATCAATTTAAATTTAGGGATACTTGTCACATACTAAGTATTTTAGTATTTAATATATTTTATGCTAAATTTATGAGGTAGAGAAATTTGTCAACAAATTAAAAATTATTAAAATTTAAAAATGGCTATCAAATTTTAGAGAAAAGTGATATTTTACTTGTCTATACATTTTAAATTTGTTAAACAATGAAAATTGATTGGTATTTTTTTAAGACTACAGATAAAAAATCACTTAACTAATTTCTTTCCTATTAATTCATTATATAAAGAATAAGTCAATGAATAAATCTATCATTACATTTTACTAAAATATATTAAGATTAAAATAAAAGAATATATGGAATATGGAAAATGTCAAATTGTATTGTTTAGACTTAATAAAAGTTAGTAAATAATGATAGATGATTGAAATCAATTTATATAATTGTACGAAATAAATTTTAATTAGTTCATTTTAATAATATTACATACATCATCTGGATAAAGTTAACCCATTAAAAATTATCAAAATTATTAATATTTAAAATTTAATATAACTAACTAAATTCTTAAAAATTCACAATCTATTATTTATAAAAATCAAATTTATTATATAAGAAAAAATAACACATGAACCATTTTTGAAATTATATAAATAAAAATTAAAAATATGTGTAATCAATTTATTTGTTATTGATAAATGTAACTAACCAATCCTTTAAAATAAGTGAGTTTGAGAAGAAATTTGATTTAAATATATCGAGACAAAGTTATTAGATTTTGGTTAATGCAAATGATTCTTGATTTAAAATGGTTTTAGTCATGATGAATCTTTCAATCTTTGATTAGAGATTTTTCTTTTTCACATCTTTGATTAGGAAATTTTAGTTTAGATTTTCATTAATTATTTTATTGACGATAAATTGATAATCTTTTAGTTATAGTAAATAATATTTTTCAATAGTGTTTTACTAAATTAGATTACATTTCGTATCTGGAATTTGTGTGTAGCCATGTCTATAAGTCACATTCCAAAACCCAAATCGGATATAATAATAGGTACACCATAAATGACTAGGAGGCATGGATAGTAAACTTATAATCACCCATAAGATAATAAAATCATTTCTATACACACTTTAGACTTGGTAAAACTTAATGAAAATGATTAATAATGGAAAGGTTTTTTTTATTGTTTTTGATAAAAGGGGATAAATGGGTTTTACAGGGTAAAGGTCTTTTTTATTGTTACATTAAATATATTTAATAAATTTATTTTCTATTAAGTATAGGATGTAATATTAAATAGATATATTTAATATTGATCAAAATATAGTTAAAATTTCATATTGTTCATCAAAATTTGAACAAATAATTATATTTAATCATTTTAAATTTACTAAAATTTGTTATAAAACATTAATGAAAAAATATTTTAATATTTAACATATTCAATATGAAGTTTAATACATAGATAATTTGTAACCAAAATATAAATTATTAAAATTTAAAATTAAATATGAATTTTTGAAAGAAAGTGACATTTTATTATTTTATATCTTTTTAAATTGTTAAATAAAGAAAATTGATTGATAATTGTTTTTATCATTATATAAGTGAAAAAAAACTTAACTAATTTCACTAATATTAAATTACTTATATAAAGAATATGTCAATGAAGTAATCTATTATTAGAATTATTTGAAATATATTAAGATTAAAAAATAAAATATATGAAATATGGAAAAGGTTAAATTTGATTGTTTACACTTAATTAAATTTTATAAATAAGTTGCATTACCAAAAAAAATCATTGATTTATATTTGATTGTTTAGTCTTGTTGTTCCATTATTGTTTCTTTCGTTTTTGATTTCTAGGTGTTTCACTTCTTGCAAGCCCCTTATTTAGCCTCTATGACCATTTTGTAATGGAGACCAACCCTTCCCATTTTAATCTAATAAAAAAATTAACAAATTAAAATTTATCAAAATATATCAATATTTAAAATTTAATAATACAAATTAAATTCTTCAAAATTCGTAGTCTATTATAAAACATCCAAATATGTAACAAATATAAAATGTTACTAGCCAATCCATTAAAATAAATGTTTGTAATAATTTAAATTAATGAAGAAAAGGTTATATTGTTTTGGTAAAAATGAATGGTCCTTCATTTATGATTGATTTAAGTGATGATGAATCTTCTAATATTTGATTAGAGATATTTATTAAATATTTATATTGATAATTTTAATGATGTAAAATTAGTAATATTTTAGTTAGAGTAAATAAAATTAGCTTTATGGTTTAATATCATGAGATGGACAATAATAAGTGAGGGTTGTTTGTTAAATATTGTACAAGATTGTGTCACATGTCTTAATATATAATTATATATAGTTATTTTATAAAAATGACTTCAAAATTAAATGAGATTCATCATGGATATTGAAAATTCACCATTATCATAATATTGTGTGTAAATATGAATTGGATAAACTCAAAATCATAGAAAATTATACAAATTAGTATGAAATAGATAAGGATAACCATGATTCCATTGGCTAAAGAAAACACAAGAATGTGTCATTTATAAATATGTAATTGAATTAATTCATTGAATAAAAAATTCCTTAGAACTGAATGAGAATTGGCATTGACACATGTTGTAATTAGGTTAAAGCAGTAAGGGAATATACCCATTTATATAATAGCCATCGAGGAAAAAGAAAGGAGTCTCATAAAAAATGAAATAATATAAAACAAAAAAAAAAACAAAAGAACAACAAAAGAAAATGAAAAAAACAAGAAATAGAAGCTGACAATGGACAAAACCCAAAAACTAACAATAGAAGAATTATCAACTTGGTTTGTAACCAAACTTGTGAAGGACTCAAAAATGGATTACAATGAGGGCTATCAAGCTCAAAAATAAGCTCCCTTTTTACAATGTTTAGGGATCCTTTACCAACAATATAGTGGGGATCCAAAGGAGAGAACACAACTATCTACTCAAGAACCCTACCATTGTGGGCATCCATAATAGTATTCAACTCTTTGATTCCATGAGGTAGATTATCTTGATCAACAAATTTGGATGGGAGTAGCCTAGAAAATTCATATTGAAGAACTTCTTGCACCCAAACCCCAAGCTTGGAGTAAAGATTCACCCTTTCTAGAAACTCCAAACCAGACTCAACCAAGACACCAAATCAAGCATCAAGAAAGCTAGATCTATATTTAGTAACATGATATAAGGTTATAAATTGACAAATAGCATTAGAAATATCTTGAAGAATACCTCCATCCCAAAATTCCACTGGAAGGTTAGGGAGACATTACTCAAATAGGGTGTAAATTAATCTCATAAATATTGAAGCTTGAAGACCAAGTTTCTAAATGAAGAAAATCCTTACCAAAAAACCAAGGGCCTCCCTAACATATGTCAATGCAGTCCTCCATTAAATGAGGGGAAAATAATAGATAATCATTCATTAAAGTCAAAATGCAAAGACCAAGAGCCATCTAACATCAAATTCCCAACTATGGTTATTGCCAATATTTGGTCTATAATAAAATAATCTCCTAATAAGAGTAGAATGCAAATTTTCCATAGATATGTTGACCCACTCATCTAGAATAGTGAGACAAAAAGAAGAAGGAGAAAAAGGAATCTTGGTAGTGTTGGGATCATGCTTAAAATAATCTTGAGAAACAACTCTAGAAATAGTAAATCCTTGATAAATAAGATGATAAAAAACAATAAGGATGAAGAACCATAGAGTGGGGAACCCCAAAAACACTACTATCCTTCAAACCATTTTAAATAAGACTAGTAGGAATGGGGTCCACCACCAAGGAGGGAGACCTCGAAAGAGAGCCCACCCTAGGAAAAGGCTAAGAACTCTCATCAATTCTAGCCACAATAGGGGAAATTAATTCAAAAGAGGATGACAAGATTCAAATCTTCCATAGGTAGTGGAGGAATATTAGGAGGGGGAAAAAAAGCCTTGGTATTCAAAGAACTGCATAGGTCCAAGCCAACCTAGACTAGACTATTAGAACCTGCATCAAGCATCATAGACATCTAGGATGACCATTGGGCTTCCAACCGTTAAGAAAGAAGTAGAATATTCTCCTCATGATCCAACTAGTCACACCATCCAGTAGAAAAACTAGGTTCCTCATGCTTCTAAGCTTTCAACTAGGCCTCCAGGAGAATATTGATGAGAGTTTCATCCTCCTTCAAGAACCAAAAAAAATTGAGGTGCCGAAAAACTCTTCTTTAGAAACAAAAGTATCTGCTACTTTAGAACCAACACCAACAATATCATCTGAAATAGAGCCAGAGCTAAAAAAATGCAAGAAGGCATAGCCATAGCAAGGGGACACAAAACCCCTATGTAGGTACAACTGTCCTCACCTTCAGCATTGTCTCCCTCTCCTTTAGCATCACCATTATTTTGTAAGCCCTCACTCCCACTCCAACTAGGGTTTTCAATGCCCTCTCGCTCATGCTCAGACTCCCATTCTTGCTCATGATTTTGACATGGATACATGTTATTTAAACTTTATGATAACACTGATAAGAATAATTTATAATAACACTATATGAGAATTAATTTAATGACCTGAAGGTCTTATATTATGAAAGAAAATTCTACAAAAATTACTAAAGATTATAAAATTAATATGTTAAACAATATTTTACGATGCAAATTCTTTATCATAAAGATTTTTCTTTAAAAAAATTTATACACATAAATGTTACTAATTTAATGTATGAAAAGATAAAAATCAAATAGTTTTGAGAAAAGAAAAGAAAAACTATATAAAGTATTTGATATTGTTAAGTATAGCTAATAAAGAAATTTAAAAGGTGAATATCGATCGTACTTTTAAATGTCTTTTATTCCACTAGTATATTGGTCTATTATAAATCAATATGTTATGTACTTGATCTAGTCTCTTCTTTTTTTGGTGGAAAATATTTGAAAAAAATAAAATAAATCTTTTTAAACATGAATTTTTCTATGTAAGTTGGATATGACAAGAAAATATGTGTCTTGGGGTTTGATTCTATGATTACATAGTCCCTCTATTTACATATACAAATTTAATATAATATTCATTATAAGATTTGGTTCATAAGAACATATATAGTATAACATAACATGATTTTTACTCTAACATAATATTTGATTGGTTTTAGGTGAATATTTGTTTCTTTCCCCTCCCCTCTACTTTTTTTTGTCAAAAGAAAAGACCACCCTTAATGACTTCTTAAAAACTGTCTTTCCCCTCATGTTAGATATTTTCAAGAAATGTATATCTTAGAATTGATTCCACAACTAAAAAGAACTCACATCTATATTTATTAAATGTAATCTACATTTTTGTGAAAGCTAGATTTGTAACAATATAATTTTTTTAAAAAATAAAAAACTAAATTTGACAAATTGAATATAAATAAATTTAAGTTATCCACCATCCATCTTCTATTCTGTAATTGAAAATTTTATAAAAAATCCTTACTGTAATAAAAAATTAATTTCTCCCCAATAAAACATACTTATAAAATTTACCTCCTAAAATTGATTATTTTAACGAAAAAACAAAAAAAAAAAAATTAAAAAAAAATGAATTTACACATACAATATATAATTTTATATACGAAAGAAGAATTCCTCATCCACTACAGCCAGCACGAGGTTATGCAACTGACTCAATATCATTGAGCTGATGGTGAATTACAGAAACACGCAGTTATACAGGGTTTAAAGCTTAAATAACGTATATCCTCGTAACACAGTATTCAGCCTTAATTTAAACTCCTATAAGTACATCCCCCGGGTGCTATAGATGTTGTAAACTTGGAATATAACTCATTGATGTATAATGTCTTACTACCTAAGACTGGGCATTTCAATGGCCTCAAATGAAACACTCGCGACCCCATCAGAACTGTTGTTACCATCACGTACAAGTGCCACAGCTTCTTCCAGTTCTCTGACAACCGCAATCATTTTGGGTCTATTCTTTGACTCTTTTTCCACGCATGAATGTGCTATCTCTGCAACTTTCCAAGCAGATTCTACATTATATCGTCCACCTAATGAAGAATCCACAAGGTCTTCTATTTTGCCACATAAGAGAAGTCTTTTGGCCTGTATAGTACAGATGATACAGCGATTTACAAAATTTGTTGTTAACGAGTATACGTTAAAATAATTGAAAATATTGAAATTAGATAGAACAAGATGGACTACCGATTCTACTATTCCCTCTTTGGGTGATACTCCAGAAATAATCTCCAATAAAACCACTCCAAAACTGTAGACATCGCTCTTCTCATTTAAAGATAGTGTTGCAAAGTACCTGCATAAACTTTAAAGTTTTAATCTACTAGTTATAATTATAAAAAGTGCCCTCAGTTTTAGTGCATTAACCATAGGAGCTTACGCTTCAACTAAGTTTATACCGTTTTAAGTTTGATGAAAAAGGAAATAGGTCGTGTGTTTTGGGTTGTCACGTCAACAATTCAAAACTCTAAGGACTAGAATTTCCAAATAAATAAAAATCTACATAGAAATGCTAAAAAAAATTATTCAATAATTGATTAGAATGAAATGCAATGTGTTCTGTGAAATACTCGGGATCAAGATAACCAATGGTGCCCTTGACTTCGGTTGATGCATTGCCGTTGGAATTCTCTATCAGTTTGGACAGACCAAAGTCAGCTAACTTGGGAAAAATTCTCTTATCCAGCAGTATATTGCTACAATTTATGTCTCTGTGAATGATAGGAGGACTACAACCCCGATGCAGGTAGAGCAAGCCTGCAAAATGTGTAAAATGGTTAATATATGTACTTTATTTCATCACTGTACAAAATAACAAAAGCTGCTGCTAAAATCAACACACCTTCTGCTGCTTGTAGAGCAATGTTCAATCTGGCTTGCCAATCAACCGGTGTCTCAGATTTGGCTACAGCTTCAAAAGTTAGAAAACAATGAAGTACGATATTTTACGTTGATAATATGGTCATATTAAAATTAATTTAAAGTAAGATTTAAAATGAAGAATACCATATAGGTGATCCTTCAATGTTCCGCATTGCATGTACTCATAGACTAATGCCATTATGGATTGTTTGCAATAGCCAATAAGGTGTTGGTGACGTGGACTTTTTGCTGTACACATTTTAATCTTCCCTGCCACCGTTGCATATCTACCATATCTACCACATTTACTCCATCATTCCTCCCGCTTCTATCTACCTTCTTCTATCTCCTTCTCCGATGCATCTAGACACTTCTCTTAGCGTATTCTAGAAGCTTCCCCTGTAGCTGAGCAAAAAGACTCTGTTTTGTAAAATGAAGTATGTAATACTCTGTTTTGAGTAGAAGAATGTATGGGCATAAAGAGCACTGGCAGCTCTCTATTTTTCATAAGGAAATAATATAAATCTGTATGCTGTTTCTAATATTAACTGTGTTTTTTATAATGCTCTATGCTGAATGCTGCGTTTACTCTTTCTCAGTTGAAAACCCTGTTTAGTTTGTCTCTGTATTTTTATCCAGCAAAGTGGTATCAGAGCTACTGACAGAGCAAAGCTTGGATGGATTGAAGTGGGAAAGGAGATTGTAAACAACGAAGTTGAAGATTGAGTCAAAGAAGACTTGCAGAAGTGAATGTACCACCCAGAAAAGAGTGTAGATCCCCGTTGTCTGTAGATGGCCCTTGAATGTAGATGTTAACAGAGATTAAAACAGTAGTCTTGTTGAAGCTGTTAGACAGATTGTAGCTATTGGCAGATTCCAAAAATCATATATATTGAAGGTTGCAGCCATCACACATAAAGCAAGGGTTTGCAAGATTGAAGAGATTTGAAAAGAAAACAGAGGAGGCAAGGTGTTTAAAAAATTATGGCAAGAACAAGTGGAAGCATTGCACAACCATAGATTCCAATCTTCAATGGCAAAAATTATGAATATTGGAGCATAAAAATGAAAACCCTGTTTTGCTCCCAGGATGTTTGGGACTTGGTTGAAAATGGGTTTCCTAAACCAATAGACCAACAAGCTTATCAGGGTCTTACACAAGCTGAAAAAGATTTGTTGAAAGAAAACAAGAAGAAGGATGCTAAGGCATTGTTTATCATTCAGCAGGCAATGGAGGAATCGCTCTTTCCAAAAGTTTCAGCTGCTACAAGATCAAAACAGGCATGGGAAAGTTTGCAAACAGCTTACCAAGTCATAGACAAGGTGAAAATAGCAAAATTACAAATTCTTAGAAGGGATTTTGAAAATCTGCAGATGAAAGATTCAGACTCAATAGATTCATTCTTCACTCATGCAATGGCAATAGTAAATCAAATGAGATCCTATGGAGACACCATTGAAGATCAAAAGATTGTGGAAAAATTACTTAGAAGTCTATCTACAAAGTTTGATTCAGTTGTAATAGCCATTTTGGAGGCCAAAGATCTTACTCAGCTATCAGTAGATGAATTAATGGGATCACTCTTAGTACATGAGCAAAGATTAAATCGATCAGGGTCATCATCATTGGAAAATGCATTCAAGACTCAGCTATCATTTGGTAGAACAAGAGGGAGATCAAATTATAGCAGAGGCAGAGGACGTTTTACACCAAGAAGAGGAAGAGAAAATACACAATTTGAGAGTAGAAGACCAGCATCAAGCCCACATACCCATTCTACACCAACAAGAGGAAGGGGGAGCAGCCATTCTTATAGCCATCATCAAGGAGAAAGGTATGATAAATCCAACATCCAATGTCATTATTGCAATAAATTTGGGCATTTTGCATCAGAATGTAGAAAAAGGCAATATGACATGAATAAGCAAAAGGCACATTTTACTAATGAAAACAAGCCCAACACTAGTGAAGAAAACACCATATTGATAACATGCAATGTAGCACAAGAGAGCTCCAAAGAAGTATGGTTTTTAGATAGCGGTTGTAGTAATCATATGAGTGGGAGTAAGGAGATGTTTGCATCAATAGATGATTCAGTAAAATCAGAAGTGAAATTGGGAAATGATCAACGAGTTTCGGTCATGGGCAAAGGGTCAATTAACATAAAAAATAAGCAAGGTGAGGAGAAACATATTTCTAATGAATACTATGTTCCTGGATTGCAACACAATCTCATAAGCATTGGGCAACTTGTGCAAAAAGGATATAGGATATACTTTGAAAATGGTGAATGTGTGATTTTAGATAAGAAACCAAGCAATAGGCTGATTGCAAAAGTTGAGATGACAAAAAATAGGATGTTTCCTCTTAGAATCCAAAGTGAACTATTCTTAGAGCCACAAGGATTGCAAAAGGTTGTTGAGTTAGCTTTCAAAGCTTCATATAAAAATGAATCTTGGCTATGGCATTTAAGACTTGGGCATTTAAACTTCAAAGGATTACAACTGTTACACAAGAAAAGAATGGTATATGGACTGCCACCAATAGAGCCACTTAAGACAACATGTGAGAGCTGCATATTGGCAAAGCAACATAGGAAAGCATTTCCAGTTGGGGAGTCTTATAGAGCAAATCATCCACTTGAGATAGTGCATTCAGACCTTTGTGGACCTATGCAAACACCATCCATAAGTGGAAAGCTTTATTTCTTGACATTTATTGATGATTTCAGTAGAAAACTTTGGGTTTATTTTTTGAAATATAAATCAGATGCATTTGCTGTTTTTAAGGAGTTCAAGGCAAAAGTTGAGAAAAAAAGTGGATGCTATATCAAAACATTGAGAATCGATCAAGGTGGAGAGTACATATCAAATGATTTTCAAAATTTTTGCAAAGAAAATGGCATAAAGAAACAATTTACAACAAGGTATACTCCTCAACAAAATGGAGTAGCTGAGAGAAAGAATAGGACAATCATGGAAATGGCATGAAGTATGATAAAAGCAAAAAATCTACCAAATGAATATTGGGCTGAAGCAGTTGCATGTTTGGTATACATATTGAATAGATGCCCAACGAAAGCAATGATAAATAAAACACTAGAAGAAGCTTGGAGCAAAAGGAAGCATAACATAGCACATTTGAGAGTCTTTAGTTGTGTAGCATACTCCTTGATACCTCAAGAGTTGAGAAAGAAGTTAGATGATAGAGGAGAGAAGTGTATATTTGTGGGATATAGAGAACAATCCAAGGCATACAAGCTATACAATCCTATCACAAAGATGCTGATAATAAGTCTTGATGTTGAGTTTGTTGAAGAAGAAGCATGGGATGGTAGCATAGACAAAACAACTATAGTTGTAGCTAGTGTTCCACAAGAAAATGAAGAAAATGAAACTCAAGTTCTGCCTACTACACAAGCAAATGTTCCTACAACACCTTCTAGGGCACCTACCACTCCAAATCCAATTACTCCAGCAAGTAATAATAGCAGTGGGTGCTCTAATCCAACACTTGCATCACTAAGATCAAGGTCTATAAATACTTCAAAGAAGACACGAAGTCTAAGGGAGATATATGATGAAATACAAGAGGCTGAAAACGATGATTTATGCTCTAATTTTGCATTCTTAACACAAGCTGATCCGATTTATTTTGAAGATGCAATTAAGGATGACAATTGGATTGCAGCCATGGATGATGAGATTCAATCAATTGAAAAAAATCAAACTTGGGATCTAGTAGAGCTTCCTAAAGGCAAGGATGCGATTGGAGTTAAGTGGATTTACAAGACAAAGTATAACACTGATGGAAAAGTAGAGAAACACAAGGCAAGACTTGTACCTAAAGGCTTCACACAACAACCGGGCATAGACTACAATGAAACATTTGCACCCGTGGCAAGATTGGATACCATTAGAATGGTCTTATCTATAGCAGCTCAAAACAATTGGAATGTTTACCAAATGGATGTTAAATCAGCATTTTCAAATGGCATTTTAGAAGAAGAAGTGTATATAAAACAGCCACCTGGTTATGAAGTTTTGGGAGAAGAACATAAAGTATACAAACTGAAAAAGGCACTATATGGTTTGAAACAAGCCCCTAGAGCTTGGTACAGTAGGATAGATTCTTATTTTTTGAACAATGGGTTTAACAAGTGTGGCAATGAACCAACTTTGTATGTCAAAGTGAATGATGAAGGAGAAATCTTGATAGTGTGCTTGTATGTAGATGATTTGATATTCACAAGTAACATGTCAACTAACTCATTCAAGGAAGCCATGGAAAGAGAATTTATATGACTGATTTGGGGCTCATGAGATATTTTCTTGGTATAGAGGTAAGTCAAAATGACCAAGGCATTTGTATTTGTCAAAGCAAGTATGCTAATGATTTGTTGAAGAGATTTAAGATGACTAATGTAAATCCAATTCCTACACCTGTTGCATTGGGTTTAAAACTTAGCAAGGATGACAAAAGTCCTAGTGTTGATGCAACTTTATTCAAAAGATTAATTGGTAGCCTCATGTATCTAACCGCCACAAGACCAGATATCATGTATGGGGTGAGTCTTATTTCTAGATTCATGGACACACCAAAAGAATAACATTAGAAAGTTGGAAAAAGAATTTTAAGATATATCACTGGAACAAAGAGCTTTGGGATTTTGTATACATCTTTAGATGACTACAAGCTGATCACATATACAGATAGTGATTGGGGAGGTAGCATGGATGACAAAAAAAGCACTTCGGGGTATATATTTTATCTAGGATCGGGAGCTATCGCTTGGGCATCAAAAAAACAACCAATTGTGACACTCTCATCAGCTGAAGCAGAATATGTTGCAGCCACATCAGCAGCTTGCCAAGCAGTATGGATGAGAAGGGTGCTTTCAGATTTGAGGCATCCACAAGAAGAACCATCAGAATTTTTTTGTGATAATAATTCTGCAATTACTTTATCTAAAAATCATGTTTTTCATAAATGGAGCAAGCATATTGATACAAGGTATCATTTTATTCGTGAATTGGTGAACAATGGTGACATACATCTTCAATTTTGTAGGTCCGAAGAACAACTGGTAGATATCTTTACAAAGCCACTTTCAAAGAATGTTTTTGAGCATCTCCGAGAAGCACTTGGTATTGTAGACATACATGGCAGTGAAGATTAAGGGGGAGTGTTGGTGATGTGGACTTTTTGCTGTACACATTTTAATCTTCCCTGCCACCGTTGCATATCTACCATATCTACCACATTTACTCCATCATTCCTCCCGCTTCTATCTACCTTCTTCTATCTCCTTCTTCGATGCATCTAGACACTTCTCTTAGCGTATTCTGGAAGCTTCCCCTATAGCTGAGCAAAAAGACTCTGTTTTGTAAAATGAAATATGTAATACTCTGTTTTGAGTAGAAGAATGTATGGGCATAAAGAGCACTGGCAGCTCTCTATTTTTCATAAGGAAATAATATAAATCTATATGTTGTTTCTAATATTAACTGTGTTTTTAATAATGCTCTATGCTGAATGCTGTGTTTACTCTTTCTCAGTTGAAAACCCTGTTTAGTTTGTCTCTGTATTTTTATCCAGCATAAGGTTTACAAGATTCTTATGATATATTCTTGAAAGAACGGTTACCTGAAGTAACAGAGAAAACACTTGTTACTGGAGAGTTTGAGGCTGAGAAGAGTACAATAGAGAGACTTAAGTAACAGAGAAAATTTACGAGAAGCACCCACCTCATTTTGGAATTTCTGTTTTCCTTGACTACAATTAGTCTCAAGTATTTTGACTGCAACATCATATCCTGAAATTATGCCGTAAAATACAGATCCAGAAGTTCCCTTCCCAATGAGTGTGGAATAGTTATTCGTAGCAATTTCAATATCTTTCTCTATGAATTCTATAGCCAGCCTGTGATAATCATTTTGCTTGCCTTTATCTGATAAAAGAAGAAATAAGGAAAAAATATTCAAAAGCAATATCAGAGAGAAATGAATAAATGCAACTTTTCTATTAAAAAGCGAAAACACAATTGAATTCTTCAATAATAATGGGCATGCTTTCCATATATTAGAGATTGCAGAAACACCTCGTGATGGGTTTTGTTGAGACGGAATTGAGCTGCTTCTGGTCGAAAGTGGTTGCGATGGGTGTTTATGCCTCCAGAAGAAGATTGCAGAGACGAAGACTATAATTAACACCACCGGACACGCAATAGAAAGTCCCATCATCGAACTTTTCATTTTTTTGGTGACTGATATTATATTATTTTGAGGATCAACTCTGCAATGACATGGTACACACTAAATATTGTCTGTTTCGTTGTGGGTATTGACATATTTCTTTTGCTATTACCATTTGGAAAATAAACATTCTTTAGAAATAGGATAATATAGACCGAATAATTGGAACATTAAACATTTAATCTATGAATGCACGCTCCATTATTGTTGCAGCTTTAGTTTCCTTCTTATGCGGAAAAGGAAGGGGAAATAAAATCTTTATACCGAAGCTCTAATTCAAGTTTCACTAATCCTTGGGACACTGTTCCTTCCAATTTATTTCCCTCGAGAAATCTTTTGGCCAAAAAGAAGAGACCTTGGT
This sequence comes from Sequoia sempervirens, assembly GCA_007258455.2. Lineage (NCBI taxonomy): Eukaryota > Viridiplantae > Streptophyta > Pinopsida > Cupressales > Cupressaceae > Sequoia > Sequoia sempervirens. The sequence continues at coordinate 1,091,562,202 of VDFB02271358.1, read as the reverse complement.
AAGAGTAGTATTTTAAAACTGTCTACAAATTCTTTAATAATTCTCATAGATTATTTTGTGATGTAGAGAACAAAAGCAGATAAAAGGTTATCATGGATGAATTCAGAGAAAGTAGTTGGCAAACATACAATTGACTTAACATTGGAAGCTTCTCCAATGAACTTGGAATTTCGCCAGAAAGTTGATTGTTTTGCAGTTGCCTTTGTCATGTAAACAATACTGGAAAGATTAGCAAGGCCTAGAAAAAACTGCCCTTCTCAGTCATACAAGATATTTAATGTGGTAGCAAGTAAGAGGCGACTTACAGTATTGTAAGATTCTCCAGTGTACTGAGGTCCGGAATATGGCCTGATAAACTATTGTTTCCTAGCAGCTATTTGTTGGTGGATATTAATTTCTACCACCGAAAACATTAAAGGAAGAAGCTTCTACCATCTTCCACCGACCATCTCTTCGCTGTCATTCACCGACACCAAAAACATGTGCAAGTTTTCTAGCTCCATGTGAAGTAGTTTCTAGATCTTCCAGATCTCTCCAAAGACCTCTATAAATAGAGGCAATTGTAACCATTTTCATTCAGGCAATGCAATTAACTTTTTATATCTTTCTTTGCCTCTGCCCACCTCCTACAAGTGGTATCAGAGCCATGTAGGTCGTGCTCACTGGGGAAAGTAGATTGTAGGTATAAGGAAGGTGTGCAGAAGTCTAAAGGAGTTTGTTGCCATTGAAAAAGCCATTGTGTCAAGTTTGAAAGGTCTTCAAAGATCTATTAGGAGCTGCTCATGTCTAAGTTAGCTCTAGCTAAAGGAGTAGTACGCTGATTTGAAGATGCAAAAGATCGTTGAAAGAGTTCGCTGCTTGGAAGGAGATCAAGTCTCTGTCAAAGGAGAAAGCACCAAATTAAAAGAAGTGAATCATTGTATTGGCATGTAAGAGATCGCTACCAAAGAAAAGAGGCAAAGGACAAATTGAGAGTCGATTGGTTTGTTTGAAGAAGTTTTCTAAAGAGCTTGCTTGGAAAAGGAGTATGTGCAAGATGGTAGTAGAAGGATAAGGAGCCGCTGGTTTGAAGAGCTTGCTGATAGAAGAGATCCCTGCTGAAATAGTTGATATTGATGTTGTCTTCCTGATCTGCTGCTATAGCAGTGGGAGCTTCGTCAATCTGAAGGAGTTAGAAGGGATTCGCAGAACTGAAGCAAGGATCAGAGGAGACCGTAGTAAAGCATTACGTGCGGATCACACATTGCTAAGGGATATTGCTGTTCATGGTTCCAGCCGTACGTGTGGGAAAGAGGAGGATCGTTGTTCAAAGAGGCTGCAAATATGTAGGAGGTGAATTCGAGGAAATCCTGTCACCATTTGTGACAAACGTCAGGAGAAAAATAAGCAAGATTTTGGAGGTGATCCTGTCACCATTTGTGACAGATGTCAAGAGTCTATTAGGATCCCTGGGCACCCGCAGAGTGACTCAATGGGAGGTGTTGATAAAAAAAGTGAACCACACCTGAACTTACGATGGACTGGTAACCAAGAGGGCCAGAGTTCATGGTTAGAGCATCCCAATTGCAACATAGGATTTCCTAGGTTCGATCACTAGAAGTTTTTTAGATGCCGCAGCATCAGTGAAAGAGACTGAGAATGTAATGAGAATTGATGGTAGAAATTGGGGGGAGTGTTAGAACATTCTCATAATTTCTACCAACTACTATCACCGACCTACCCAAGCCTCCACCTAACGTATGCAAATTTCAAACATAACATTTAACACAAAAACTTCACCCACTGTCCATTCTGGAGAGTTCTCACCGACCATGGCCATTTGCATATGATTTTACTATTCCATATTCCAGAAAGCTCCAAGCCCTCTATAAATAGAGGCAGTTGTAATGGGCTATTCACTCTCTCTAGCAGAGTCCAGCTCTGCAGAGCTGTTATAGGATATTATATATGTAATGTTATTGATCATTTAATATAATGTGCTCTGTTTCTGTTCTGCTCTCCTCTGCCCACCTAACAGTGGTATAAGAGCTGATTCCATGAGGAGGTCGCCCAGATAAAATTGTTGGCAACTGGAGAATATGCTGATATCAAATCAGTCGTAGCTGATGTGCAAGTTGCTGTCAAATAAATGTTTGTCGCCAGTCACCAAAGGGCTGAAGACGCACAGGAGGTTTGTTTGGGAGGAGGTGCAGAAGCTTGAAGCGTTGATGAAGTTAGCTGTCGTTGTTTGCAAGATCGCAGATTGATGTGTTTTACAGTGTAAAAAAAGATTGGTAGGAGATCGTTATTCATTTTTATCACTAATAGTTGAGAGGAAGCTGCCATCGCTGTCAAGAACTGCCAGTCATTGCAGACCAATAGCTGAAGATTACTTATGTCTGAGATTTCAAAGAGAAGGGTATCTGATGAAATACAGAGTTATTGGAGATTGACATGAGGCCGCAGTCCTTAAAAGCTGGCAAGAGAGAAGCTGTCCAGAGTTTGTAGAAATTGCGGTGACAAAGTTGGTTGATGAAGAAATCAAAGAAGATATTGGAAGGCACGGGAAGTTTCTAGAAGAAGAATAAGGTGAGTTTAATTATTTGTTTCAATGGGAAAAATTGGAAAAAGGGTTAAAAAAGAGAATGAAAATTTAGTGGTTGAAAATAATTTCTTGGAAGAAGAATTAACAAAGCTTAAAGAACAATTGGATATTGTTAAAAGGAATAATAGATTTTATTTTAAAATTAATAAAGAGATGCAGAGAGAAAAGCGTAAACTTTTAGATGAAAATTATAATCTTGAAAAGAAATTGGAAGAAGTTAAAGATAAAAGATGAAAAGTTTTAAGAGGTTTTGCTGAATAAGGTGGGCATCGCATAAGGAATTGGTAGATTGAAACGCCATCAAATTGGCATCAAAGAGTTGTACAGATCAGAGCAGATTTAAGTCAAAGTCTGTGAGTCTAGCCCAGCTCCGCAGAGCTGAGAAAGTAGTGAAAAGCAGCAGATAAAATGAATTAGTGTTTGTGTTTGTATGAGCTAAAGCGCAGATGATGAAAGTCAATGATGTAATTAGTGGTAGAAATTAGGGGGGACTGTTGGCGGATATTGATTTCTACCACCGAAAACATTAAAGGCAGAAGCTTCTACCATCTTCCATCGACCATCTCTTCGCTGTCATTCACTGACACCAAAAACATGTGCAAGTTTTCTAGCTCCATGTGAAGTAGTTTCTAGATCTTCCAGATCTCTCCAAAGACCTCTATAAATAGAGGCAATTGTAACCGTTTTCATTCAGGCAATGCAATTAACTTTTTATATCTTTCTTTGCCTCTGCCCACCTCCTACACTATTACCGAAAACACGGAGTTAGTAGCACTGTATTATGCACTATACTTTCAAGCAAAAGCTTCCCAAAATTTTTGCATGTCTATGTAAACACTTACCAACTGTGCTAATGCTGTTAAGTCCGCTAGATTTGTAGGTATCGAGCCCTTAAGATGCATGTTTGTTAGATTTCTGGAAAAAAAAAACACAAAAGCAAAACCAGGATATCATACATATTAATAGCATAAGGTATATAATCCATTAAATGGATTTGATTGCATTAATATTTTTCTACCAAAGTTGCAAAAATACTATATGTTTTTCCTAATGAATGTTCACCCAGAATTTTTTTCAAATTTAACCAGACGAATTGTTTAGATATTCAGATTAGCAAGTTTACATGATAATGACTCGCGGAGGATCATCTTGGCTGCAAGTTATCCCTGTTGAGGAGTAATTAGCTGGTAAACATGGATCTCCTCCTGTCCAGTCGTCTGGAACGTTTATTGCTTCTGCTATTTTTCTGATAGCAACCACTGGGTTTACACAGTTCGTGCAAAAAGTAAGCGCATATTGCACTTTATGGATATAAAAATATAGATCATTGTCATGGAAATAAGAAACGTTACCATCGCCCGCTTGTGTAGTTGTCTGAACCTCCAAGACGCTATACATTTCTACTGCATTTATGAATGGTCCCAACTGTGATGCACCACTGGGTATTAAAGTTATGTTTATATAATTGTGAGTGGTAAGTTGTATAATTTGATTTACTTGCCGGCACTGCAGATATTCAAACTGTAGGAATTCTGACATTTGGTATTCGTTAATGTAGGGGGCGAATTTCTCAGTGAGCTTTGTGTTGTTGAGGTTGCAGAAATAAACTGCAAAGAAGTAAACTCCTCGATCGGACATATACTGATATGACATTGGAATTGTCATATTATCGACCACTTTCTTTGCAATTGCAGTCCTTAATACGACTACGCGTGGTTTGCTCCATAACTCGCTCCCTAAAAATTTTGACCTTTTCTCTTCAACGGCAACATTAACTTTGTTGCTTTCTCCCACTGACGATGCCGAATAATTTGGCCAATAGCGGTCAAATGGATCGCTTGGGTAGCTGCCAATTACCATCACAATTGAACTCTGAATTAGATAAGCAGAAATCTGGGTATCATTCATTATTTGAAATTTAAAATGCAAACAAAAGTGAAAAGTTCAGGCTAATGATAATAGTTTATCGATTGACATCTAATTATATGAACTTACCGTAAAAATTCAAATGCACCAAAATTTTGACGATCAACATCTATCAGATTTAAGGCTTGCTTTTGGAAATCCGTTGAATTATACATAGAAGATTCAAGTGGCCGCAACTCAATGGTTGAAATGAAAACAAATCGCTCTTCTTCTGTTCGAGAATTACGCGCCAGACAAACATTGAGACTGTCGGTTTTTGCGGCCAAGATGATCTCATAAAAATCGTAGTAACCATTCGACAACCCCGATAGGTCAACATCCGTCCAGAAGGTTCCCTCGATAGTTAAATCGAAGAAACTTGCCAGATAAGATGTAGAACGAGTATAGAAACTTGTTCTGACCAAGTAATTTAGACCGGCTTTCACAGGGAGTAGATAACAAATTTTCCTAGCTGCAAGATTTAGAAAATAGGTGAATGTAATCAATTGCAATTGATTGCTTTCTGTTGAACTCAACATTGAAACGTTGCGACTTTTAGTGAAAGGAGAATCGGACAGCCAAAGAAAGCCATGGCTGTCTGTTAGATTATCAACGGCGCCGCAATTGATGTTAATGAAGCCTGGACCAAAAACGCGAGGCAGAATTAAAACTGTGACATTTTTCTAATTGAGAAGATAAATCAAAAACATTACTGACAGACCAAAGGCCACTTCACATAATTGCACAACTGAAATGACTTGAGAATAAAACGCAGCTTACCATCGGGATTTGAGGGTATGCAACTGAATAATCCAATTAAAGTTGTGATAAGCAGCAAGCTCACACTTTTCACCTCCATCCCGACCATCTTTTGGATCTCTCAAGAATGGATAAATAAATTCACTAACCTGCAAACATAAAAGGTCAGCGCTACAATCAGAGGAGGAGAAAAATCGAAGCAAAACAATACCACTCTCATGAAAAGACTGTGAAAGAGAATTCCAACTTGTTTCTTGCTAGGTGCTGCTGGAGGGCTGCTAAATTCAGCTGTCCAAAAGAAGAGAATGACATCTATATATAAAGACAAATCGATTCTTTCTTAACCAGTGATATTATTAGCATCAATGGCTAAATATATAGGATAAAATATGAGCTCTTTTATTATAATACTTAATCGGTTGGGGAGATAAATGTGTGACGAAAATTGTTAGTAATAAGGATAGGTAAACGGCGGGCTTCCTATGAAATATAACTATCATTTCATATATATATATATATTCTTGGTTTATATTAAGCAGGCAGTATGCACCATTAAATTTAGATAGCTTTTCTCTTTAATACTAAAGGTTCAAACTGAATGCTACCCAATGGAAACGTTAAATCTGGGTAGATCATTTACAAATTTTTAAGATTGTATAAAATAAATATGAGTGGATCTATTTTTTAAATCAGTGAGTCATCAAAATATATTCAATTTAGATGTAACATTACATATCAAATTTTAAAAGAATCATAATTTGTCATTTTCAATAGTCAAATGTGTTAAATAACAAAAAGTGATTGAGAATTCATGTTATTTAAATAACATCCCTATTACTAATTGTCAAAATATAATAAGATTAAGATTTATTATTACACAAGTGTTGGAAAAGAGTTATAATCTATTAATTTAAGAAGTCAAATTTATAAAATAGTGAAAATAACTTAGAATTTATGGAGATAAGATGAAAATTAATGAACATATTAAAAATGATCAAAATATATTAAGATTTTAGACTTAATATTACACAATTTTTATTTAAATTTATAATCTTTTAATTTAAAATATTAAATGTACTTCATAATGAAAAATAATTAAGAATTCTACAAATAAAATTACTTTACAAGTTCACTAAAACTTGTCAAAATATATAAAGACTTGAGATTTAATATTACAAACAAAATTATGCAAAAAAAAGTATTTTTATTTTAAAAAACATATTTATGAAATAATAAAAAGTGATTTGAGAGTCATTTTTATGTTAAATATTTACAAATTTTATTTTATTTTAAATGAATTATGTGGGTATGTCCAGGATCATCATGGAAAAAGCAGACCCTTAATGGCAAAAAAATTAGAAAAATTAGAGTTAGGCAACATGACGTAAAAATTTGAATAAGCTATCTATATTATTTCAAAAATATGTAAGAATAGAATTTGTAGCAAATTGAATATAGCTTCTAATTTACTAGGTTTATTGTTTAAAAACAAAATCTATTTGGTGAAAATTTGAAATTTCAATGCAGTAGTACCTAAATTTTAGGAAAAAAATAAGAAGTAGTGTCTGTCTGACCACCATAACCACAATAAAATGACAATATTTTTTTATAAGATTTTAGATATAAGTAGAGGAATCATGTCTGGATGTGATGCATATTTTTTTGTAATTTTTTTCCAAGTAAATAATTAATTATGATTTTTTTATTACAACTTTTAAAAAATATAAAAACTCATATGTCTAACCACCATAACTTGGTCAAAACTTCATGAAATTCAATTTTTATTTTTTTAATCCTATAGCATACGAAGCATATAATGTGACACATGTTTCAAATTCAAAAAATGTGATATTGTTTGAAAGCTATAAATGTTTTTCAATCAGCTGTCAATCAGGACTTTAGTCGCAATTCAAATAGAAAATGAATAATAATTATTTATTAAATTCAAAGTAAAGCATAATTTATATTGGTGGAAAGTGGAGAATATCCGTTAAAAACCCTTTTCATTTCATTAATTTTGGGTTAGAAAAAAGTCGTCAGCCACATACCCTACAAATACCCATCATATTGCCACTTTTTGGCCCATCATGATCCTGCACATACCCATGTGGATAAAATGTCAATGAATAAATTGATTAAATTTTATAAAAATATATAAGAATATTAGAATTTGCATACCATATGAAAATATATAAATGAAATCACACTTATGTATATAAAATATAACTAAAATCCCTATTAATTATTAGGAAAAAATATTAATATTAGTTGTATCCTCCTTTGTTTTGGCTTAAGAGAGCTATAAAAACTATGTTTCAAATAGATATTACATATATATTATTATTAAAATATAAATAATAGAATAAATCAACTTATACCTATTCATTCTTTAAATTCAAAAATCTAGGTGATAACTGGCAATGTCAATTTGTTGCAAGTAGTTTCACATGTCTATAGTATCAAGAACCTTAAGACAATGTTATATACTCTCTAATCCTAGTTAGAAATTTCAATCAAAATGAATAGAAGGGGGAAATAAATGCAAAGAATAAAAATGAAGTAATGTGACAAAAGATTAGTGATTAGTAGACTCTCTCTTCAGCAATCCACAACCATATCAAGAATTAATATTTCAAGGTTTCTAGCCATGATGGTCATGGCTCAAATTATCTGTTGTAAAGGACCCATAATTTCTTATTTTATACAAGCTTATTAGGACAACATAAACCTCAAGGATTCTATGAAAAGGACCCATAAATTATTAATATAAATACTATGCTTTTATTTTGATTACGTGATCTCTTGCTGATGGAAATTTGATTAATGATCAACACATATTGAAAGAGGTTATATTAAATTAGAAATGTTTAAGGTAAATTTTTAAGTTAAATTGGTAAGTCTAAATTATCAGTTTAATGTAAAACCCCTTGTAGCTATCAAAACCCTAAAAGAATTTATTTTCTAATTTTTTAGGAAAAAATTAATCTCTTGAAACTTTCAAAAATATCACAAGGACATGATACAAGCTTATATGGATTTATTGACAATATTCATGGAAGGATTATAAGTTAGGAGAAAATTAGATCATGAACTCTATTATTGTAACTAAATATAGTTTTAGAAAATAATAACCTTGTTTTCAAATATTGCCTTGCTATTGAAGCATTACCTTCTTATTGAAATTTCCATATTGTTGAAGATGACAACAGTTTTTGTATAACTTGATAGTTTTGACTAAGATAAAGTGAGAAGGGCTTGAACCCATTACAAAGTAGTCAGTGAGGTAGGATAGAGGAGTCTCACAAAGAGTAAGAAAACAACAAAAAAGGAACAAAGAAGAAAAAGAATCACCAATAGTGAGAATAGAAAGAAAAACCAACAAAACAAGTTTCCTAAGAATAGAGATAGGAATTACCAATGAAGAAGAGAACAACTCAAACCAACAATGTTTTAAATCAGAGCCTAGAATTGAAAAAAATAAATTGAAGGACCCAAAAACACTTACAAAGACAACCAAGGATTTTTGTAACACTCATAATGGACTTTTTTTCTCCCAAAAACCAAGCCTGGAGAAAATATTAAAACTATTAGGAAACTTGAACCAAATTCAATACAAACAATAACTATAGTAAAAATAAAACTTCTTGTAGCTTTTGTGACATTGTGAATGGTAACCAATTCACCAATAGCATTAGCTATACAAATAATAATAATTTCATCCTAGGAGTCAAAAGGGAGCTCTGTGAGACAAATATAAACAAGAATCAAGTTAGTCTTGGTAGCATCAAAACCAACATATCAGTTTTGAATGTAAAGAAAGGATTTACCAAGAAACTAGGGTCCACCAAATAGAGCATGAGAGAAATCCATAGTGGAGTTGAAAGAGAATAGAAGAAATTCATTCCTCAAAGCCTTCACACTCAACAAACCAAAACTACACTAGCAATAAAATGTTGAGCAACAAATAGTATCTATGTTTGGTCTCTGACCTAGGAATCTTCCAATGAGAGCATGTTGAAGGCTAGTAGAAGATTTTTCCACTCACTTATGAGGCAAAAAAGAATACGAGGACATTGGGGAACCATATTAGAGGAGACCTCCTCATCACTAAATTTTATTTTATTGTACGGAGGAGAATACACTCTCTAAGTAATAATAGGAATGGGGGCTTCCACTTGAGAAAATGATATGGAATAAAGGTCTTGATTAGGATAAAGAGGGCATAGTCTCCATTTCACACATGCTAGTAAGAATTGATCAAGAAGATGAGGCAAGAATATCTATCTTCAAAGCCACCTCAAGTAGAGGATTCTTGGAAGGGGTAAGAAGAAATTCCCTCTTTAAAGAAAACCTTTTCTTAGCTAGAGAAGGCTCAATAGGCCCCAACTCCAGAATGCCATACTTATAACCAATCAAATATTGGGCTTCCAGCCACATATTCTAGGATTGATATATTACGCTTCCTATTGATCCATTATGTATGAGGTTACTTATGAAATATTTTTTTATTTGTTTTAATTCTAAATTTTCCAAGGTTAAATCATGACTAAAATATTTTCCCTTTCCTTCTAGACAAATAAATGAAAGATCCGCCTTGAGAGAATCAATGGCTTGGAGTGTTATTAGTAATATAGTGGATGATAATGGTAACTATTGTCACATAAAATTGTACCCTGTTGAACTAGGTCCAACATTCCAATGAAACAATAGGATTGATCTCAGCTGTGGGACCCTTGTGTTTTGAATGGGAAAAGGATGAAGACCCTCTTTCCAATTGTTTGATTAGATTAAAGATGACCTAAATAACTACATGGATGCAAACCTATTAGGGAGAGACAAAATGATTGATCAAAGCTTTAATCCAATTGTTTATGTTGTGTGGGAGTTAATGATGTGAATTGAATGATGATTAGTTGAGTAATTTACTAAATGCAATGATATAATTTTGAAAACTGTGCAATTTTAGCAATATATTATGATGTTTGATAAACAAGATACCAATTAACAAGTTTTAGATCCAGAAATTAGAAGGGTATACATAGATGCACTTGATATATAAATTTTGACTTGAGTTTTGCTAGTTTAGGGTGTAGTATACCCTAGACTATCTTTTTTTCTTAGATATGAAAATGTTGGGTTTAGGACACTAGTCTATAGCATCTATCCTCCAGGTATTACTAATGGAACTTCGTCTATTGATGAGATAATACAAATTCTATAACTTATCAACATGTACGGTTAGAGTACATGAATAAAAACATAGCCTTCAATCTTCCTTCAAATCACTTCAAATCTACAACCTGCACACATGATACGAGAGGAAGGGTTGTGCCATATAGGGGCTTGCCTTAGTCAAACCCCATGTTGGTATTTCTACCTCCACAATGGAAAATTATGATAAAAGAGAGCATATACTTGGATGGATAGAGGCTAATTAACAAATAAGTAATGAATTGACAACTTGCTAGAACTCACCACTCAGATCTGATCACCTTGATGGATTGAAGTTCATAACCTTAAAGGATCCATTATTGCTTGATTTGATTTGATTTTATGACCTACAAGTGCTAGTACACATAAATAAATACATGCAAGACATATGAAAAACTTACTTAAAGGTATGTGCAGGATCATCATGGAAAAAATGGACCCTTAAGTGGCAAAAAATTTAGAAAAATCAGAGTTAGGAAACTTGACATTAAAATTTGAATAAGTTATATATATTATTTCAAAATATGTAAGAATAGAATCTGTAGCAAAGTGAATGTAGTTTCTAAACTACTAGGTTTATTTAAAAAAAAAATCTATTTGGTGAAAATTTGAAATTTCAATGCAATAGTTCTTCAATTTCAGGGAAAAAATAAGAAGTATGTGTCTATCTGACCACCCTAACCACAATAAAATGATAATATTTTTTTATAAGAATTTAGATATAAGTAGAGGACTCATGTCCCGATGTGATACATTTTAAAAAAAAAAAAATTCCAAGTAAATAATTAATTATGAATTTTTTATTACAACTTTTAAAAACTATAAACACTCGTATGCCTAACCACCTTAACTTGGTCAAAACTACATGGAATTCAATTTATTTTTTTGAATCCTATAGTATGCGAAGCACAAAATGTGATGAATGTTTTGAATTCAAAAAATGTGACACCGTTTGAAAGCTATAGATGTTTTTCAATCAACCTGTCAATCAAGACTTTAGTCGTAATTCAAATAGAAAATGAATAATAATTATTTATTAAATTCAAAGTAAAGAATAATTTAAATTGGTGGAAAGCTGAGAATGTCCTTTAAAAACCCTTTTCGTTTTATCAATTTTGGATAAAAAAAAAATGTTAGCCACATACCCTACACATACCCATCATATCGCCACTTTTTGCCCCATCATGATCCTGCACATACCCATAACACTTGACATGATGCTTGAATGATGAAATTATGCAATAATATTGATAATTTTACTCTTGATTGCTCTTGAATTCTTTTTAGGATGCTCAATTTGCTCAATAAAAGTGCTTATGATTCATTATTATTAAAATTGTAAAAATGATTTGTATTTAAATGAAATTCTACTAATTTCCAAGAAATTAAATCCTAATATCCAACACTCAAAATTTGAATTTCAAATAATAAATTATTGACAACAACATATTTAAATTGTTGCAAGAATGGAAAAAGGAATGAAAGTGTTATCATTGATGTCAAGTGGTCAACTGGTTACCTACTAGTTGTTGTTCGTTGTATATGTTGAGGATATTGAGAAAATTGTATTAATGGAAGATTACAGGTATTTAGTTGTTGCTTAGGATGATTATCTAGTACTTGTCCCTATGTTTGTGTGGTTCAAATATGTTGGTCATGCCAATTGAAGGTTGTTATATCCAGAAAATTGGTTATTAGTTCATTGTGAAGTTCGATTATGTTCACTAGTTGTGAACTATGTTTTTTCTGTGTTTTGGCTAAGGTTCGGGAGAAGAGTTGTTGGTTTGGATTTCTCCTTGATGAAGTCTTTTGACTTCTAGTTCTAAAGTTAAGATGTTTTGATTAACAATGAAGATATTTTTGGTTCTAAAAGTTTCAAGCTAAATTGTTCTATTTATTTTACACTGGTTTGGCCGACCGTGTGTTAAGCACTATCTTTGAACTTGATGAAGTGTGTTAAATCTATTTTGGGTCTCAGTGAAGCATGTGTTTGGGTCACCCTCAATCTAATTCCACCGTAGGATGTTTTGGTGATGACCTAATTTGATTTTAAAGGTGGATGTTCGACTTTGTATCTTTTTCAAGGTTGGAGATAGTATAAATATAGGATGAGCTAGTAATGAAAAATATACATAAGAAAAGAAGGAATATAAGTGAAAGAGCATATGAGACTTTGATACTATTCAAAAAGTGTCTGTGAATTAAGTTTGTGGTAGATCAAGGCGAAGCTTAATGCTAAGTTTCCTGATGCAGTGAATAGAAGGAAAAAGCTATCATTCATTGCTAGTTGATCAAGTGATTATGGTGGAATTGTTTGTTGCATTGGGATCATTGTCTCTCTATAACAAGTCTTCTTTTTCTTCTTTGTATCTCTATGGCAATGAGCCCTCTTGGTTGTATCCCTATTGGAATATTGAGTCCTTATGTCAGGTAGTGAGCCTTGTTTCAAGCAATGAGCCTTTTGTAATTGGTTTTGATATTCTCTATAGTGTGATTTAATCCTAACCGTGGTTTTTCCCTCATTAGGTTTCTCACGTAAATCTAGTTTTATTTTTTTTATGCATTGGATTTGATTTTCTGCATTGGCATTTGATGATTAATCATTTGAGCAATCTATGTATTAGTTCAAGTAATTGAATTAAAGATTAAAATTTGTGCCAACTAACTCACTGCCCCTTTCAGTTGTCTTATTCAACAATTGGTATCATAGCTTGGTTCCTTGGTAAAGAGCTTGACTGCTTGAGGAAGGTCTGGGTTGGTTGGAAAAATGATCTTTGATTATCTGAGGTTAGACAAAACTAATTATAGTATCTGGAAAGTATTGATGGAAAAATATCTGAAGTATTATGGATATGATGTGGAGAAAGTATAGGAATCCTTACACTCCTCCTGCTAATGGTCCAAGTACAACTCAAGAAATAAGATCACATGAAGTGAATAATAAGGTGAAGTTCATCTTGAAGAATAGTCTGGTACATTCAGAGTTGATTAAGGTTTAGAATTTGAAGATGGCTAAGGAAGTCTAGGATGCTTTAGAAAGAGCACATGATGGTGATGAAAGAGTTAAAGAGGAGAAATTACAAAATTTGGAAACATAGTTTTATCTTATACATATTTCCAAAGATGAATATGTCAAATCTTATGTATAAATATTGTATGAGGTAGTGGTTGGAATGTGATCTCTTGGTGCTACTATAGATGAAACCCGGATTGTAAAGAAGATTCTCATAAATCTTCCTGATGCTTATAGTGAGAAGGTGAGTGTTATTGAGTAGAATATAGATTATAATAATTGTACTAAGAATTTTTTGTTAGGATTTTTGACATCTTATGAGATGAGGAAGCCGATTCTAAGAAATGGAGGAAAAACAGAGACCTCTTTTAAAGCTACAAAAATTGAAGATCTGGATGAAGAAAAATTTGATGAAATAGAAGCTAACTTTGTAAGAAGAATGAGAAAAGTATCTGATAAGTATGAAGGTAAGTTTCCCTTTAAGTGCTTTAGTTGTGGAGAAACTCGTCATTATGTTGCAAAGTGTCTGAAAAGAGCGAAAAATAATAAACAAAGATATAAGAAAGAAAATAAAGGAAAGAAGATCAACATAGCTTACTATGTGAATGAGAATGCAAGTATTTAAGATGAAGATTCAGATTATGAAGATCCAGATGAAAATAGATGCTTGTTCTTGGCGATTAAGAATGAACCTACTTCTAGTAATTTAAGAAAATACATAAAGGAAAGTCCTCTAGAGAAGGAGAAGGAGAAAAATGAAGGTATGATTATCTTTTCCCTACATGCTAAACAAGAAAAGAATTTTTGGGTAATTGATAGTGGTTGCTCACATCACATGTGACTAGTGATAAGAAAAATTTGTAAAGCTTGAGAAATATGATGGAGGTCTGGTTATGATTGGAGATGATACTGGTGCTAAATACCATGGGAAAGGCTTAGTAAGTTTTGATGGCAAGCATCATACTGATGGTGTTTACTATGTTAAGGGTTTAAGGCATAATTTTTTGATTGTTTGTTAGATGTGTAGAAAAGGACATGATCTTGTGTTCAAGGATGAGAAATGTGAGATTCAAAAAGGATCTGAAACATTGATTGCTATAGGAAAGAAATCTGAAGGGAATATTTATCAACTTAAGGGTTATGGCATAGGAGAATGTGTCACATTAATTTTCATAACTTGTCAAGGATTAGTGCTATTCTGGCCGTGAGAGATTTATCAAGAATTAGAAAGCCTATCAATGCTATTTACAAGAATTTTCAGTTTGGAAAGTAAGCAAGAAATCATTAGAGATCAAGAGAACAATCTACTACTGGATTACTAGATTTAGTTCATACAGATCTCTTTGGTCCTATGAGAGTACAAAGTCTACTTGGTGAGAGGTACTTTATGCTTTTAATTGATGATTATTCTAGATATACATGGGCTACATTTCTTAGAGAGAAATCAGATGCATTAGATAGATTCAAGACATTCAAGGCTATGGTTGAAAATGAAGTGAATTTGAAGATAAAATTCTTAAGATTTGATAGAGGTGGAGAATTCACCTCCCATGAGTTCAATATGTGTTTTGAAGTTCATGGAATAAAGAGACAGTTATCTACTTTTAGAACTCCTGGGTGGACAAATTCGTTGAAAGGTAAAATATAATAGTTCAAGAGGTTGCTAAGTCAATGATCACTAAAGCCAAATTTCTGTAATTTTACTAGAAAGAAACTATTCATACTATTGTATATGTGTTCAATAGAGTTTAAGCAAGAGCTAACAGTACAAAAACTCCCTATTAGCTATGGCACGGAAGAATCCCTACAGTTTAATATTTCAAGGTATTTGGAAGCAAATGCTATATCAAAAGAGATGAACAAACTTTGGGAAAGTTTGATGCAAGAAGTGACAAAGGAATATTTCTTGGATACTCTACCAAAAGAAAGGCATATAGATTTTTCAATAAAAGACTGAGAAAGATTTTAGAGAGCTTAAATGTGAAGGTTGATGAGATAGTGAAAAATTCTATTGATATTGATGGATATGTGCTTGATGAACATGATTGTGCAAGGATAGAAGAAATTGTGGAAGATAATGATAAAGATGAGCAGAAAGAGCAGAATGAATAGAATGAAGGAGAAGAAGATGCTCTAGTGATGTCCCCTAGGACACTGAAATATGTACAAAGGAATCATTTAGAATATTGAATTATTGGAGACAAGACAAAATGTTTGTTAACTAGAAGCAAAGCTATTGCTAAAGCAAATTTGTGCTTATTCTCTGAGATTGAGCTGAAGACAATAAATGAAGCCTGTAAAGATGAACGTTGGAAATAAGCAATGAAAGAAGAACTTTTGTAGATTGGGAAGAATCAGACTTGGGAATTGGTCCCAAGACTAGTAGATAAAAATATCATTAGATCAAAATGGGTATTCAAAAATAAGTTGAATGAGAATGGAGAAGTTGTTAGAAACAAAGTGAGGCTTGTGTGTAAAGGCTACTCAAAAGTAGAAGGCATATATATTTTTAGGAGACCTTTTCTATAGTAGCAAGAATGGAAGCTACAAGGATGTTCTTAGCATTGGTTCTTATAAAGATTTCAAATTCTATTAGATGGATGTCAAGTGAACATTTCTGAATGGTGAGCTAGAAGAAGTCTACATAGAATAACTGAAAGGATTTCAGTTAATGGATTAGCTAGATATGATGTGTAGATTGAAGAAATATCTATATGGATTGAAGCAAGATCCTAGAGCTTGGTATGCAAGGTTAGATGAGTATTTGATTCAACAAGGATTTAACAAAGGCACAATAGATAGTAATGTGTACTTTAAGATTGAAAATGACAAAATCTTGTTTGTAGTTGTATATGTTGACGACATTATCTTTGGAGGAAATCAAAAGATGTGGAAGATGTTTGTGGAAGAGATGTGGAAAGAATTTTAGATTTTATGTTTAGGGAGATGAATTTCTTTCTTGGGCTACAAATAAATCAAATGAAGAAAGGAATTTTCATTTCACGGTCTAAGTATGTAAGAGAGATGTCGAAGAAGTTTGTGATGGATGGTTCTAAACCGGTAAGTACTCCTATGGGGACTGATTGCTAATTGGGTAAAGATAATAATTCACCTAAGGCTGATTAGAGAAAGTATGGATCTATTATTGGTGGACTACTGTATTTGACTACTACTAGACTAGATTTTATGCATGCGATCTATCTTGTGGCTAGATTTCAAGAAGATCCAAAAGTAACACATGTTGTTGTAGTTAAAAGAATATTCAGATATTTGAATGACACTCCAAATTATGGTTTATGTTATCCTAAAGATATTAAATTTATAGTTAGTGCATATACAAATGTAGATTGGGCCGAATGTGTAGATGAAAAAAAGAGTACAAGTAGTGGAATATTCTTTCTTGGATACAGATTGGTGGCATGGTTGAGTAAGAAGCAAGATTTAGTCTATTTTTCTACTATTCAAGCTGAGTATAATGTTGTTGTATCTTGTTATACACAAGTTCTATGGATGAAATAGAAATTGAAAGATATAATAGTGCTATATGATGATGCCATTTCTATCTTTTGTGATAATACAAGTGCAATTAACATTTTGAAGACTCTAGTGATGCACTCAAGAATGAAGCATATATCTATTCGATATCATTTCTTTAGAGAGAAGTTCATGGAGAATGAAGTCAAGCTTGAGTATGTTCTGAAAAAGGATCAGATTGTTGATATATTTACAAAGGCTTTTCCTAAAGATACTTTTGAGTATCTCTAGGAGAAGTTAGGGGTTATTTCCCCTCCTTTCATATACTAAGATGCATTTGGAGATGCATCAGTCTGGTGGATTCATGGTTCTATCTTTTTAGACTGATGTTTTGGTGGCTACCTCTCAGAGGGAGCAGGTAGTTTCAAGTGCTGCATTGTGAGTATTCTATTTTCAAGTCAAAGGAAGATTCAATTAACATATCTTTTTTTTTCCTTTTCCTTTGATGTCAAAGCAGGAGAGAAAGCAAGTGAAAAGAAGATAAAGCTAATGAGAGAAAGAAGGTAATGAGGTACATGATCTTCCGAGGGGGAGAAGCAAAAAGAATTTTTTTTAGAAGTATATTCAGAAATAGTATGGTGTCTTTGATGGTTATTCATATCTTGTTTTGACATCAATGAAAAAGGGATAGATTTTCATAAAGAATGGAAAAAGGAATGAAAGTGTTGTCATTGATGTCAACTGGTCAACTAGTTATCTACTAGTTGTTGTTAGTTGTATATGTTGAGGATATTGAGAAAACTGTATTAAAGGAATATTACATGTATTCAGTTGTTGCTCAGGATGATGATCTAGTACTTATTTCTATGTTTTTGTTGTTTACATATCTTGGTCATGATTTTTGAAGGTTTCTATATCCATATTTTTGGCTATTGGTTCATTGTGAAGTTGAAGTTGTGTTCACCAGTTGTGAACTATGTTTCTCTATGTTCTGGCTGAGGTCCAGGAGAAGAGTTGTTGGTCTAGGTTTCTCCTTGATGAAGTCTATTGACTTGAGGTTTGTTAATATGTTCTGATTATACTGAATAAATTTTTTGTTCTAAAAGTTTTGAACTAATTTTTTTTATGTGTTTTACACTGGTTTGGCTGACCGTGTGTTAAGCACTATCTTCAAAGTTGATGAAGTGTGTTGGATCTATTTTGGGTCATTGTGAAGTGTGTGTTGGGTCACCCTCATTCTAATTCCATCCTAGTATGTTTGGTTCCAACCTAATTTGAATTTTAAGTTGGATGGCCGAATTTATATATTTTTCAAGGTTGGAGATAGTATAAATATAGGATGAGCTAGTAATGAAAAATATGCATACAAAAATAATGAAGATAAGTGAGAGAGCATACATGAATTTGATGCTATTTAGAAAGTGTGTGTGAGTTAAGTGTGTGGTAGATCAATGCAAAGCTTAATACTGAGTTTCCAAATGCAGTGAGAAAAAGGTGAACTATATCATTCATGCAAGTTGATATAGTGATTGTGGTGGAATCCTTTGTTGCATTGGGATTGTTGTCTCTTTGTAACAAATATTCTTTTTCTTCTTTATATCTCTGTGGTAGTGAGCCCTCTGAGTTGTAGCCCTATTGGATAGTTAGTCCTTATTTTGGATAGTGAGTCCTTATCTCAGGCAATGAGCCTTGTTTTAGGTAGTGATCCTTTTGTAACTGGTTTTGATAGTGTGAGTTAATCCTCACTGTGGTTTTTCCCTCATTAGGTTTTCCATGTAAATCTAGTGTTATTGTGTTTATGCATTATATTTGAGTTTCTTCTTTGGAATTTGATGATTAATCATTTAAGCAGTATGAGTATTAGTTTCCATAATTGAATTGAAGATTAAAATTTGTGAAAATTGATTCAACCCCCTCTCACTTGTCATATTCAACATAAATTTGTAGCCAAAATAGGCATCTTAAGGTACAAGGAATCATGGATTGGATTCTTTCTTTTTTGGGATCCAAAGTGTTGGGGGAAAAATACTTAATTCCTAGTTTGAATTCCCATGTTTTATTTTCCAATAATGTTTATGAAAATGGGAAATTAATTCATAATAGGTCCAAGTAGATAGGGGGATAAAAATCTAGTTTTAAATTTTCAAGGGTGAGAATTTTTTATGCTACATTTATCCCCCACTTTAGCGAGAGTATTAACTTATGCTTAGACTCATACAAAAGTAAGAATATTTCAAGAGGGGTTCAATTATTCAAATATTGACGAGATAGGATGGAATTGGATCTAGGTGATACACTATCCCCTAGGATTCAATATACTATGCCAAGACAACATAAGGAAAAAGGGGAACAGATGTATGAGATGTAATGCAACATGATAAACATGGAGCATGCAAAACTAAAAAACAAAAACATAACATAAAACAAAAAAAACAAAAAAACACAATGCAAACCCAACACACACATTCAAAGGAGGTTATGATAATCACAAACTAGTAAGCTCCACAAAATTCTTACTAGGATCCATACCTAAGGTATTCATGAGTCACAAGCTAGCAATATCTAATATTTTGTAGGTGAGCCATGAACCAAAGAACCATAGGCTAGTGAAGTTTGATATTCATTAGGCGAGCTTTGTAAAAGTAGTAAAATGAGAAACACACAAGGGCTAGTGAGAACTAGTTTCTATTAGGTGTGACCACATATCAACCATACCAAGGGTTATAGTCCCAATAATTATAATAATATTCTACATAAAAATGATCAAAATGTCAAGCCAACACATCACTAGGTCAAACATGTGTGAAAAAGCGAAGCACATAATGGAAGCTATGTCCCCACCTTTAAGTAATTGCTAACTCCTAGTAGTGAGCAATTTATTTAAGGTAGAATTAAATAATAAATGCTACATGAAAACAAGCATCATGTGAGCTTATTGGAAAAACCCTATGCTAATGATATGTTCCAAATAGAGCTGACTCATGACAAGGGGTTTCCCCCAATACAAAGTCACAAAATAAGAAAAATGATGTCACATAAGGGATCCATGGATATGAGGTCAATGTAGACCTCTGATAATATAAATATGATTATTCTTAGAATGAAATCATTCCCCTAAATACTTGTGGAGCTACAAACACAATTGAAGAAAGACACATATTTATGAAAAAACAAACCTTTTGGATCAACATGGAAGAGACATAAATGCCTCAATGCCTTGCATCATCCCCAAAAGGAAGACACTAGACAATAACAAATTTATGTGACATAAATAAGTATGGAGATACAAATAGATAAATCTTATGAAAAATTTGTTTTCTTTGTATTATTATGTCGACAAGAACAATAAGGGCCATCCAATGAAAATTCACAAAAATAAAGACACACCAAGAAAAACATAATGCAATATCACATCATGTGTAAGAAAAAAAAAAGACACAAAAAATAAAAGAAGGGTACTACAAATGTGATCCAATCTAAAGAAAATCTTCTACATACCAATCTTGCTCACCATAAATGGAAGGTGGAAAATATGCCAAAGGGACTACAACAAGTTTCATACAAGGAGTATCACTAGGTTCAACATATTGTAGATCACTCTCCATAGGAGGATTATCATGGTTTCCCCATCTAAATTGATAGATTTGGAGAAGAAAAGAAAGAACTCATTATACACTTGTTCTTCTATCTTGGCTTCTTCATCTTCACTATCCAAGTTTATCATAATAAGTGGCTGATTAACAGTATCATCTATATGATCATTCTTCATTCTTTATTTAGGTTGAGATATTTTAGGTTCAATTGCACGGTTTAACGAGGGTGGTGGAGTGAAACTAGGTGATGGAAAGGATGGATGGGAAAGAGGTAATTCATCTAAGTTGGTTTGGATTGGTGGTTTTTCATTTTTTACTCTTTTCAACAAGTTGGCAAGCTATGGCATGACGTCTACACTTATAGACCTTAGCATTTTTATTTCTTCTCACATATTTTTTAGCTTTTGAAGGATCAAGGTATCTTACAACATATAGGTCTCTTTTCTTCCTTTAGAGGAGGAACATAAGGGACCCCTACGCATTGGGATATCAACATGCACTTAGGTACATAAACTTGTTTTTCTTTTGGAGGCACAAAGTTGATTAAATGATTATCCCTTGGTATTTTATATGATGGTTGAGGTGGAACCACAACAAATATGCCATGTGACTAAGAGAGGAGACCTAGTTAAAACTTAGGCTCCTTCACTACCTTTGGGGTAGGAGAAACATCCATTAAAGTCTTAGTAGGTGGTAGAATCTTAGGAGGGCTATTACTAAGGTACAATTTTGCTATATGTTTAGATTTAAATTTTTGATATGATATGAAAAATTGATCTTCTTGTGGTTTCATAGGTTCAATAGGTTGATGCCAAAAATAATCTAAAAAATAATTTCCATGAGAAGCTAAATGTTTGAAGTCACTGCGAAAAACTATATGTATTTCATTTTCAAATGGAAACTTTATGAACTTATGTATAACTGATGGGACCGTATTCATTGAGGGAAACCATGGATAGCCTAACTTCAAACAAATTTTTTCCTATATCAAGATAATGGTGAATGAACTTGATGGAACCCCTCAAAAATCATTTGGTTCCTTTTTAAATCTTGGAAAATTTGGTTTAATCCCTTGTTTTAGGGCTTAGGGTTATGTTCCTCATCGTTGTTTTATGGTTTGTGTTGTCAAAACCCTTCCAAATTAGCCTGAGTCTAAAATTCTTGATTGGAATTCTATTTTTTTGTTGAACTCCTGATGCACATTCCAGGTTGTCTAAGTTGTGACTCATGCTATCGAGTTCGTCATTTTACCGGCCCCTAAATCCTAATGATATTGGTCGATTCCCGTGGTTGTTTCAAAATTTTGTCATTATCTTCTGGGGTTGAAATCTTTTATGCCAAATTACCTTGGTCTAAGATCAGGTTTTAATAGTTTCCTAAGGTCTTAATCCATATATTCATGTCCCTAACTATCATTTTCCTAGTGATGAACATCTTTTAAAGACTAACATTTGTCGCATGTGTAGATATTTAAGTTCTATGCTAACCATTCGATCATCTTGAATAGATCACCATCATTCCTTGTGCACCGAAGATTTTTCATTACCTATTATTTTATTCTCACGAGATAATGGGCATAAGCCATGTGTCTTGTGTAATGATGAGCCTAGTCTCTTCGATAAATATTGCACGCAATATTAAAAGGAGATCAATGGTGCTCATTGAATGATGTGGCTACATTTTGGTCACTCCCTATGTGCCCACTTTGTTTCATTTTTTATTAAAATAATCAAGCGGGCTAGAAAGTGGTTGTCACATGCCATGTCCAGCGGTGGGTCCATTGCTTCCAAAGGGTCGAAAGATGGAGCTTTGAAGAATATTGATGACTCATATCACAATATGTGTCTTTATTTGAGTCATTCCTCATAGCCCCATATGTTCTATGTATTGCAGTGAAGTGATCACATAGGCTGGCGAGTGCTGCACATGTGTTACCTTTATCTTGTGGGCTTGATATCCTTTTATGATAGGTGAGCGGTATCAAAATGAAAATGCACGATGCTTGTAGGGTGACGTAGTTTAATCTCAACCACTCCTCGCCACCCCATTTGATTTTATTTGGTATTTATAAAATGTCACAGGATAGCAGGCAAACTAACACATGTTGCTTCTTGAAGGGATCCACCAAACTTTGAAAATGATGAGTGCTTTATGAGGAAGGAGGTCAATGGTTGATGGCGGGTGACATGGGTCAATCTTGACTGCTCCCCACCATCCCATGAGGGGCCCACTTATATCTTTTATTTCTTAGTGGGCATCACGGTGATTGCTACATGGAATATCTTAAGAGGTTAGATGGACTTTTGTAGAGATAAAATATTGCTAAAATTTGTCTAAGATGACATGAAGACTAAAACAATGCCATATTAGAACTAATTTATTTTGACATGTGTTCGAGATTTTGGAAATTCTTTTGATTACGACCGATAATTCTGTCAGATGCTAGTACACACAGGAAGGTGAAATTGAAGTAAGACAGAGTACAAGATGATATTTTGAGATTAAATCATGATCGCTTCCTACTATCTTCCTGTGATAAGTTGCAAGTGGATTAATTCCCATGGGTGAATATGTAAACATGACACGATAGGTTTTATTAAATGAAAAGCAAGTGATTAAGTGTGTACACATGGTGGATGTGAATCCACTTGTGCTTTTTTTATTAAGAAAAGGCATCAACCACATGAAATTAGCTTTGTCATAATTAATCACCATGATTGTAATTATCCATTGATTTATCTCAATATGTGATCGACGACTAAGGTTCAAAAATTAAGTAGCTTATTGTCAACTTTCTCGCACAAGATTTTCTCAAGTATTAATGGTTGGCATACTTACATTTCTCAATATAATGAGGACCAATAGCCATATTTTCTTCACAATTTTTTTAAAATTGAGCTTAAATTCTTGAAAATTTTGGTGAAGAGAGTTTCTTTGATAAAGGTTGTAGAGGTATCGTGATAAAAAATTTCTCGGGTAAGTAGGTACTCATATATGCTTGTTTTAATTACAATTATATCAGTTTATGGGTTTTATAATCCTAGGGTGGTGAGGGTTTGTAGTATGCAATTTCTTTATAATTTAATGGTAGCTATAGATTCTTGAGTTATCTATTCATCAAGAGCCTTTTTAAGAGTCAAACTATGAAGGCTTTTCTACAAATTAAGAGTCCCCTTGTGAAAATGAGTAAGCCAAATGAGTCTTTCAAACCAATCTGAAGGTCTAGGAGACTTAATCTATTTGAGTGTAAAGGAAATTCTCTTGAGAATGAGGTTGAGATACTAGGAGCTCCTGAAACCCCAAAGGAGAAGGAAGCATGCAAGAAATATAAGAGGACTATTGTTAGGAGCACATATAATTTGAGAGGAAGGACCATTTCAGAAGAATTGGTCAAATTCAAAGGGAAAGAGATGATTGAGCCTATGAAGAGAGAAAAGAAACGAAAAAAAGTATTGTAAGGCCAACTTGGGGAGACACAATTCTCCCATTGATGCTTCATACAACCCTTCGGATGGTGGAGGTTATACTGACCCAAAGTACAACCATTATCTTCTTTCCTTGATGCCATTTGAAGACTCTGACGAGGGAGGAGTGATGGTTCCTCCAATTTCATTACACACAAGGAGTGGACGAGCATAAGTTTTGATGCTAATGAATTAGAGTAGAATCCTGACTCCTTTTTTGTTTTTGATGACACCATCACCACTACATCAGAATCATCTTCTTCATCATATCTATGGTTTTTTTATTTTTAGTGCTAATGTGGAAATATTTTGGTCTAGTGTGGTGGATTTTCTGAACCCTGTGTCTTTGATTGTGAGTATACCTCTTCTATATAGTATATAAGTTTTTGCTTTGGCTACTAGTGGAGAATCTTCTTTAGTCAACAAGGACAAGGTGTTTTGGTGCTACTACAACAATGAACTATGTCTTTTGGAAGGTTGGCCAATTTGCTTCAACTAAATTGCATAGAATTATGTTTTTTCTTTCCCCTATTTTACAAATGATTACATATAACTAACTGGGGAATATCTCAAATTCAAATGAAATGTGTGTGAAATTGAATGTAACTATAATTCAGCCTATTGATTATTGCTCCCTTATTCTATAAAAGGGATTTCAAGGCTGGTTATATGGGGTTCAAGTTTTGAGTCTCAAAAAAGGTTTAGGTGAAAACATAAGCTCAAACAGGAGAAAATTGTAAATAGATGAACTAAGGAATATATAAGGAAACAAGTTTAGGCTATGAGTCATGATGTAATGATCTTAAAATGGTTTTATAGTAGCAACAGTAATAGAAGAAAGCTTTAGTTCTAAAATATATGCTCTACTATGTAATTTTCTTACAGATTATGAATGAAATGGTTAATGATCTTTTCATTTTTCTTCAATTGTTTAAATTTAATGAATGAGTTTATTTCTGCTTCAATTCAAAGAATTGATTAAATGTTAAAATAAGGTCATTGGTTTGTGAGGAAATGATATAAGGTTTGGGAAATAGTTATGTTTTAAACACACTAATAACAATAGTTCACCAATTAACAAGTTAAATTTCTAAGGTATTATTGAGAAATTAAAAATATGACTCCATTATCCCAATAGATGAGGAACTGATGTTTTCATTAGGTTATCTTAGAGATAACTGAGTTAGTTATGCACCAAACTAGGGGATTGGAATGAGAAAGAGAATAAAATAATACACCTTCAATTACAATACCACAATATGAAGTACCACCTTATTCATTTCAATAGATAATAATTTGTTTAAAGGTCAAACAAATCTTTAATGAATGTTGTATATCTACAATTTATAGGAATTTAACTATCTCTAGAAATGTTCTTGATCAAATAAATATCACATAAACATGATAAGGATTACCCTCCTGAGTTTCGCAAAGCTCGAAGAGTAGAAGCAAAGGCCTTATAACTCTTGCTTGTTTGTTGGCCATTGACCTTGAAGATCCTTAAGCATAAGGTTTGGCTACCCTTTAGAGAATATCAAGGTTCTGCTGGAAAAAATAACCAATAGGAATGGCAACTTTGCTGGGGACTAACCTAAGAAAATTATGATAGAAAATCATCTTGCCTTAAAGATTCAAACATTTGTTAGAGAATAATATTGACAATCCTAGCTTTGTGTCAATGATTCAATCCTCCAAGATGTTGAAGGAGTTTTTCTATATCTCATTTGAAAACTTGGAAAGTTGTGAAGATCTATTACAATTCTATGAATAATCTTAGAATTTCTCACTACATGTGGGTGGAGATTCTGAAGATCTCTATGCCAGTGTGATTAATTTGAAAGATTCCAATAAAATGGAATGAATTTTTTTCAGGGACAAAATAAGAAAGTATAAAGAAGCTTCATATTGTTGAAGTTTTTTCCTTTATAAAGGAGGTGGAGACTCTATGCAAAAATAGATGAAAACATGTAGAAAGTTTCAGCTTAGCAAGGTTTTCTAGTCAAAAGCACAATTCAGAAAAACTGTAGTATATCTGAGTATTATCCCCTATTTTGGTTTTCAAGAAGAAATAAGTCCATATGAAAACCATATTGAAATGATTTGGTGAAAATTTTGTTTCCCCATTATGTGAATTAAGCACAAATAGAGGGAATGATAGTCATTTACTTACTTCTAAGGTGAAATTAATAATACCTAAGTAGAGATGAAGAAGTATGCTTATCTTTGAAATCTTCCTTTTAGAAAGTTTTAAAACATGAATGCATTTGAGCTATGCATCTTAAAATCATAATTAAATCAATGAATGAGGTAGTAGTCAATCAACTATGGATTGAATAGGGATACAAGAGAAATGTATCATTCTGCGATATTGCCTTGTGGAACTTCAAGTAAAAACATGTAGGTTATGTAGCCCCTATCATGCCAGCAAAGGAAATTCTCTATTGAGAGATATGTCATTGAGTTTTAATGGTATTCAAGGTTCCCCTAATAAGATTCTTGGTGATATTAGGAAACATTTTTCTAAATTCATAGGTAAAAATTATGAGTAAGCTTCCAAACATCTGAATGTATTCATAGATTTGATGGGTGATTTTGAGATAGATCATGAGGATGTTGTTATGAAGCTTTTTGCTCAGTCTTTAAAAGAAGATGCTAAAGATTTGTTCTCATATTTTCCAATGTTTTATGTAGCTTCATGGAATGATTTCATGATAGCATTTTTGGAACAATTTGGTGAAAGGATCAGTCCAAATGTGATAAGAAAAAGACATGGAAATCCAAAAGGAATAAGGGGAGTTTGTTCCTGCCTTCAATCTTAGATTCGCACAAGAAATAATAGATATTCCTAAACACCTGAGACCTAGTGATGCTAAATGTTTAATTGTGTATTTAGGTGCATTTGATAATGAGATGAGTTATTTGATAAGGGATAAGGATCCTAAAATATTACATTAGGAATATTGTACTGCCATGGATATTGAAAACACTATGAAATATTCAATGATGAGGTGGAATATTACTACAAGTGTTTGTTGTCCTAATGCATATCATATAAATGTAATAGATAAGGATGAAAGGGATGATCAAGGTGATGATTATTTTGATACCTTATCTCGTTCACCTTCACAACATATTAATGATGAAAAAATTCAAGATCAACTTCAACAATGCTTAAGTAATAGTGACCAGGTGTTGTTAGTTAAAAACTATCCATCATGAAGAGACATGAAGGAAAATTTCCCTATGAATTGTTAACAAGGTTTTTGGATTCCTTGTTAGAAAATCCTAAAAGATTAAGACCTGAAGATTCAATATGTATTGACCTATTTTGTGACATTTATGAGTCAGGGCTCAGTGTTTTTCCCAAAGAATTGAAACCTCAAGAGTTTGGTCAAATAATTGGTTGGATCAAAATAGTTGAGGCTAAGAGTGACTACATACAAAGACTATGGTCTCAAAGTGATAGTAGTGATTACCCTACTATCAGGGATCAAAGCTCAATCGAACTAATGGATAAGGAAGCTCTAGAAGATGAATATATGTCTAGTAATGTGAATGATGATATTGTACTTGCAAGAACTACTAATGTACCCTTGAGTGTTGATAATTATGCTAGTGAAAATGAAAATTATGAGGAATATCAATCTTTTAGTGAGGATGGGCTGAATGCATCTTTCTTGCCTGATGAATATAGATGTACTAATACTCATGAGGTTTTTCCCTCACAATTAGATGAATATATTGCATTTGATGGATTCTTGAAATATAATTCAGCTGTATCATAATTTGAATGTCTTGACAACCTAGTTGATGATGAATTTGAAGACAAGAATGTCTACGCCCAACATATTGAGATTGAATTCAGTATAAAAAATGATGGGATTAATGATGTTAGCCAATAAGGTCTTGTTTTTTAATATTTAAGTAAAATAGAAAGGGAATGTACAATCTTTGTAGTAGAAATGGACATGATAATTTTTAACAAGGAACTTGTTGAAGAAACTTTCTTGATAGAAAATAAGAAATGTTCAAGTTGCAGCAAGCCCTACAAATGTGAGCCAACAAACCTATCCATTGATGGTGCACTTGAATAACTTACTATTGATCTTATCAATACTAAACTATTTGATCCATCCTTTGAAGCATTTTGTTTCAAGTTGAGTGATAATTGGAAGGGAGGATTGGAATATATTAATGAACCTAAAAGAAAGTATTTTTTGATGATTGGGATGCTATGGATAATGCTTTCTATAGGGATGACCCTGATCTAAGTGAAAGAAGAAATGTTGAGGGATTTAATGAATTAGTTTCCCATGGAAGTGCAGCATATGAAAACATCACTAGCTTATACTGCTTTGATGAATGTGAACACTAGTTTGAATAGAAGCATGTGTATGCATGTTTCTTGTTCATCACACAAAATGAATATGTGTCCTTGAATGGGAATCTTGAAAGGAGTATGAATGAGGGTTTCCATTTTAACAAGAAAAATGAAAGTGATATAAGCTTATATGATGGTAGTGATCAAATGGATTATGAATGTTTCAATTTCCCTATCTAGTTGGATGGGTGTTTGGTGGAATATGATTGCAAGTTGAATTAAATAGAATGCTCCACTGATCATGTGTTTTAGTTAATGCTTGATCACAATTCATAGTTGGACATGAATGAAAGTAATAATAAAAAGTTTAGACACATGTCCATGGTGGTTGATTTCAATTACCACAAGATGATTAGTAGGTGGGTGATCCATATGAATATTCACAGCCTTGATATGATACAAACAATGGAAAATAAGGTTTTTGATAGGGGAAAGTATCAACCTTAAGTTTGGGGGCCTGAGTCCACCAAGAAAAGTTGAAGCCTGATAGAATTACATAGTGCAGATTGAAAACTTGTACCTCAGAGGAAGGCTTCAAAGAAGATGGAGATTGAATCTCTTGATTTAAGTTTTGTAGCCTATGTAAATACTTTACATATGTTGGTTGTTTTAGTCTAGTCTTCTTGCCTAGTTTGGGCAAGTCCAGGTTTTGTTTTTTGTGTCTGGTCTACTTCAACCTAAGATTCTTGGATCTCACCATGCCTATGAGAGGCATGTGTCCCTAACAAAAGCCAATGATGGAACCCCTCAAAAATCACTTTGGTTCCATTTTAAATATTGAATAATTTGGTTTAATCCCTTGTCCTGGGGCTTAGGGTTATGTTCCTCATCATTGTTTTAGGGTTTGTGTTGTCAAAACCCTTCCAAATTAACCTTTGAGTTTGAAAATCCTGATTGATATTCTATTTTGTTGTTGACCTCTTGATGCAGGTTCCTAGTTTTCTAAATTGTGTCTCACGCTATCAAGTTTGCTATTTTATTGGCACATAAATCCTAAGGATATCCATCGGTGCCCATGGTCATTTTCAAATGTTGTCATTCTTTTTTAGGGTTGAAATATTTTATGAAATTTACCTTGGTCTATGATTGAGTTTTAATATTTTCCTAGGGTCCTAATCAATATATTCATGTCCCCAACCATCATCTACCTAGTGATGACCCTCTTTTAAAGACTAAAATTTGTCACATGTGCAATTTTTTAAGTTCTATGCTAACCATTCGATCATCATGAATAGATCACCACCATTCCCTACACGCCCAAGCTTTTTCATTGCCTAGTATTTTATTCTCATGGGCTACTAGGCATAGGCCACGTGTCTTGCGCAATGGTGGGCTTAGTCTCTTCGATAAAGATTACAAGTGGTATTAAAAGGAGATCAACATTGGTCATTAAATGATGTGGCTACATCTTTGTCTCTCCCCACATGCTCACTTTGTTTCATGTTTTATTAAAATAATCAAGCGAGCTAGTGGGCAGTTGCCACGTGTCATTTCTAGTGGTGGGTGCATTGCTTCCAAAGGGTCAGAAGGTAAAGCTTTGAAGAAGATCGACGACTCATATCATATCATGTGTCTTCATCTAAGACATCCCTCACAACCCCATTTGTTCTATGTATTGCAGTGAAGTGATCACACAAGATGGCTATCACTAGACATGTGTTACCTTTATTTGGTGGGCCCGATATCCTTTCATGATATGCAAGTGGTATCAAAATGAAAATCCATGGTGGTCGTAGGGTGACATGGTTTAATCTCGACCATTCCTTACCACCCCATCTGATTTTATTTGGTATTTATAAAATCTCACGGGATAGTGGGAGGGATTAACACATGTTGCTTCATGAAGGGATCTACCAGGATTTGAAAACAGTGAGTGCTTTATGAGAAAGGAGATCAACGGTTGATAGTAGGTGACATAAGTCAATCTTGACTACTCCCCACAATCCCTTGAGGGGCCCACTTATATCTCTTGTTTCTTAGTGGGTGAGTAGGCGACTACCACATGGAATATCTTAAGGGCTCAGATGAACTTTCTTGGAGATAAAATATTGTTAAAATTTGGCTGAGATGACATGAAGACTAAGATGGTGCCATATTAGAACTAATATCTGTTGGCACATGTTTGAGATTTGGGAAATGCTTTTGATTGGGATGATAATTCTATTAGAAGTTGTTACACATGGGAAGGTGAAATTGAAGAAAGGCAGAGTACGCACCAATATTCTAAGATTAAATCATGATCGCTCCCCGTTGTCTTCCTATGATGAGTTGTAAGTGGATTAATTTTCGTGGGCAATTAGGGAAACATCATACGACAGGTTTTATTTAATGCAAAGTAGGTGATTAAGTGTACAGACAGGGTGGAAGTGAATCCACTTGGGCTTTTGTGATTAGGAAAAGGCATCAAGCACATGCAATTAGATTTTTCATAATTAATCACTATGATTGTAATTATCTGTTGAATTTTCTCGATGTGTGATTGATGATTGAGGTTCAAAAACCAAGCATCTTATCAAATTTCTCACACAATATTTTTCTCAAGTATTAATGGTTGGCACAATTACATTTCCCAATATAATGAGGATCGATAGCCATATTTTCTTCACAGTTTGGTGAAAATTGAGCTTAAGTCCATGAAAAGGTTTGTGAAAAGAGTTTCATTGATAAAGGTTGTAGAGGTATTGTGATAAAATTTTCCCCAGGTAAGTAGGTACTCATAGCTACTTGTTTCAATTATGGTTATATCAATTTATGGGTCTAAGAATCATAGGCTAGTGAGTGTTTGTAGTCTGCAATTTCTTTATAAGTTAATATTAGTTGTGGAGTCTTCAGTTATCTTTTCATCAAGAGTCTTTTTAAGAGTTAAATTGTGAAGGATTTTCTACAATTTAAGAGACTCCTTGTGAAAATGAGTAAGCCAAATGAGTCTATCAAACCAATCCGAAGGTCTAGGAGACTTAATCTATATGAGTCCAAAGACAATGCTCCTAAG
Source organism: Sequoia sempervirens (assembly GCA_007258455.2). Lineage (NCBI taxonomy): Eukaryota > Viridiplantae > Streptophyta > Pinopsida > Cupressales > Cupressaceae > Sequoia > Sequoia sempervirens. Next base: position 1,091,530,826 of record VDFB02271358.1, on the reverse strand, counting down.
AATGAGGTTGAGATACTAGGAGCTCCTGAAACCCCAAAGGAGAAGAAAACATACAAGAAATTGAAGAGCACTATTGTTAGGAGCACGTATAATTTGAGAGGCAGGACCATTTCAAAAGAATTGGTCAAGTTTAAAGTGAAGGAGCTCATTCAACCTGTGAAGAGAGAAAAGAGAAGAAACGAGTATCGTAAGGCCTACTTGGGGAGACATAATTATCCCATTGAAGTTTCAGACAACCCTTTGGATGTTGGAGGTGATATGACTCAAAGTAAAACAATTATCTTCTTTCCCTAGTGCCGCTATAAGACTTTGATGAGGGAGGAGTGATGGTTCCTCCAATTTCATCATGCACAAGGAGTGGATGAGCATACTTTGATGCTGACAAATTAGAGTAGTGTCCCAACTCCTTTTTTATTTTTGATGACACCATCACCACTGCATCAGAATCATCTTCTTTAGCATATCTGTGAGTTTTTGTTTCTAGTGTTCATGTGCAAATCTTTTAGCCTGGTGTGTGGTGGATTTGTTGAACCCCATGTCTTCGATGGTGAGTATACCTCTTCCATATAGTATATAAGTTTTTGCTTTGGCTAATAGTGGAGAATCTTCTTTGGTCAACAAGGAAAATGTTTTTTTGTGCTACTACAACAACACACTACACCTTTTGGAAGGTTTTCTAGTCTGCTTCAACTGAATTGCGTGGAATTTTTTTTTTCTCTCCCCTATTTTACAAATGATTACATGTAACTAACTAGGGAATATATCAAATTCAAATTAAATGGGTGTGAAATGAAATGTGACTATAATTTAGGCTATTACGTATTGCTCCCTTATTCTATAAAAGGGATATAAAGGTTGGTTACAAGGGTTTGAGTTTTGAGTCTCAAAAAATGTTTAGGTGAAAAGCTAAGCTCAAACAGGAGCAAATTGTAAATAGATGAACTGATGAATATATCAAGAATGAGTTTAGGGTATGAGTCATGATCTAATGATCTTAAAATAGTTTTATAGTAGCAATAGAAATAGAAGAAAACATTAGTTCTAAAATATATGCTCTCCTATGTAATTTTCTTACAAATTATGAATGAAATGGTTAATGATATTTTCATTTGTCTCCAATTGATTAAATTGAATAAATGAGTTTATTTCTACTTTAATTAAAAGAATTGATAAAATTTTAAAATAAGGTCATGGGTTTGTGAGTTAAGGATATAGGATTTGGTAAGTAGTTATGTTTTAAATGGAGTGAGTTGAATACTACAAAGTGTTAGAGTAATAAGTTATTATGCTTAATTAATTATATCATACTAGTTAATTAATTAAGTCACTTATTCCTTTAGTTGCTTAAGCTAAACTTAGGCACATTAATAATTGATTAATTATTAAGTGTGCACACTAGGGTTTCATTTAGGGTTCCCCTTTTAGGGTTTCTTGATCTCCTTCATAAGGATTGATCTCTTTGTAATAATCGATTCTCAGTAATGCATTTTTACTTTGAGGTTTACAGAACATCTTCTTTGGTTTTGGATGTCTTTTTTGTGTGACAGGTGATTGCATGCAAGTGATCTTGGTTTCTAACATGGTATCAGAGCTCCAGACCTGCAGCCGATTGTTTGTGATATGAAGATATGGCCTTTCAGTGAGTTTCTAATGTAAGGGTTTCCATAGGCATCTTTTTTACAAGATCTAGGGGTAGCCAATTTTTTGGGACACTTTGGGCTCAAACGGACACCGCCATTACGTTCACAGCGGCCAAAAACCCTAAGAATGCTTGTTTTTTCGTCAATTTTGGTGAAAGTTGTTTTTGAGGCAAAAACATTTTGCCTGAGGGTTGTACGGCCTCCCCAGCATGTAGTCCGAGGCATGAAAATTGAAAAAAAAAAATGTTTTTTCAAAGTTCAGGTCGGCACCTCAAGTTATAATTCAACTTGCCACTTGGTAGCCATCGGGTGGCCACTGATCCACGGCCGCCGCCCTTCAACACCACCAATTAACCACTGGTCTCAACCTTCGGCCCCAACGAGCAACTGAGCAGCTCCGCCTCGGTCACATGAAGGACTGGCAACCTTCGGCCTAGCCCTCGCGGGCTCCAGTTAGCCCCACCAGCGGTCCTTTGGAGAACCGAGTGCCATGCACTCAACCCCGACAACCTCCTAGGACTTGGGCCAGCCATATTAATGACCATGGGTCCGCGCCCAGCTCCTATCATAGAGGAATATTCTGATCAACTGAAGAATATACCGGCAACAAGGAATATTCTGGCAAGCTCAGGCATATTCCGGTAGCCGAATTTTTTTTTGAAGGGGCTGTATTTTGCCCCGATGGCTAGATGGCCGTCAATTTTTTTCTCATGAACAACTGATGTCAGCAAGATGTCAGCAGCCGTACGGCTATCCAAGCCCCTTCCTAACCCTAGTTTGCCTTCCAAGAGCAGTTTTTTTCTTTTGGTCATAACTTGGGCATACGGTATTGAAATCGGGCAAACAAGATATCGCCGGAAAGCTAGTTCTGAGAACTTTCTAGTGGGTTGTTTATTTTATAGTATTTTTCTTTACTACATTTATTTCTGTTTGAATTCAGATGTTTCTTTTATGCTTCCAAGCTCATAACGTTTTGCCACGATGTCCGATTTTCACTATCTTTGCATCGTTGGAAAGGTATTAAGGAGCTCTATGTTGATGTCCACGCACTTTTTATGTATTTGTCCTAGGTTGATCGCTTAGTCCATATTTGGCTTGATGGGTTGTTTGGAGATTACTTGGATGTTTTGGTAGTTGGGAGAGTGCACCTTGCATCTTTGCACTTCATTTTTAGTAATACATCATTCAATAATTGCTTGTTGCTTCATAGATTCCAGGGTTGTTCCCGTTTGGAGTTTTTGAGAGTTCTGTGGCATTGGGTCTGTTGTTGCATTATTATGATTCTGATATGGTTTCTTGTAGACAGAAGTATCTTTCCTTGCTTGTTGGATTACGGTTCCAGTGTTACTCTACAGAGTTCTTTCAGTGCTTCTTTGTAGCATGTCATCTCATTGTAGGGGGATTTTGTCCCACTGGGTTTTTCCTTCTCTATGTCATTCTTGCATTTGTAAATGGGTATTTGATCAGGCCTAGTTTTCGGGACCCATCTTTGCTTTCATGCATCTTATTCTAGTGTTTTAGCTTCTTCCTAAGTTCATCTTAAGGGGGGGTGTTAGAGTAATAATTTATTATGCTTAATTAATTATATCATACTAGTTAATTAATTAAGTCACTTATTCCTTTAGTTGCTTAAGCTAAACTTAGGCACATTAATAATTGATTTATTATTAAGTGTGCACACTAGGGTTTCATTTAGGGTTTCCAATTTAGGGTTTCTTGTTCTCCCTCATAAGGATTGATCTCTTTGTAATAATCAATTCTCAATAATGCATTTTTACTTTGAGGTTTATAGAACATCTTCTTTGGTTCTACATGTCTTTTTCATGTGACAGGTGATTGCATGTAGGTGATCTTGGTTTCTAACACAAAGTAGTATAACAATACTCCACCAATTATTGAGTTAATTTTCTAAGGTATTACTAAGAAACTACAAATATGACTCTGTTATCCCAATATATGGGGCACTAGTCTTTTCATTAGGTTATCTTAGAGATAAGTGAGCTAGTAATGCACTGGACCAAGGGCTTCGAATGAGAATGAGAATCAATTAATACACCTTCAATTACAATGCCACAATCTGAAGTACCACCTTATTCCTTGCAGTAGATAATAATTTGTTTAAAGTTCAACCAAATCTTTAATGAATGTTGTCTATCTAGAATCTATAGGAATTTATCTATGTCTACAAATTGTGGACATAGAAATTGTACTCCTTTGTAGAAAGTAAAATCTATGGCCTAATTAGGTCCCATTTTAGACACCTTGCATCAATCACCCCTTCAAAACTACATTTATAGGCCCCTAATGCTCATGATTTTGGAATTTAAGGCCTATTTCACTTATAAAGAACTTAAATCATGACAAGAAACATTGAAACCACTCAAATTTTTTCAAACCCACCTCAAAAATTCTTGGTGGGACTAAGTTGCTCAAGGTGGCGACTTAGTCCCTTTTGGGGCATTTTCCACTTTTGAGCAGGAAAATCACTGACCTAATTCAAATTTTTGAGGGAAGTCAGCCTATGAAGTTAAAATAATGTGTAGTTCAATGTTAATGCCTATACATACATGTTTTTAGTTCATTTTCATAATCTCCTAGGAATTTTACAAAGCAAAAATCAAAAGTCAAGAAAAAAATCTTTCACAAGAAGTTCCATTAGTCTTTCTACAACAAAGTTGAAGCTTAATGGAAAAAAACTAGGGGTTTTGCACATCTTTAAGCTCAATTTTTGTTCAAGATATCAAATTGAAAAGGTTTTATCATGGATGCATATGGTGAATCATAAAGAAATCTAGGTTGAGGAGATGCAACTAGCCATCAAATTACACCTAATGACTTATTTTCAAAGTGATTCCATCTTCCATTTTCTCTCCATCTTTAGACTTAAGGTTTGCATAACATTTGTATGTCATTTTCATTCGTTTGAAATGTTGTAGGGTTTCTTAGATTGAAGTCTTGTATCATTCAAGTGTCATTTTCTTATCTTATTCTACCACATTAGAATACAATTTTGTCTCCTTTAAGCTTTTCCTAGTCAGATTAGACACACTTAAGGCTAGGGTTTTATGCAGATTTTATCTCTCACAATGTTTAAATACCAAAAATGGGTTTGATCAAGGCAAACCACCCATTAGAAATAAAACTATCATCTATTTTGTAGGGTTTTTCGAAGATTCAAATCTAGATTTCTATCAAAAAATAAAGAGTAGGTTGTGGACTTCCATTTCCACTTTCAGATTTGTAGAAAATCCAAAGTGGACTAAGTCACCCATAGTGGTGGTGAATTAGTCCCACTAAACTGATTTTTTAGAGATTTTTATACTTTAAGATACCCATTTGGCAGAAACAGCTTTCTAGGTAGTTTCCCCTATCTGTAACTAAGTCACCTAGCTTGGCATGCGTGTCATAGTTGGCTTAAAAATCACAATTTTTAGAATTTCAGAGGTCTATTCAATCTCTAGCCAACTCTTCATCAGTTTTGAGGTGCATAGTTTCTGTCTTGCATCTTTATTTTATCATTTATTGCACTTATTTCATCTTTTTACATATCATAGTGTGTTTTCCAGCACTTTGTATTTCTTAGGTTTAGCATCATTAAATCATTTTCTTTTCATATGAGCACATTAGTACATCATAGTTAGCCATATTACATCTCATTTACATTAATATTGAGTGTAAACACTCTTGATTTTGGCCCTATTCCTTCCCTTTTAGGTGAAAAACCCTAGAAGGGAAAGTGCACAATAAGGTTGCCAAAATATTTGTTACAAAAATGTTTTTGATCAAATAAATATCACATTAACATGATAAGAATTACCCTCCTTGGTTTCACAGAGCTCGAAGAGTAGAAGCAAGGGCCTTATAACTCTCACTTTTTTGTTGGCCACTGACCTTGAAGATCCTTAAGCATAAGGGTTGGCTACCCGTAAAGAATCTCAAGGTTCTGCTAGAAAAAAATAACCAACAAAAACATCTAACAGTTTTGTTCCAACTCAGAGTGGGAGAGTTACTAAACCTATCATAGGGAGAAAAGAACCATCGTAAGATTTTATCTATTTTTTTAATTCCCATATGTGTCTTTGTAAATTTTGTGTCCAAATAAAAATTCTTCAATGATCATATTCTCTAAACACATGGGATCAATGAGCATTCCTCTTGTCAGTTTCTCATAAATGTGACTAGTGATTTAGAGAGGACCACTAGGTGCTAGTATGGATACATCATTATGACTAAAATCAATGTTTTTCAACATAGTGGTGTTGAAGATTTGTGTTGTCATTGATGTCAACAAGGATATTTGTTGTCATTGATATCAGTAGGAAGCTTGTAGCACTTTGTTGTCTTTAGTGTTTTCATTGTTTCCAACCTGTATCAACCTCTATTGTGGTGTTGAGCAAGGTTTTGTAGAAGAGGATATTTTTGGTGTTTCATGGGGAGATTGGTGCAATATGTAGTGTTGTATTGATGAGAATCTATTTTTTATGTTGCTGATATAGCTGGTTCACTTGGTTTCCAAGTGCTTTTGAAAAAAAATGAATAGAGTGTACAAGGTGATATAGTTATGTTTTGTGTTGGGCTCTTCATTTGTTCATGGTTGAAGATATGCTTGTTTGATTTGGAATTGATTATCAGTGGTTTTTAGAATTTTTATATCCACAATTTCAGATTTTGGATCATATGATAGTGGAAGATGTGTCTTAAAATATGCTGGACTATGTAGATTGTTCTATGGGAAAAATGGTTTTCCTTTTCATTTCTTTGAGTTGAGGTTTCATGTCTTACAGATTTTGGAATACACTTGTATTTCTTCTATTTACCATTCCTTGAAGGATGTGGTTTTCAATTCTTTTACAAGGATGGTTAGTAGGTTGTATGCCTATGGTAGTGTGGTTGATTATATAGGATGATAGTATTTTCAATTTTAGGTGGTTTCAATATTGTTGTAGAATATTTTGATTGTCTTAGAATATTATGACATGATCATTTAATGTTGCTTCATCATCTGTGGGTTGTTTTCAAACCTAGTGAAGAGTGAATTAATTGTTTGGTTGTGTTAATATAGGTTTGGCTGATCTAGAATGTTAATGTTACATGCGGATGTGTTTTGTGAATTGTGAAAGCATCTAGTGATATGTTTTGGTGTAGATTTGGGTCTTAGTTAACCCTTTGTACGGTTTTCCTTCACTTCATTCCATCGTGGAAGTGTTTGGTGCTAACCTATTTAGTGGTTGCATGTTTGAGGTGCATGCATTTTATTGAGGTTGACCTAAACAAGGTTGTTTGAGGTTGTGGTTGGTATATATAAGCAAGGTTGATTGTTGGAGATGAGAGAGTTGTCTTGTAAAGTATAAAATGATGCAAATTTAAGCAGGTGTTGAGATCTAAGTGCGAGCTTAACTTCCTAAGACTACTTAAAGTAGTGAGCAGAAGTTTGCCTAAATTTTTAGTGTACTTGAAGTTACTAGAGGTAGTGAGCCAAAGGTTTTTGATGGTGTAGATCTTTTACGATGGATCTTCTTGTTTCTCTAAGGTAGTGAACCTCCTTGTAACAATATTCTTTTATACTTCTTTCTTCCAGAGTATGAGTCCTTTGGGTAGTGAGCCTTTCTTCTTTTTTGGGTAGTGATCCTTTTTGTCTGTGAGCCTATTAAATTTAGTATTGCTATTCATATATATGTGAGTTGATTCTCACCATGGTTTTCCTTGATTAGGATTTTCTATGTAAATCTTGTGTTATCTTGTGTATGGTGTTGTTGTGTTGATGTTTCATATGTTTACTTTCTACTGATGCTTAACAAGGATCTAAAAGTTAATAAGGGTTTAAGGATTATTCAGGATTTGATGATTTTAATGTATAAATTATTCACCCCCTCTCAATTATCCTATGTCTAACAATTGGTAGCAGAGTTTTGGTTCCTTGAAAGAAGCTTAACAACTTGATGTCGATCTGTATGACACATAGGAATGGAGTCAAGGTCCCTATTTTTGATGGAATGAGTTATTCTTTTCGAAAAGCCAGGATGGAAGATTTTCTTGTCTCATTATAGTTTGGTGTATGGACTTCAGTTGAAGATGGATATACTATACTAGCTACTACTTCGATAAGTGATGATGAGATTAAGGACTATACAAATAATGGAAAAAAATGGAAAGCTATCTTAAGTGGGATTTCTAATTCAAAACTTGTGAAGGTGATAAGCTACAAAAATGCTAAAGAGGTATGAACAAAGCTACAGAGAATTTATGAAGGAGATGTCAAGGTCAAGAAAGTGAAGATCCAGAATTTCAAAGCCAAATTTGAAAACCTGAGAATGTTAGAAGATGGAGAAATTGCAGGCTACATGCTTTGATTGGATGAAATTGTTAATGCCATCAATGGTCTTAGTGGAAAACTAGAGGAAAGTGAAGTTGTGGAGAAGGTATTAATAACTCTTCATAAATCTTATACTACTAAAATTTCTACTATTGAGGAAGCTTAGAATTTGGATCAATATTCTAGAGATTAGATGTTTGGTTCTTTAACAACTTTTGAATTAAGAGCTCGTTTGAAAAATATGCTACAAGAAAAGAAACTTTTTATAAAGCTAGCAAGAAGGATAAGAATGATGAATCTAATCTAGATGATCTTGATGAAGTGGGAGATAATTTTGAAACATGATTGAAAAATGGCATTGGTAAATAAAAAGGTAAGTTACCCTTTAAATGTTTCAATTGTGGAAAGATAGGTCATTATGCTTCTAAATTCCCAATCAAAGTTTCAAATCACAAACATAAAGATAACAAAGCTAAATATGTCAAGAAGATATTTTATATTAAAGAAGATAGTGGTGTATCTAATGATGAGGAATAAAACTATTTGGATGATGATAGTGATGAATTCTTGTTCATGGCTATGAATGTCAAAACTAATTATACTAATCTTGAAAAATATGTGAAGGGTGTTTCTCTAGAAGCAGGTCACAATATTGAGGGAATTATGTTGACCTCTTTTCATGAAAGAGTGGAAAGAAACTAATGGATACTTGATAGCGTATGTTCAAATCATATAACAGGTGATAAGAGTAAGGCTTTTAAGCTTGAAAAGTATGATGGTAGTCTTGTTAAGATTGGTAATAACACTTCTACAAAGATCTATGGAAAAGGTTCAATTTATTTTTATAGCAAGCATAAAATAGATGATGTTCTTTATGTCAAGGGTCTCTAGTATAATCTTATTAGTGTAGGAGAAATGTGTAGGAGAGGATACAATTTAATGTTTCAAGGTGATGGTTGTGAGATCAGAAAAGGAAGCTTTGGAACCTTGGTTGCAATAGGAATAAGGAAAAAATGAAATACATATAAGCTCAAATGTGGTTGTGTTAAGTGCTTTATGTCAAAAATCAATGAGATTTGGCTATGGCATAGAAGAATGGGTCACATCAATTTTTATAGCCTAGTGAAGATTAGCTCTACTCAAGTTGAAATCTACTAAATATTACATAGCCTATGAATGCAATTCGCAAGAAGTGTCATTTGGGAAAGAAGACAAATATATGGTTTAGAACTAAGGAATATTCTACTATAAGTCCTTTGGAGTTGGTGCATATGGATCTATGTGGACCTACAAGAACAAGAAGCTCGCAAGGTGACAAGTATTTATGTTGCCAATTGATGAATACTAAAAGAATGACTTGGGTGACTTTTATCAAAGAAAAATTAGAAGCTCTAGATAATTTTAAAGCATGCAAGTCTATGGTTGAGAATGAAATGTAATTGAAAATCAATTGATTGAGGTCTAGCATGAGTTTAAATTTTTTTGTGAAGATCATGGAATAAAGGGACATTTGTTAGCTTCTAGGACTCCTTAGTAGAATGGAGTTGTTGAAAGAAAGAACAAGATTTTTCAAGAAGCAACAAGGACCATGATGAAGGAAGAAATTCTACTAGAATTCTAGACTAAAACTAAGCTATTCATACTGCAGTATACATTCTTAGTAGAGGACAAGCAAGGGTAAACAATTCAAAGACCCCTTATGAGCTATGGTATGGAAATCCTCCTACTGTGATATATTTTAGAGTGTTTGGAAGAAAATTTTATATCAGGAGGGATGAAGAAAATTTAGAAAATTTTGATGAATAATTAGATGAATTTATCTTCCTTGGATACTCTAAAAGGAGTAAGGAATACAAGTATTAAAACAAAACGTTAACGAAGATAGTTGAATGTGCAAGTGTAAAAGTGGATGAAGAATCACATCAAAGGTTTGTGTAGATAGAAGAATATGAATTTAATGAACCCCTTTGCATAGAAGAAGGAAACAAATAAGAAGAGGAAAAATAGATGACAGTGGAAGAAGAAGTGGTAGAAAAGAATCCCAAGACTCCTAAGTATGTGCAGAGAAATCATTCTGAAGATTAAATAATTTAAGATAAGAGAAAAGGTGTGCTAACAAGGATAAGAGCTGCTATTAAGAAGGAATAGGTAAACTTTTGTTTATTGTTTGAGATAGAATAAAAAATAATAACTAAATAATGCAAGGATGGGTGTTGACTCAAAGCTATGGAAGAAGAATTGAGGCAGATTAGGAAGAATCATACATGGGAATTGGTTACAAGACCAACACACAAGACCACGATAACAACCAAATGGATTTTTTGGAACAAATTGAATGAGGATGGAAAATTTATTAGAAAAAAAGGATAGACTTGTGTGTAAGGGCTACTCATAAGTGGAAGGAATATATTTTAAAGAGACTTTTTTCTCTAGTGGAAAGAGTGGAAGTCATTAGGATATTTTTGGCTTTTGCAACACATAAAAACTTTAAGGTGTATCAGATGGATGTCAAGTCTACATTTTTGAAAGGTGAGTTAGAAGAAGAGGTATACATTGAACAAGAAGAATGTTTTAAGTTATTAGAAGATTTTGATATGGTCTCTAGGTTAAAGAAAGTATTGTACATGGACTCAAACAAGCTCCTAAAGCTTTGTATGCAAGATTGGATAAGTACTTATTGTAGTAGGGATTCAAAAAGTGTACTGTGGCTATCAATCTTTACTTCAAGGTTGAAGGAGATTAGATCCTAATTGTGGTTGTGTATGTTGATGATGTAATATTTGGGGGAAATGAAAGAATGTGTGAGAGATTTACAAAGGATATGCAAAATGAGTTTGATATTTCAATGTTCAGGGATATTAATTTCTTCCTTCGGCCACAAATTAGTCAATCAAAAAAATGTACATTCATCTGACAATAAAATTATGTCAAGGAAATGTTAAAGAAGTTTAGAATGGAGGACTCTAAACTAGTATGTGGGTGATCCCACAATAGTGGTTTGCAATTTTTGGCCAAACTGGACACTAAAATATTTTTTTTAACTAAATCTTAAGTTTCAGACACCTATAGCGGCTAAACCATGAGGAATTTGAAGATGATGCAAACTAGAGTTTCATGAAATTTTGTCTATAGATTCTAAATATATTTTTTTTAAATTTTTTGGAATCAGATTGCACTTATTTTTCCATCTCCTTCGAAAACTAGTTTTTTTTAGAAAATGACATTTTTAAAAAGTGACGTTCACCGTAAAATGCATAACTTTTTTTCCATGAAGGATAAAATTCTAATTATTTTGAATTTAGATTTGTAACTTCGATATCTAGTGCTTCCACTTGGTTAGATAGTTTTTTATTCAATAATTTTTCTTTAATCAAGTTTTGAAGTCAAAATAATTACAATTCAAACATAGTACAATTATATAATGCGTAACTTTTTTTTGTATTTATCAATTTTATTTTATTTTGTTGGATCAAGGACTTCAATATCTAGTGCACCCATATTTTTCAAATTTATTTTTTTGATAATCTGCTATTTTTCCACATGTGTAGAAAAGAGGTTAATTTTCAAGGAAAAACCTATGTTTAATAAAACTAAAAGAACAAATACAAATACATAATAAAACCAAAACATATGGAAATTATAGTCATTAGATAGCTTATTTTGAGGACTACCTGATTCCAGTTGGGTTTGAGAAGTCTCCTCCATTTTCATCCTCAACTTGAGCTTCGAAGTGTAAAAATATAGACTTTCAAAGTGCCTGGGGGGGAGAATGAGGCAAAGGGGGGTTAGAGTGAACCCCCTTTCCTTTTTCCTTTTCTTTGTTCCTTTTTGGCAGGAAATGAGGGGTTAGAATTTAATGGTTTCGCTCGAACCTACAAGTTTGTTTGAACCCCTAAAACTAATTTTTTTTGCATGGGGTTTTTTTTTTTCATGTTTTCATTCCTCCATCAAATTGTGAACCACTATTGTGGCTTCCCCCATGTACTCCCATGGTTAGTGGTTGCAAGTTTAGAATAAATGATAGATATCCTAAAATAGATAAGAGAAAGTATAGATCAATGATTGGTGGACTGTTATATCTAACTGCTACTAGACTGGATATCATGCGTTCAGTATGTCTTGTGGAAGGATTTCAAGAAGATCCTAGAGAATCACATATAGCGGTAGTGAAAAGGATATTCAATACTTTTGAACAGTAGATTTTTGGACCCAATAGGATCTCTAGCTCTCATAGGGTTTTTCACCTAAAAGGAGAGAGATTAGATCCAAAAATTCTAAGGGTTCACTCAAATTATGCAATGAAGGATGTTGTATATTATGTATTAAGAAAAATAAATGCAATTGACTAATCTAAATGAATGAAAATGGATGCAAACCTAAGATTTAAACTATGTTTGAAAACACACTGTGATATGCAAACAATGAATAAAATGAAGAAATTGTGCAGAATAGAGATAAAAGGAATGAAAATGAGTGCACCTAGATGAATTCTAATGAAGTTGGAATGTATGGAAAGCTGGATGATGTCACTAATTTTTCACAGTGGGACTCATTCACCGAGGGTGGCAAATTAGTCCACCTTCTGATGAAAAAGTGTTGGGAGCATGTTTCTGACAGTTGAGATTCAGAATCTAACAAAACTCAAATTTTCAGTCCTAAGGTGGGACTCATTTGCCACTAGTGGTGAATCAATCCTCTCCCAAATTTCTAGAAAATTAGGAGACAAATCTACAACACCAAATCTGGAAAAATCTTCTTGTCGGGTTGCCGAAGTCAGTTATGTAGGAAACAAATAGAAAACCTTCACTAAGTTTGAAATAATGATAAATTGACTTGAAGCACCTAGTTGACTTGTTCTCCACTTTTCAACCCTATAAATTTGTTAAATCTACAAACAAAAGGCTACAAATGCACATGCAAAGGGGAGAAATGGTTGAGGGTTAGCAAATAGGGGTTTTCCTTGGTCAAACCCCACTTTGGTAATCAAACCCAATAAAAATAAATGAAATGTAAAGGAAATGATAAATAAATAACATGAAATGGTCATAAAATTACCAAACCCTTGATAATGCAAGTCTGAAGTAATGTCAATGGCTCTCCAAAGTGCTTGAATAATTGCTTGATGATATATTGCAAGATGCTTGAGTTCTTAGATGTGTGAATGAGATTGCTTGAATGAATGAGATGTTAAAATGGATGTAAAAATACTTATGTATACCTTCTTGTGCCTTAGTAACCATTCATACCTCATCACAGACTGGCATCAAGTATATTTTTCAATACAAACCTGAAAGAAATTTGAAATATTTTAAATTTTGGAGCCAAGGGGGACTCATTTGCCACCCATTGTGAATGGTTCCCACCTAGGACTTGAATCTAGGTTTTGGGAATTAAATTACTTTTAATGTTTTTTTTTGGGAGTATATTAGAGAATACACTTAAATAAAGCATGTGAGTGCATAAAGGGGTCAAATAAATCATAAGAAAGGTGTAAATAAGGGGAATATTCCTAGAAAAGTGTGAATCTTTATTACAAGACTTTACAACACTTGAAAATAGGACTTGATGATATCTAAAAGGATGATTTTTCGGTGAATTGTAATAAATAAAGTCTAGAAGAATGTGGAAATTTCTTACAACACTTTCACAAGACTTGAATATTTGAATTATAGTACCTAAATAAGAATGTTCAAGCCATGTTACATCATAAAATTAGAACAAAATATGTCAAACACCATGAAACAATACCTAAAAGGCCATGAAATGACAAGGGGCCATTTTTCTATGGCACAACTTGAAACACACTCTAGACTTTGTTCTATGGTATCCTAGGGTTAATGAATTATCCTTGATTGTTTATATAGATATAGATTGGCTAGGTTTTGTTGTTGAAAAAAGAAGGTCAAGTGGAGGCACTTTATTTCTTGGAAGTAGATTGGTTTCTTGGCTAAGTAAGAAGCACGATTCAATGTCATTATATACTAGAGAGGTAGTGTATATTATTGCAACATCATCCTGCACATAGGTGTTTTGGATGAAGTATACATTAAAAAATATCAAAGTGTCATATGATGAGCCTATTTCTATCTTTTGTGATAATACAAGTGCTATCAAATTTTTTAAAAAGTTAGTAATGCATTCAAGGACAAAGCATATCACTATCTGGTATCACTTTCTAAGAGAGAAAGTTACAAAGAATGAAGTGAAGTTAGAGTATGTACCTACAAAGGTTCAAGTTGTAGATATTTTCATAAAGGCTCTTCTGAAAGATACGTTTGAGTATCTCCAAAAAAAGTTAGGGGTTATTACCCTTTCTTCATTCAACTAGATGCATATGTCTAGGTGGGCTACTCAAAATATATTCTTAGTCTTTAAATGAAGGAGGCTACCTATCATGGGGAGTAGGTAGTCATTTCTTTGGTTGGTGTATTCAAGGGGGATATCTTGTTCCCCTAAGGGGGCGAGAGTAGTGGAGAGAAATTAGGGGAGAGAAAAGTTGCTTGCAGGTGTTGCCTAAAGTAAAGTGTACAAGTGATATCAAAGGGAAGATGTTGCCCTTTGCCACTAATGTTAAAGGGGGAGAAACTATAGTCTTAAAAACTCTTCATGGAAGGGGAGAGAGTGAATTCTAAAAATAATAAGGGAGAAAGTAAGGTCTAAAAGGATATAATTGATGTTAAATGGGGAGAGAAAAATAAAGTTTGAAATATAAGTAATGTCCCAAGTAAGGGGGGGTACGACTTGATGCATGGTTTCTTTTGTAAGTTGTTGTTTCTACTACATGATTACTTTTATTATTTATGGCTTTGTTGATCAAGTGTTTTCATTAATAAAAAAGAGGGGTATTAATGAATATTTTTGTTGTCATTGATGTTAGAAGGAAGTTTGTTGCACTATGTTTTCTTTATTATTGTCATTGTTGCCAACCTATGTCAACCTCTAGTGTGGTTTTGAGCAGGTGTTGTATAAGAGTATATTGTTGCTGTTGCATGGGGAGATTGGTGCAATCTCTAGTGTGGTATTTGTTAGAAACCAAGATCAAATTTTCAAACCGAAAAGACCTTCCACAGAAGAGAAAATCAGAAAAAGTAGAGAGGTTGCAAAAGAATGTGCAACATAATATTATTCGAGAATTTTTTAATTACATGATAATGATTTTCTTTATAAAAGAAAATATGCATAACCCTAATCTTATCTTGAGCAACAAGATAGCTCAAAAGATAAAGATGACAACTAATTAACCTAGGAATTAAATAATTACATAAGTAAACTTATGCAAAGTGTAATTAAATATTAATTACACCAACACCCCCCATAAGTGCAACTTAGGGAGAAGCAAAATTATTATGCAAAGATGAGTCCTGGAAACAAGGCCTGATTAGGTACTCATGTACAAATGCAAAGATGAGGTAGAGAAGGAAAACCCAGTGGGACAAAACCCCCCTACAATGAGATGACTGTTGCAAAGAAGCATTGGAAGAACACTGGAACCACAATTTGATAAGAAAGGAAAGATACTTTTGTCTACAATTGAAACCAAAATTGGAATCATGATAATGTGACAGTAGACCCAATGCCACGGAACATTGGAAAACTCACAAACTAGAACAACCCTAGAATCTGTGAAGCAATAGTAGATGAGATGATGACATAATCTGGAAACCATGTATCTTGATGTCGATGCCAAACTGACTAAAACTCTTCCATGGGAAGGAGTACCAAAAATACTCTAGAACAATAACCATAAAAACATGGCCCTCAAACTGAGATGGATCCAACGACGGATCATTAACCATAGGCTCTCAATCTAAAGTGTGAACCGATGAATCTGATATGTGTTAAGCAATAGCAAGATGGTGGCCAAAAGAAACTAGGAAATCAAATAACCCATGCGAGTTTCCATCAAAACAAAATGAAGATGGAGATCAAAGTGCATGCACACTCTAATCAGATTATTTATGCAAGAAACCCCCCTGATGGAACTTTATCTCAGTTCATTTATTACAATAACCCAATGATTGTAAAAGGAGAGAATCCTAAATGTGCATAAATAGAAAATAACATGATGTACTGAAATGAAGTGCAAATGTTCAAGTTTCACCTTTCCAACTACCAAAACATCCAAGTAATCTCCAAAACACGGATCGGGACAAATCTGGAATTAAAAAAACTTGGGATAGATACAAAAAAAAGTGCATGGACAGCAAGGTAGAGCTCCTCAATGCCTTTCCAATGCCTAAAACAAGACGAAAATCAGACATCGTGGCAAAAAGTCAAGAGCTCGAAAGCCCAAAATAAACATCTAACTTCAAATAGAAATAAATTTAGGTAAACAGTAAAATACTAAAAATTAAATAGCACCACTAGAAATTGCTCGGAACCAGCTTTTTGGCGATATCTTGTTTGCTCGATTTTGATACCGTACACCCAAGTTATGATGAAAAGAAAAAAACTACTCCTTTAGGAAAAAATCAGGGCTAGGAGGGGCAAAGAGGGGTCGTACGGCCAGGTGACGTCATGCTGACATCAACACTTCACGAAAAAAAATTTGACGGCCATCTGGTCATCGAGGCAAAAAAATGCCCCCCTCGGCGGAAAGAAAATTCGGTTGCCGAAATTTGTAGAATATTGCCAGAATATTCTAGAATCTCCCAGCGGAATCCCCAGAGAATATTCTCTGGCTGGCGGATCTGGGTTCGGGCCCTTGGTCTTCAATACAACCACTAGAAAAGTAGGGAAGCCCTCAGGGGCTGGCGGAGGGCCCCTAGTCCTCCATGTGACCAGGGCGGATGCTGGAGGAGCCCTCAGGGGTTGCGTAGGGCTGGTGGCGAGCCGACAGAGGAGATTGGTGGTGGCAGCGTTTCGGTGGCCACCCGATGGCCACCGGGCAATGCAAACCATTTGAACTAGCAATGCCAACACAAAAATTGAGAAAGCCCATTTTTTGAATTTTTTTTCATTTTTCGTGCCTCGGGAAGAGAGCTGGGGAGGCCGTACGACCTCCCTGGGAAATTTTTTTGGCCTGAGAAACAACTTTCTCCTAAATCAACGAAACAAAAGATGATCTTAGGGGTTTTGGCTGCTGCGAACACAATGGTGACGTCCGTTTGTGCCCAAACTGCTCCAAAAATTTGGCTAACCCCAGATCTTGCAAAAAAACTCTGAGCTTGAAACCCTGACAGATCTGGAAAACAATGGCCAAAATCTACAAAACAAAAGTCAATCCTCACTTTTTCCAGCACTCTAAATCCAATGGTGACGCCTGATCTGATCCAAAATGCCTCATGAAGGAACTTAAGGAATGATACCCTCGAGGAATCCTGAACAAACCCTGCAATGATTTTCTCAAAAATCTAAGAAGGGGCTGCAAATCAAGGCTCTGATACCATGTTAGAAACCAAGATCTGATTTGCAAATCGAAAGACCTTCAACAGAAGAGAAAATCAGAAAAAGTAAAGAGGTTGTAAAAGGATGTGCAACATAATATTATTCAAGAATTCTTTAGTCACATGATGATGATTTTCTTTATAAAAGAAAAGATGCATAACCCTAATCTTATCTTGAGCAACAAGATAGCTCAAAAGATAAAGATGACAACTAATTAACCTAGGAATTAAATAATTACATAAGTAAACTTATGCAAAGTGTAATTAAATACTAATTACACCAACAGTATTGATGAGAAGGTGATTGTGATGTTGTTGATGAATTTGGTTCACTTGGTTTCCAAGTTCTTCTTAGAAAATTTGAATAGAGTGTACAAGTTGACAAAGTTGTGTTTTGTGTTGGGATTTTTATTTATTTATGGTCAAGGTAGAGTTGTTTTCTATGTTGTAATATTTTGAGATGATTGTCTGGTGTTGCTTCATGTTCTATAGGTTGTTTTCAAACCTAGTGAAGAGTGAATTAACTGTTTGGTAGAATTAATATAGGTTTGGTCTACCTGGTGCATTAGTGTTACTTGTGGATTTGATTTGTGTATTTTGAAATCATGGTGAAGCATGTTGGTGTAGATTTGGGTCCTATTTAAACCTTTTCATGGTATACCTTCAATTCTTTTCACTTTGGAAGTGTTTGGTGTTGGCCTATTAAGTGGTTGCACATTTGAGGCGCAAACATTTAATTGAGACTGAACTAAACAAGGTTTTTTGAGGTTGTGGTTGATATATAGCCTAGGTTCATTGTTGGATATGGGAGATTTGTTTTATAAAGTGCAGAAATATGTAAATATAAGTAGGTTTTGAGATTTGAATGTGAGCTTGAATGCCTAAAACTACCTAAAGTAGTGAGAAAAAGGTGTCTACATTTTCAGTGTAACTAAAGTTGTTGGAAGTAGTGAGTCAGAGATTGCGGATGGTGTAGAGTTTTTGTGGTGGATCTTCCTATTTCTTAGAGGTAGTGAACCTCCTCGTAATAATATTCTATTTTTCTTTCTTTTAGATAATGAGTCCATTGGGTAGTGAGCCTTTCTTCTCTTTTGGGAAATGAGCCTTCCTAGTAGTGAACCTATTGTATTTAGTGTTTCTATTCATATATATGTGAGTTGATCCTCACCTTAGTTTCTATTGATTATGGTTTTCCATGTAAATTTGGTGTTCTCTTGTGTATGGTTTTGTTGTGTTGATGTTTCACATGCTTAATTTTCATTGTTTCTTACCAAGGATCTAAAAGCTAATAAGGGTTGGATAATTTTAATGTCTAACAGATTCACCTGCCTCTTAGTTGTCCTATGTGTCTAGCCAGTGGTTTGATCTATATTAGATTGAACTTTAATTATATTTATCATATCAGAAATATCATCATCTTCTTCAATATTATCACTAAATTTCACAAGGTTGGATGAATGACTTGGTAATAGATTGGTGAATATAATTTGCAAGTTTTGGTTAGGTAGTGAGACTAACTTATTTCATTTTTCATTAACATTGACCAAATGGATTTGATTAAAATCAATCAGGTCTTGCACTTGGTGCTTAATATGCATGCATAATTCCATATCATGCCTAGGTGTATGATGATCAATTAAAAATGCTTTTGCATTAATTTTTTGTGGAAAAGGCTTACTTGTATCAATTGGCATAATATTAGGTAGTTAAATTAGATTCTATCTTAATAATTGTAACATTATTGCAAGAAGAGAATCAGGTAAAGGAATTCTACTTATATGCTACAGGAATGTAACGTAAAGCTTTTTTAACTTAAGCATAACTTAATCAAAGCAGACGTCACGACAACTGTTACTAAGAAAAAAACTATGGACTGGCCTTATGCTGCAGGAACAAACACAGGGATGGATTCCTAATGCTGCAGGAACAATATAAGACTGAGTTTGCACTGAAACTTTCCAAAATGAAATCTAACTTATGATCAACAGGAAATAAACAACTAACTAACTATAGATACTTACTAAGTGGGCCCCCTTAGCAAGCATCAACCAGCTATGCAAGAATTGAACTCAGAACTTCATGAGCTTTTATTCATAAACTCAGAATGATATACATTGTTCAACTCATCTGAAAACTAACACAAAACTCTATCTCTTATCATAGTACTAGCTCTTACATATTCTGCTTCTCATTATCATACTAACTCTTACATGCTATGCTTGCTCACTCGCGCAGGAGGAACACTTATTTAAACCAGAAAAAGCAACTAACTAACTAATAGAGAAAGACGTGGACATAAAATATATCCTGAAACTAAGGAACATACTTCTCATAAATGAAAGCATATCCGTTCAACATGATCCAGATAGAATTTAGCATTCCACTCTTCCTAGATTAATGATCAAATTTTCTTCCCAATGACCCAATCAGAGAGTCTTCGCTGGAACAAATTCCTTGACGTCATGTAGGAAATGGACTTTACTGGAGGTTCGAGATCCACTACGCTTGACTCTTTCATGCTCCCTTCAACAACCTGCGATGCACAAGGTGACAGGTGAAAGAAAGCATGAATGGAAAACAACAAGATACATTCATTAATCACATATTAAATCTATTTCATTATTCAAAAACTATATGCATTATACCAGTCATTTGGAAGGTCAAACCGGGGAATTAATAAGACACATCGAGATGTTAGGCTGTAGGAATATAGGAATGTATTGATATAGGATACTACCCATTTTTAGATAAAAATTCTTTAATCACATAGTTAAAATATCCATTAGCAATAAGAGTAGAGATATTAAAAATACATCATGATACTTGAATTATGAGCATATCCTGAGCTCATCATCTGCCCCCTACTTAACCTAATGATGGTCCACCAGCATTAAGTTTCCTGGTTGTTTCCTTGAAATCTGTAGGAGCAGTATGGCTTTTTGGCATAGTCCCAAATTTATAATAGAAACCTCTAAAATTTTGCCATCTTTCATATCTGAGGGTTTCTATATCCTTATTAACATTTGTAGCTCGATAGGGATAAAGTGGCCACATTAAAACTAAAGGTCGAAATGTTATTGGCAACCATAATTTGAACCTCTTCTAAAGACCAAGCTGTATGTACTTCTCTGTCCTTCCAAGGGCTGCTTCAAAATTCAGGGGACTATGTGGCTCAGATTTCCTTAGTTCAACAGTCAATTTCTCCCATCTCTTTTCAATTCTGGAAGAGGCAAGCTTCCAAAATAGATATAGATGGCTTTTGAATTCCTCATACACTTGCTTTCTGACATCAAATATTTTTACTCTTTCTGTTTGATTGTTGAACCCATATGCAATAGTGAGCCAAGTTTTTAGCATTGTGTAGGGATCTATGCTTTCTGATCGTAGTGGTATAGGCTCATCCCTTTTAGCTTCTTCATAGGCTTCCAATTTTCTACCATAATTGGTTTCATTGGTTGCCCATGACATAAGTGACCTTAAATGAATATCACCAATATAAAGAAGTGGATTCCACTCTGTTTCAGAGGGAATTATCAATCCATGCAAATAAAATTCACATAAAGAATTCTTTAGCCAATTAGGAGCCACTTGGTATGCATCATAAAATTCTTTGGCTGTATGAATAATAGGATCTAAATTCCTTGAAATTCTCATTAATTGAAACCAAAGAAATTGTTCCTTTAGGCACCTGGCATAGAATCTAGGTGGTGGTCTACACTCCTTAATCTTACTAGTTATTTTCATCATTTCATCCATTTTCTTTTTCATCTCCTGGATTTCCTATTTCTGCCTTTCAATTTCTCTCTTCAGTTTCTTTTTCTCTTCCTCCCAAAGACTTTGTTGAATTTCAGTCTTGGCTAAGTGGCAGAAACTCAAGGTTTGAAATGTGACCTGTCTCCATGTGGTCCTAAGGTATTCCAAAAATTCAATCAAAAATATCTTCTTATAAACCACCATTTCCTAACAAGTTATAGGGGTAACGATGTGTCATTGGACAGTTCTAATTGTTCAATCTGTTCTTCCTCTTGTTGCAGGAAGAATTCTTGTTGCTGTGCAGGAGGAGATTGTACTTCCTCAAAAATTTTGCCTAGCTGCCTCAGCCAAGTCATCAAGACTTGGCATTCCCCTTTCATTACTATCATGTTGTGCTTCATCAACTTCCATTGGCTCATTTTTCATGTCCTCAGAAACAACAAGTGGGATATGTGGAACATTCTCAGGTACATCCTAAGAATCATCATGACTAAGTTCTTTAGATTCCTCAAAAATTATTATAACTTCAGGTTGAGCAGACGTTGAGGTGACTTTATGTTGTTTCCTTGCTGAAACTCTTTTTGGCAATGTGGTAGCTATAGGAGGCATTCTCGTGGCTTTCCTCTTCCTAACTTTCCTAGAGGGTTCAGACTCAACAGAAGAAGATGATAGTGAAACTGCAGTGAGAACAGGTGTTGCTATAGGAGGAACTGCTATAGGAGAAGGTGTTGCAGGAGAGGGACACTGTTGTCTTTGAACATGAGGGTCAGACTCTGGAGTTTGTTCTTCCCTAGATGACTCTCCTACCTTCATTTTTCCTTTTTCTCTTCTACTAGCAGACCTGGTCTGTACTCTAGTAGAGGGTTTTAGTGTGGAGGCTGCAGGAATAGATGCTGCAGAGGTAGGTGCTGCAGGGATTGCTCTAGGAGGTTTTGGAAGTTGCAGATCCTTTTGGAAAACAAATTCTTTCCAAGAAAGGGGTGATACATCCCTCAGGGAATGCTCAATCAATAGTTTAATGAGGGCATGATGGGCAATAGAGTTTTCCCTTCCCTTCTGGGTTTCATGGGCACTTTATTTTAAAAGATTTAACAAGAAATTTGGGACATTAACAGTTAACCCATACCTCATATGGCTCAATAATTTAAAATGGTAGGAATGTAAATAGTAGAAGCGTCCCTCATAGGTTAAATACTTGATTATAAATGCAGCATATTCTGAATATGGGAAGGGTAGCGACACTCATTTGCATCCTTGTTTAGAGACCTCTAAGGGTCCATCAGTTGGTATTGTAAACTCTGCCCTAGCAGAAACATCATCTAAAGAGAAATTTTCTCTTGCTGCAGGAAACCTGGTTACTTCAACAATTTGTTCTTCTATTACAGCCACTGTCAGACCCCATACTGAAGCTTCCCCTTCTGAAAGAGTTCTTAAAAATTCACCAGCAGCTTCCTCATTGAAAGAATCTAACCTCAGAAAATAGTTTAGCCAACCACAATTTCTGAATTCCTGCACTGTTTGAGGATTTTGTGTTAAGAGCTCATGAGCTACAGGCTCATGTCTTGCCAATTGACCACCCGTATTCACAAATTACCTCTACTGAGATTCCAAAAAACTCAAACATTTTCTAAAAATTCAAAAGAAAATTCTTCTGCTTTGCTTCTTTCCATCTTGCCGTCACTTTCTCTTCTTTTCCAAGAATGACTCGAAAGATAATTGCATGTAATGATTATTAGGAACTACTCATATCAATCAGTTAATGTTGTTTAAATAAAACATGCAGCCATATTTGGAAAGTACAAGAAGAATAAAAATATCTTATTAGTTGTGACAGCGACATAAGAAAAGGTTTGAAATGGATTATCCCGCCCCCTACTTAAATTTTGGCATGTATCCACACATGTGTGAAAGGATAGGAAAAGAATGGGTGATAATGACTAATATGTACATAATAGTTGATGAATTAATGAAATAAATAAATAATGTGATAACAAAATATATCGCGTACCTTTTAATTAATACTCATGCGTGCTAGGAAAGATCACAATGCACAATGAATTGATGGCTCGAATAGAAACCATGAATGAGGGCGGTACAGCAAGATGGATGACATGGAAGAAAAGGGAATGAGTGGTGGTAATGGATGAAAAGCGGAGAAAGTGGCTCCCTTAAAAAGGAAACCTTTATTATGGGCATGCAATGTGGAATTCAAAGAGATGCTGTAGGAGAAAGACCGAAGCCTTTCGCTGCAGGAAGATTAGTGGCCACATTCGAAACAAATTGATGCATCAATTCTTCTTTAAACGTTGGTTTATGATACAACCGAAGACGGTGTCCATTAACTAGTAGCTTGAATCAAACTGGATCTATTGTAGCCAACTGCATTAAGCCATTATCAAACACATTTTTGATTTCATAAGGACCAAGCCATCGTGTGGTTAGCTTACCTTGATTTTCCTTGTACCTGGAGTCATAGAGCAGTGCCCAATCATCGACAGAGAATTGCTTAGTTCGAATATGATTGTCATTCCATCTTTTTCTTGCCATCTTTTTCTTTTTTGTTGGACAGTTTCAGTATGTTGCAAGGAAGCTTTCTTGATCTCATCCAATGCATTCAGCTATAGGAGGCATTCCTTTTGAGCCTCAGAGATATCAATGTTAAGCTGGAGAGCAGTCCTCAAGGTTTTATGCTCAAATTCAACTGGCAACATGGCAGTCTTACCATAGAGTAACTCAAAAAGAGTAAACCATGTAGTTGTTTTCCATGTTGTCCTATAGGTCCAGCCTACTTCAAGAAGGCGGTTGCTCCAATCCTTCTTGTGTAATTGGACTATCTTTGTAAGGATTTCCTCAATTTCTCTGTTGATAACCTTTTCCTGACCATTAGTTTGATGATGATAGGGACTAGACTTTCTATGCCTGATCTTGTAATCATTCATCATTGCAGTGATTAAGTTGGATATAAACTAAGCTCCTTGATCAGTAACAAGTTCCCTTGGGACTCCAAACCTTGTAAAAATCTACTCATACAGGAACTCAACAACTTTATTGTCACAGGCATGTGTCATTGCTTTTACTTCTACCCACTTGGTTATATAATCAGTACACATCAAAATGTATGATTTCCCATTGGATGGAGGATCAATAGGCCCAACAACATCCATGTCCCATTTGTTAAAGGGACTGACTACCACTTGTGGATTCAGGGGCATTTCATTAGACCTTGTACGTATCCCCATGCATTGACATCTATCACATTTCTTGGTGTAGGTTGCAGCATCTTTGTGTAGTGTGGGCCAATAGTATCATGTATTAAACACTTTCATAGTTGTTCTCTTCACTGCAAAGTGCCCACCATATGTCTCATTGTGACAGGCATACAAAATGTCATAGGTCTCATCTTCCCTAACACACCTTCTCATGACTTGGTTAGGTCATGTGTAAAATAAACAGTCTGCAATCCATGAAAATTTAAAACCTTTTTCAACCAACAATTTCCTTTCCTTTGGTGAGAAGTGAGCTGGAATCTTGTTTGCTGCTAAATAATTTGCAATATCTGCATACCATGGAGTTTGAGCAGCAATAAAAAACATATGTTCATCAGGAAAGCTATCATCAATTACCTCAAGGGTGGCAGGTGTAGTTGTTTGAAGTCTTGATAAAAAATCAGCCACTACATTAGCCCAACCTGGCTTATCAATAACTGTGATATCAAATTCCTACAACAATAGGAGCCATCTTGCTAATCTGCCAGATATGGCAGGCTTATTCATGAGGTACCTTATTGCTACATGATTTGTATGAACAAATATTTGGTAAACAGTGACATAATGTTGAAACTTGTTCAGGGCATACACAACTGCTAGCAATTCTTTCTCTGTGATAGTATAGTTTAATTCAGGGCCTTGAAGATTTTTACTAATGAAATATATGGCATGCTCAATGGAATTATCTTTTTGTCCTAAAACTACCCCTATGGCATAATCAAAAGCATCTGTGTGTATATGAAAAGGAAGACTCCACTTTGGTCCTTGAAGAATAGGTTCCTGAGTAAGTAAATTTTTAAGCTGTAGGAAAGATTTGTCACAAGCCTTAGTCAAGGTAACTTCAGAATCCTTTGTCAATAAGGCATATGATGGACTGGCTATTTTGTTGAAATCTTTGATGAATCTTCTATAATATCCAGCATGTCCTAGGAAACTTCTAACATCCTTTTGTTTCATAGGTGTTTGTAAAGTTAGAATAACTTCAATTTTTGTAGGATCAACCTAAATTCCTGCTTGGGAGACATGATGGCCTAAAATAATTCCCTCTTGCATCATCATAAAGCATTTCTCACTATTCAAAGATAAATTTTTCTCTTTACATCTTTTCAACACTTTTTCCAGATTGGCTAATGCTTCTTCATAAGTAACTCCATAAGTAGTGAAGTCATCCATGTAGATCTCCATAGAATCATGAGAAATATTAGCAAAAATATAGATAACTGCCCTTTGAAATGTTGCAGGTGCATTACATAGTCCAAAAGGTAAGAAAGAGTAGGAAAAAGTTCCCTATGGATTGGTAAAAGTTATTTTGTCTTGATCCTCAGGGGTAATTCTAATTTGATTATACTTACTATATCCATCCAAAAAGGAGAAATACTTTTTACCAGACAATGAGTCCAACACTTGGTCAACAAATGGTAGTGGAAAGTGATCCTTTTTAGTTGTTGTGTTCAGCTCCCTATAGTCTACACAAACTCTCCATTTTCCACCTTTTTTAGGAACAATCACCAATGGAGACACCCATTGACTATCTGAAATGGGGTAGATAAAACCAACATTAAGCAATTTCTGGAGCTCTATTTTAACAATTTCCTTGAGTGCTAGGTTTATCCTTCTTTGAGGTTGCCTGACAGGTGAACAATCTTCCTTAATGTAGATCCTATGAGTACACAGTTGAGGATTTATTCCCTTTATATCCCCATAGTCCCATGTAAAATCTCTATGTTGTTCTTGCAACATTGTGACTAGGGCAGCTTGTTGAGATTGAGGCAGCTTATTATTGATGTTCAGACAGTGGCCTAGAGACACTTCTACTTGCTTGATAAGATCATTCATGGAGGTTGCTGATAAAGGTGGTGTTTCTATTTCATATGGAAGCAAATTATGATAAACTACAGGAAACTCATGTGGAAGGCTCTTAGAATTCAGTTGTTGTAGGAAACACTGTTGAAGATAGTTATTTGGAATAGTTGGGCTACTCAGATCAGATTTGGACTCCAAAATGTGTAAGAGCAGGTCATCCTCACTCTGAAGCTGTGAAAATGGATTAGTTTGCATCATCATTAGTTGAACCAATGAATTGACTTCTTCAGTTTCCTCTCCTAAATCTGGCCAAATTGGTTGAGACAAGTCTCCAGGCTGAGGCTGAGCAGGTGGGTATAAAGCCAATTTCTTTCTTGACTGGCCATTAGAAATTGTCATGTCTCCTGAACGTCATCCTATAAAAGCATCAGTTGTGGCTAACCATGGTCTACGTAGGATGATAGGATATCCTCCCAAAGTTTCCTTAGTGGACAATATGGTAAAATCTACTGGGTATTCCCAAGACTCAAGGATGACAATAACATCTTCTACCATTCCATCAAGTTTTACAGTGGAACTATTGGCAAGCTGCAGGATGGTAGGTGTAGACTAAATGTTTAAGATATTCAAATACTCCATTGTATTCTTGGTCATTACATTGATGGTTGCACCAAGGTCAATCAAAACATTGTTTACTATCTGGCCATTAATATTTATTTGTACCATAGGACTCCAGGGTCAGTATATTTTGGAATGACTACCTTCCCTAACATAATATCTGCCAACTGTCCTAGAATATGGATAGTTTGGGGATCCATTTTTTTTCTTCCTGGTTTCTTTAAGCAAGCCTCCTTAATGGCTTTTCCATAAATTGGGTCATCTTTAATGGCTTGAAAAAGGGGGATTTGAATGTGTACATTCTTTAGCTGATCCAAAATATCAAAGGTAGGCTCTTCCATAGACCTGGATGTAGTAATTTGCAATCTTTGAGGAAAAGGCGGTTTGGCTTGATGTTGCAGGATAGGCTCCTTAGAGACAGTATCAGATACATGTATATGTTCTGTAGGATCAGTAGGTTGCTCAGAGGGAGAGTTTGGAATCTCTGTTATTACAGGTGGCTGTGGAGTAGGGAGAGTGGTTCTAGACCTGAGATGGATATCATGAATATCCATGGCATAAGTTGGATATTGATTGGCTTTTGCAAAATACATAGACTGTTGTTGCTACTACTGCTTATTATTAGGATTTGGAAATGGTTGAACAGGCATAGGGGTTTGTTTTGGAGGGGTAGTATTTGTTTCAGGTGCTGCAAGAGGTGGCATGAGGGCCTGAGGTTGTGGCTGCTAAAATTGCAGAGATCCAAGGGATTGGTTCTGCCATTGCTGTGGATTTCTCCATTGAGGGTTTTTCTACCAGTTACCTAGGGGTGGAGTCCATTGTCCTTGTGGCTACTGCCAACCTTCTTGAGGAGATTTCCATTGAGGACTCTGATAGTTAGGCCAATGTGATTGAGAAGTATTCCAAGGTGGTGATGGGTCATATGTAGGTTGCCATTGGTTATTGTAATTAGAATAAGGATTACTAAAAGTCAAAGGATCTTGAGGCATACCTTGTCTTTGAGCCCATGGTCGCCTTTGTGCGATGAATAATACTTGGTCATCATCACTCTCTACCATCTTAAAGTCAGTAGGTAACTGCTTAGCCTCTAGGTTAGCCACCATCTTACATCTGTAGTCTCATTTCTTCTATCTACAATGTGGACAGAACTCAACCAAGATTGCTTCAGCTTCCTCATGTTTCTTCTAAGCTTGCATAGTATCCAATTGTGTAGCCATGTTGTTTATGATATCCTGCTTGAAATTAGAGAGAAAATTTGTGATCTCCATCCGTGAAACTCCATTAATAGAAGACTTTCCCACTGTGGCTTGATGACCTCTACCCTTCTTAAGAATTGCTCGAGAGTAGTTGAGGCATATTTTCTTGATACCATCCCAAAGCAGTTGGGTTATATCACCTCCTCCCATTAGGTCCAGGGCATCTATACAGGTATCACTGATTCCCCTTAGAAAAAGTAGTTTCTGAGATTCTTCATTTAGAGTATGGTCTGAATTCTTTTTAGGGAAAACAAGAATCTTGAGATATAGTCTTCCAGACTTTCATCCTCCTTTTGTTGAATTCTGAATATATCATCACCCTTACTACCACTCTTACAATATTCCTTGTATTTCTCAAGAAATTTTGTTTGCATGACTACCCAACTATCAACAACGCCTCTTTCCAAACTCATGAACCATCTAAGAGCTCCTTCCTTCAAAGTAGAAGGAAACAACTTCATCCTGTGAGCATCTGAAGTGTAATCATAGCTATGATAGAGGATATCAAACTCAAACAAGAAAATGTATGGGTCCTCTGTAACTAGTCCATAGAAATTGGAAAGTAATGAAGAAGGAATATTTTTAAGGTTATCATTATCTTGCTAAGCAGTGATGGGTAATTCAAAAGCAAGAGGTTGATTAGGTGGATTACGTGCCATATTTGCTAGATGAAGTATCAAGGCAAATGGATTTTCTTTAGGTTCTTCATCAGCTAGGTCAAATGGTAATTCAACAAGTAGGTTTTTAGCAAATGGATTGATATCTTGGTCTCCTCCTTCCTCAAATAGATTATAAGTTAGTTCAGGATTGTGATCAATGAATGGAAGGTTAGGAACGAATCTTCCTAGAGCGTCTCTTCTTCTATGCATGTAATATAATGAACTGTAACTTGAAGGAATTTTGAAAATGCTTGAATAATAGACTAAACTATTGCTAACAATGACTATGACAGGTTCTTAGCTCCACACCATCCCTGGCAACGACACCAAAAATGGTCACGCCCACAAAAGGCTATAAAAGTCATGACAAATCCTAACCTAGGAATTGGACATTCTAGCAAGCGACTAACATCTTCTTATGGTCGTTCATTTACTTTATCAAACTAGGGAACGTATACTTGAAATGGAGCAGCACTGTATGTGCACTAAGAACCAGTTTTAGTCACGATTTAAAAGAAATAAATGCATGAAAGGAATTCTACTTATGCTACAGGAATGTAATGTAAATCTTTCTTAACTTAAGCATAACTTAATCAAAGCAAACATCACGACAACTGTTACTAAGAAAAAAACTATGGACTAGCCTTATGCTGTAGGAACAAACACAGGGATGGATTCTCGATGTTGCAGGAACAATATAAGACTGAGTTTGCACTGAAACTTTCCAAAATGAAATATAACTTATGATCAATAGGAAATAAACAACTAACTAACTATAGACACTTACTAAGTGGGCCCCCTTAGCAAGCATCAACCAGCTATGCAAGAATTAAACTCAAAACTTCATCAGCTTTTATTCATAAACTCAGAATGATATACATTGTTCAACTCATATGAAGACTAACACAAAACTCTATCTCTTATCATAGTACCAGCTCTTACACATTCTGCTTCTCATTATCATACTAACTCTTACATGCTATGCTTGCTCACTCGCGCAGGAGGAACACTTATTTAAACCAGAAAAGCAACTAGCTAACTAACAGAGAAAGACGTGGACATAAAATATATCCTGAAACTAAGGAACATACTTCTCATAAATGAAAGAATATCTGTTCAACATGATCCAGAGAGAATTTAGCATTCCACTCTTCCTAGATTAATGATCAAAGTTTCTTCCCAATGACCCAGTCAAAGAGTCTTCACTGGAACAACTTCCTCGACGTCGTGTAGGAAATGGACTTTACTGCAGGGCCGAGATCCATTGCGCTTGACTCGTTCATGCTCCCTTCAACAACCTGCGATGCACAAGGTGACAAAGGTGAAAGAAATAATGTGTGGCAAACAACGCGATACATTCATTAATCACATATTAAATCTATTTCATTATTCAAAAACCATATGCATTATACCAGTCATTCGGAAGGTCAAACAGGGTAATTAATAAGAGACATTGAGGTGTTATGCTGCAGGAATATAGGAATGTATTGCTACATGATACTACCCATTTTTAGATAAAAAGTCTTTAATCACATATTTAAAACATCCATTAGAAATAAGAGTAGAGATATTAAAAATACATCATGATACTTGAATTACAAGCATATCCTGAGCTTATCAAAGTGCACTACCTCTCTTGAAAGGTAGAAATCTGCAAACTAGTTACAAATCACTACCCCAAGGTTTCTAGTGTCAATCCTTGAAAGTGCTTGGAATATCGTAGTTGTTTCATGTGATTGCTAGTAATCACAGGGTAGACTTACAGATGAGTCACAAAGCATGGGAAGTTTGGTATGCAAATGTAGTTTCAAGGTGTTGGAAGTGAATGAACAATGGTTGTCGACTAAAAATAGCAAGTCAAAACTCATCAAGTTCATCTGATTTAGTTTCATCGTGATGCCTAGAATCCTACTCTAACCAAAGGTCCAAAAGAAAGAGCAAAAGGGAAAGGGTTGAGAAATTTCTTCTAAGTCTAAGCTACGAATGAACAGTAATAATGGTGGCTGCTATAGTAGATAAGCTTCCTAAACTAAGTTTTTCTTAACCAAGAGAAACCTACAACTACACAAAACTAGTGTAACCCTCTAAGGTCTGTTGATTTTTAGATTACACATACACATCATGAACATGTAATTGAACTAGGTTACAACAATGATGTAAAGAATCCCAAGCTAACTTTCCATAGTAGTTTGTCATCAACAAGCACTAAAAGTATGGGTTGAAAGCTCTTCAAATACTATAAAAACATTATTATAATATCCATCCAAGAAACTGACTCAAACTAACATGGAAGTAGAACCATGCGTCCATAATGAACAAACTCAAAAGAACCACCCATAAATCATGCAATGTTGCTTTCTATTGCTACATAATGCCTTTACACCAATTCTCCAACCATTTACAAATGAGGCGGAGACCCCTACTTATAGTTTTCCAAAGCCCAAATGAATGGCTAGGATTAATTCACAATGTGTGACTTAGATTTGCTTTACATTAGGGTTTCACGTACCCCTCAATATTCACCAATTTAAAATACAACTTTCTTTTCCTTATTTTGTCTTGTACTGCCCAAGTGCTATAACATTTTTGTCTTGTAGCTCACTGCCCTTTTACTATAGCTAAAACTTTCTAAAGGATACCTTTTGCTTGATGTGCTTACAACATTCATAAGTCAATCGAACGAGCCTTGTTTGCATCATTGCATAATAGATTGGTTGTCTCTCTAATGTGTGGGACAACCCCTAATGGATCATGATTTTTTTGGAAAGACAACAAGACCTTCCTTTCTTTGACTTTAGTGAATATCCATTTATGTTGTTGATACTGCCTTCCTCTGGCACAGCCTATTTGAGTCCTCAATCTTATGGAAATTGGTCCTCCACGATGGATGTTCACACACTGGCCACCTTGGTAGTCTTGTATTAAAAATTTTCCCCTTAATGGGGTTCCATGTGCCATGAAAGAATTTTCCCCTCCCCTGATTACACTCTATATACAAACTCCTTGAGTCCGGGGATTGCTTTTTTAGGCATCTCTGAAGGTTCATTAAGAGTTTCCCATCTCACAAGAATATATGCACATAATATTTACAATGTCTTAAGAGAATCATTAAATCATTTATATGTGCAAATACGGATGCCAACATAATGCACAAAGTTGATCGTAGAGAGAAAGTGACATCATGAAACAAAACCTTTTGAATTTCAAATCACTTTTGAATACTTCTTATGACCAATTTTCATATTTTTATGATAGACAAGGGTGGTACCAGTCTCTTTTAATTTTGTAATATTCAAGCATTTCCCTCAATAGTATTGTTCCCTCCCCTTTTACAAATGAGTGTCGTTGGTAGGCTAAAGGTGCGGTTACACTAGTCAGGAAGGCCACAAATGTCGGTATTGAGAGCATGGGGCCTCACATAGGAAATTTCCATGGTGTCTAAAGTGGCTCCACCTGCAAAGGTCTGCTAATCAATGAATTATGATTTTATATGGACATGTTCCTTATGATGACCACCTGCTTCACCTATTTGTTTAATAAAAGTCCATACACCAAGTAATCCTTCTTTTTTTATTTGTTCTTATCAATCCATCATAGACTACCTCAATTGGGCCCTTGAAGAGGACAATGATGCCCGAGCTAGCATAATACTGATGTTTCCAATTCGTAAAGACTTTTGGGAAATACATCCAAACATGCACTATGGTTTGAATGTCTCATCTAATCATTGTAAAACCCTCTTTTTTAGTCACTTCCTTTCTGAACGAAATTACTCAGTGGCATAAGCACACCCAACTCTTCTGTTAGTTATGAAAAGGAACCCAATTATAGACATTGACGGGTAAGATCCTATTGGAACCCTTAGAAGTTTCATTAAGTTATTTGACACTTACCACCATTCCTCATATTTATTCCCTCGGTTAATCAATGGTTTCAATAAAATCATGATACTGAAGAGGATTTTTAGATGCCATAATGCCTAGTTAGATGCTAACTCGTTTATCATCATAATCTCCATATCAAGGAAGGCCAATGATGATGGCAAAGATGATGTAGGCCTGTGATGGTGAACAAAAGATAGGCACCTTCCATAGAAATGCCACATGGGAGGAAGTATGCATGAGGAAATGGTGTGGATGCCATTAACAAATGGCCATGAGGTTGTGGAAACCCACCAATGAATTCATGCACAGCTTAACTATACCCATGCCTCAAGTCATCGTGTTATCTTCATTCTACTGGTAATTGTGCTCCTTTTACACCGTCGAGTGATCCAACCATCGAACCCCTTTCTACAATGTCTAAAAGAATTTCTATATTTGGATGCATACACTTTATCCCTAACTTGAATATGCATAAAATTCCACACAATAGTCCATTATGCACCAGTCCTTTTGAATAAGGAAGAGACAATATAAAATATAATGAAAGCATCAAAATGTGAGCCAAGTTGGCATTAAACATTTTCAAAATTGTATAGTTTTATTATTTAATTTAAAGCTCTTATCAACAAATGAAGGAATTGTCAGTCATGCAACCGAAATGCGGTATTGGTTTGAGCTCAAATTTTTGTTGAATCAAGTGAATCAAGAAGGTCTATCGGTGCAAGTCTCTCCCTAATTTGTTGCTTCATATCTAAATCCTCCATTTCTCATATATGATTTCATTGATACCTATGTCTACCTCATCATGTATTAGTTTTTTTCTCCTCTAACAAAGAAACCATGGCTCAATCAGTGAGAAAATTTGTGAATCTTGCAGAGGTGGCTACTACAGGCAGTGATTGGTGGGAAGACAGGATTGGGCAGCCATTAATAATGGTGAAGGAAGTGACATCATTGCAGGATGTGGAAGCCACATGAGAGAAGGCCACAGGAAATGGAGTGGAGGGAGACTTAATTATGAGGACGTCATGAACAACGATAGCATGTTGAGAGAATCCCACATCATATTCCCCACAATAGACACACCAACTACAAGAGTTTGATATTTTGCATTGATCATCCATGCATTTTGCTAAAGCACAAGCTTATCTTGTCATAATGGGACAAAGTATATTTTTCATGAGGGAAACCTAATGCAATAAACTTAATGCTTTAAGAATATCAAATCTCTTCCACCCGATGACATCCATTTATACTCATCGTTGCGCTGCACATTACTCACTTATTTATGATAACATTTTAATGTCATTCCAATAGCCCTCTCTGGAATGAATCATAAAATAATTAGATGATGCACCAATCTCTCTTTCAACTATCTAATCCTCTACTGAGATTCACACTACTAGCCTTGGAGGTGCAGAATTGTGAACATATGTTTCTGTGAGGGATTAATACCGCATTCAAGCATAGTTAGTTAAACATCTTAGAGGCATGTCAGTGGAACTTTAGCTCAAAGGTGCTAGCAGAGAGAGCAGTGTGGACTTCAAATGATGGCCCTATGAGTAACTGTGATCTTCATTCCATACTAGCCATGGGATATTTCCTTAGAGAGTGACTTTAAACTAGTAGACTAACCATTAATTTCTCCCTTCCTTGCAATAGCTTCGCTATAAAGCTTTTACCTTACATGCCATCACTAGATGTAGGATTCATCCTCCTAAGGGATGCTAGTTCTTCTTTAAACAACTATCTTTCCCCATCTAGATAGAGGTTGATCCAACTACTTGCATGAGAAGGCTCGAATGCACTTACCTCAGTAATTCGAAACCCCATACTCCAAGGGAAACCATCATTCCTCTTTCGTCACTCAACCTAGATCAACACACATCCTTCAACTCCAATGGACTGAATGCCGAGTTGCTTCATATTTTAGTTAAATTATGACCTAGGCAGACCTTTATCCTCCTCTTACCTACCATCCATTGTGTTGATTTGGCAGGACGACGTTGACCCCTGCGGGCTCCGCATAACTCATGGACACTAAGAAAGGGTGGCTGGTGGTCATGGTGTGAAGGCTGTAGAGAAGACGACATAGACCAAGTGACTACCTGGAAGGTGGCACCCACAGCCAAGGATTCCATTAAGATGAGTTACAAAAAGATGATGCTCATGAATTCTTAGTCAATTATTATTGTAGTCCCCTGATGAATTTTCCTCCTTTGCATTTTTGATACCTGCATCAAAGGTGTCGATCGAGCTGGCCTTTTGATTATAATGACTTTAATGCTCATATTTCTTTCACTCAGATTCTTCATTCATTTCATCATAATAGCATGCTGAGAGTAACAAAATCATCCTCTAAATAGGGCTTGATAACATCCATAGCCTACAAAGGTGGCAGAACAGAATTCATTACCTCCATATATCTGCTAACTTAAACCTACTCCATCCTCAATAGCATTAAGCAGTGACCAAAAGCCCACAACTGCAAAACACATTCTCCTCATTCTTTGATGCCTCCATAATCAATATTTGGAAGTTAGCTTCTGCATCAAATTCGTATCATTAAATCATTTGACTATACACTTGGATGTGATAATGTAGATGTGATGGCTAAGACAATCATGTAGGAAATGGCTGGAGGAGAACTTTGGGGTAGACCTTGTTGAAG
Organism: Sequoia sempervirens; assembly: GCA_007258455.2. Taxonomy (NCBI): domain Eukaryota; kingdom Viridiplantae; phylum Streptophyta; class Pinopsida; order Cupressales; family Cupressaceae; genus Sequoia; species Sequoia sempervirens. Next base: position 1,091,495,577 of record VDFB02271358.1, on the reverse strand, counting down.
ATAGTGGAGGATGGGCAGTGGCCTGGGTAGTGGGTCACACACATATCATATCCATCGTTGACCACAAATAGAGGGAAGTGGGGTGCTGGGTGTAGAATTCCATAGAGATGATGGTGAAGAATTAATAGCTTCCCGCATTACGATCCACACAACATCATCATCCTCCTTTATAATGGTTGAATTTATCGTTCTTGGTCTATTTTGGCAGATTTGATCCTCTTCATCATATCATTCAATCTAGGAAAGCCATTTTCCATCGCCCATTCTATATTTAGATTCAATGAACACCTTGCTCAAGAGTGATCATATACTGGATTAACTTTAGCATCACTAGTAGGCACCCTCACAAGATCTCCTTTAATCGTTTAGTGTTTAATGCAGTTTTTCGAAGACCCACTATTGTTTTCCAGCCAAGGGGTGTTGAAGCACTATTACAAAATGAAACAGCCAGAGGGGATGTGGGCCCCAAAAGCATGAATTTTGGCATGGGTAGACTAGTGGAAGGGTGTTTGTGGTGCAGGAGCACCCAGGACCTTCAGGGAACACTCCAAGAATCAGGAGAGAGCAGGGGTCAGGAGGACCTTCCAAGCATGTCAAAGAATTAATTATAATGTGTTGAAGCCTATAATGGCATTTGAATTGAATGAGTGTGCTAAAGGTGTTAAAGGTTTTAAGATTCCTGATAAGGAATCCAGTCAAAAATGCAATGTAAGGGGCAAAGTATGTTTTAAGGGATTTGATTAAATGTTCTTAGGATTTATATAGGTTAAATAAGCTTGGATATTAAATATCCAATGGTCTTTAGGTGATGCCTATTAATAAATTTCAAGATTGTAAAATTCAGATTTTTGAATTTCACTTTGGGCGGGAAAGTAGTTTTTTGAGTTTTAATCACTTTTATGCAACTTAATCAATACAAAACGGTTGGATCAGTTGGGGAAAGGATATACAAAGCCAAAATAATCATTTTTACGGAGGTTGGGCATTTAGAGCAAGTACTGTACGGACTGTTTTCTGGAAATAGTGAAAAAACACAGTTTTTGGCACTTTTATGGTGTTTTTTTGTTAAATACTTGATCTCTATTGAATATATGTCCAGTAGGATGCTTTAGGAGTTTGTGTTTACATATTTTAACACCATTGAAGGCTCTGAAAGCAGTGATAATTACTTTCTTTGCATTTTATATTGACTGTCCTAAAAAAGAACACAGATTTTTCACTAATTCTGAGGTTTTTCATGGATGATTGATCCATTTCAAGGTAGAATGCTGCTGTGACCTGTGAAATGGATCATTCCTAACATTTATCATACATATTTAACCAACTAATGTGCAGGAAGGAAGAATATCAGGGTGTACACCAAGTTGTCAAAGGGAAAAGTGCTTGAAGATGGAGGCTAGGGTGTAGCAGCAGAAGATCTGCCTTAATGAGGGGCATGTTTTTGAGTTTGGATCAACTAAATATGTTGTCCTAATGGTGTAGAGTCAATGAGAAAGTTCTGGAAGTGATTGGAAGGTTAGTTTTCAAGAAGCCCTAGTTTTTGAGGCAAGCTGAGGAGGGGTTTGTGCTGGAGCGTGATAGATGTGTCCTAGAGGGCTAAAAACTTGTATTCCTTGGTTTTGAGTCATTTTAGGAGACTGCTGAAAGTTTCATGGTCAGGGGAAAAATTTAAAGAGGGGTTGCTTTGTAAAAGTGGGCTAATTAGGCCTAGTTTTTGAGGAGACAGCAGATTTTGGAAGGGTTTGTCTAAAACAAGTGATACCAAGGTTTGGATATGTTGTTTGTATCACAAACCACACTTGAAACAGTCATTAGATTTGGGGTTCCTTTGGAAAGTTTGAGTGCAAAGTCAAAAAAATCACTGCAGGAGGCCTAGTTGGGCTAGTAGCCTAGTTAAGGTGAAAAATTGGTTTTGTGTCTAAGTCAGAGGGTTGGGCTTTGAAATCATTCAAAACAAGTTTGTTTGGGTCTCTTAAGAGTTTTCCTAGGGTTTGGGTCCATAAGGAGGCAAATAAGTCATGAATGCAAAGTTGAGGCTTTATCTTCAAGTTGGTGTCTAGAGGAAAGGTTGTAGATGAATCATTAAAGTTTGATAATTTGGTGAGTTTCTTGCAAAGATCCCTGACCCTCTGCATCAGAGTGGTATCAGAGCAGTGATTAGGTCCTTTAGGGATTGGAGAAATAGCAATGGCACCAAAAAACCAATTAGCAAGAGAGTTGGAAGAGTTGAAGGAGATCTTGGAGAGGGAGAGAAGAGAAAGAAGGGAACAAGAAGCAGCAAGAGCAAGAGAAGAAAGGCTATGGAGAAGAGAAAGAGACACTATGCAGGCAAGGATCAATAAACTTGAGAGGAGTAGGAGGAGAGAAGATCAAGAAGACCAAGAAAACAATGAAGAGGATGAAGAGCATGTGAGGGAAAACCAGGAACAGCAAGCTGATGATACAGAGGACCTTGAAGAAAGGAGGTTAGTGAGGTTATTGAAGGTAGTACAGGGTCATGGAGGGAAGAGTCACATTGACTTACCTATCTATCAAGGGAAGATGGATAGTGAAGAGGTATTGGGATGGCTTGATGCCATGGAAAACTACTTTGAATTTGAGGAGATGGATGAAGAAAGGAAAGTCAAGTTTGCTAAAACCAAGCTGAGAGGCACAGCATTGACATGGTGGACAAGTTTCCAGAATGATAGGATGGCTAGAGGATTGGAAAAGGTCTCTACATGGGCAAGAATGAAGAGTTTGGTCAAGGAGCAATTTTTACCATCTGATTATACCATTCATGTGAAAAGAATGAGGCAGAATCTAAAGCAAAAGGACTTGGATGTGATGTCCTATACTGAGCAATTTCACAAGCTTAGTATTAGAGGAGGATATGAGGAAGAAGATGAGAAGATAGCCAGGTACATCAATGGTTTAAGATACAATCTGCAAGATGAGATTGGTTTACAATTGCCAAGAACATTGGGAGAATGTTTTCAGTTGGCCATTAGAGCAGAAGAAAAGGTCAAAAGGAAGCAAGAAAGATCAAGCAATGGTGGAAGAGGAGGTAGTTCAAATAGGGGCAGGGGTAATAGAGAGCAAGGACAAGGTAGTAATGATAAAAGCAGCAATGACAAGGGTAAAGAGATATTTTCTGATCAAAGAGGTGGATACACTCCAAGAGGAGGAGGCAGATTTGGACAAGGTAGAGGACCATTCACAGGCAGATGTTTTAATTGCAATGAACCAGGGCATCCTTCCTTCAAGTGTCCTAAGTGGGAACAAGCTGATAAAGGCAGAGAAAGGAGAGCTAACTTGGTACAAGAAGAAGAAGACAAGGAGGAACCAAAAACATTTATGGCTGACCCTGTGACTGATGGTGAGTTTCTCATGATCAAGCAAGGAGAAAGGCTTCATCAAGAACCAAAGGTAACCATTTTCAAAACAAATTGTCTCAGTCATGGTAAGATATGCAGATTGCTTATAGATTCAGGGTCACATAGCAATTTAGTTTCAGTTGATATGGTAACCAAGCTAGGGATTGAAACTTTTGATCACCCTACTCCCTACAAGGCCACTTGGGTAACTCAAGGACAACATGTAGAGATTGGTAAGAGAGCTTTTGTTGATTTCTCAATTGGTTCATATCAGGATAGAGTGCTTTGTGATGTTATTCCTATGACTTGTGGTCATATTATCTTGGGAAGGCCATGGCAGTATATTAGAAGAACTTTGCATGATGGGTTTCTTAACACCTATTTGGTTCACAAGGGAGATGTTAAATATCAGTTGGTTCCTTTACCTTTGGAACAGTCTAATGATAGGTTTGTAATCTGTTTTGAGAAGAGTTTGCAGGTGAATAAGCAGGGTGAAACAGGGAAAGGCATTGGCAAGCTGAAAAGTGATAAGTTGCAGCAGGGTTATGAGATGGACAGTCCTCCAAATCAGTCCTTGTGGGATCTAAATAGTATCAAGATTGGTAGCATTGAATGCCCTATCAATGAGGGTAATAGTGGTGAAGTTCTTCCACAAAGGAGGCATTGGAATGAGGGCAGCAGCAGGGCACAAGAACTCACTGTTTTCAAGCAGCAAAGAGGACACACTAATCCTTATTTTGGTTTTGTCAAGAATGCAGATTGGCAGAAGAGAAAGATAGTAACTTTAGGAGACTACCTTCCTTCTCATTGGAAGATGAAAGCACATATGAGCAAGAAATTTCTTAGTGGCAACACATGGGATACTTCTTGGGACAAGAGTTCTTTCTTTCCTAGGGAGAATGGTGCAGGAGCACCCAGGACCTTCAGGGAACACTCCAAGAATCAGGAGAGAGCAGGGGTCAGGAGGACCTTCCAAGCATGTCAAATAATTAATTATAATGTGTTGAAGCCTATAATGGCATTTGAATTGAATGAGTGTGCTAAAGGTGTTAAAGGTTTTAAGATTCCTGATAAGGAATCCAGTCAAAAATGCAATGTAAGGGGAAAAGTATGTTTTAAGGGATTTGATTAAATTTTCTTAGGCTTTAGATAGGTTAAATAAGCTTGGATATTAAATATCCAATGGTCTTTAGGTGATGCCTATTAATAAATTTCAAGATTGTAAAATTCAGATTTTTGAATTTCACTTTGGGCGGGAAAGTAGTTTTTTGAGTTTTAATCACTTTTATGCAACTTAATCAATACCAAACGGTTGGATCAGTTGGGGAAAGGATATACAAATCCAAAATAATCATTTGTACGGAGGTTGGGCGTTTAGAGCAAGTACTGTACGGACTGTTTTATGGAAATAGTGAAAAAACACAGTTTTTGGCACTTTTATGGTGTTTTTTTGTTAAATACTTGATCTCTATTGAATATATGTCCAGTAGGATGCTTTAGGAGTTTTTGTTTACATATTTTAACACCATTGAAGGCTCTGAAAGCAGTGATAATTACTTTCTTTTCATTTTATATTGACTGTCCTAAAAAAGAACACAGATTTTTCACTAATTCTGAGGTTTTTCATGGATGATTGATCCATTTCAAGGTAGAATGCTGCTGTGACCTGTGAAATGGATCATTCCTAACATGTATCATACATATTTAACCAACTAATGTGCAGGAAGGAAGAATATCAGGGTGTACACCAAGTTGTCAAAGGGAAAAGTGCTTGAAGATGGAGGCTAGGGTGTAGCAGCAGAAGATCTGCCTAAATGAGGGGAATTTTTTTGAGTTTTTAATAACTAAATATGTTTTCCTAATGGTGTAGAGTCAATGAGCAAGTTCTGGAAGTGATTGGAAGGTTAGTTTTCAAGATGCCCTAGTTTTTGAGGCAAGCTGAGGAGGGGTTTGTTCTGGAGCATGATATATGTGTTGTAGAGGGCTAAAAACTTTTATTCCTTGGTTTTGAGTCATTTTAGGAGACTGCTGAAAGTTTCATGGTCAGGGGACAAATTTAAAGAGGGGTTGCTTTGTAAAAGTGGGCTAATTAGGCCTAGTTTTTGAGGAGGCAGCAGATTTTGGAAGGGTTTGTCTAAAACAAGTGATACCAAGGTTTGGATATGTTGTTTTTCATCACAAACCACACTTGAAACAGTCATTATATTTGGGGTTCATTTGGAAAGTTTGAGTGCAAAGTCAAAAAAATCACTGCAGGAGGCCTAGTTGGGCTAGTAGCCTAGTTAAGGTGAAAAATTGGTTTTGTGTCTAAGTCAGAGGGTTGGGCTTTGAAATAATTCAAAACAAGTTTGTTTGGGTCTCTTAAGAGTTTTCCTAGGGTTTGGGTCCATAAGGAGGCAAATAAGTCATGAATGCAAAGTTGAGGCTTTATCTTCAAGTTGGTGTCTAGAGGAAAGGTTGTAGATGAACCATTAAAGTTTGATAATTTGGTGAGTTTCTTGCAAAGATCCCTGACCCTCTGCATTAGAGTGGTATCAGAGCAGTGATTAGGTCCTTTAGGGATTGGAGAAATAGCAATGGCACCAAAAAACCAATTAGCAAGAGAGTTGGAAGAGTTGAAGGAGATCTTGGAGAGGGAGAGAAGAGAAAGAAGGGAACAAGAAGCAGCAAGAGCAAGAGAAGAAAGGATATGGAGAAGAGAAAGAGACACTATGCAGGAAAGGATCAATAAACTTGAGAGGAGTAGGAGGAGAGAAGATCAAGAAGACCAAGAAAACAATGAAGAGGATGAAGAGCATGTGAGGGCAAACCAGGAACAGCAAGCTGATGATACAGAGGACCTTGAAGAAAGGAGGTTAGTGAGGTTATTGAAGGCAGTACAGGGTCATGGAGGGAAGATTCACATTGAATTACCTATCTATCAAGGGAAGATGGATAGTGAAGAGGTATTGGGATGGCTTGATGCCATGGAAAACTACTTTGAATTTGAGGAGATGGATGAAGAAAGGAAAGTCAAGTTTGCTAAAACCAAGCTGAGAGGCACAGCATTGACATGGTGGACAAGTTTCCAGAATGATAGGATGGCTAGAGGATTGGCAAAGGTCTCTACATGGGCAAGAATGAAGAGTTTGGTCAAGGAGCAATTTTTACCATCTGATTATACCATTCATGTGAAAAGAATGAGGCAGAATCTAAAGCAAAAGGACTTGGATGTGATGTCCTATACTGAGCAATTTCACAAGCTTAGTATTAGAGGAGGATATGAGGAAGAAGATGAGAAGATAGCCAGGTACATCAATGGTTTAAGATACAATCTGCAAGATGAGATTTGTTTACAATTGCCAAGAACATTGGGAGAATGTTTTCAGTTGGCCATTAGAGTAGAAGAAAAGGTGAAAAGGAAGCAAGAAAGATCAAGCAATGGTGGAAGAGGAGGTAGTTCAAATAGGAGGCAGCTTGAGTGAAAGGCTTTAGTATGTTGCACTGCTTTGAATATATCTTTGAGTTTTTCTTATGAGCTCCACTTAGACCCCATTCACAGACTCTTTCCTTGTTGTTTTGGAATCATGAATTTATAGCTAGCAACTTTGCAATATTTCTAACCTCCTTTTGTTGTAGGAAGATCATGTAAACATTCCATGTAGGAAAATCATGGAAAAGAGTGGGGCACCATTAAGTGATTAATTCATCATTAGGATAACAATGACTAAACCATGACAGGGATGGCAAGACCAAATGTAGTCCCCACCATGCTGACAAAAGTCAAGGATCGGCTGCCTTAGAATGGAATAATGGGCACATAGTCCTACACAGGTTCACCTGCAACTACGGTTCCACACAACATGAAGGACACAATAGTAGAAATGGTTGTGGGGTCCACACATCAAGAAGACATTGAGACTTGGCCATAGAAAAACAATAGAGTGCAAGGGAAAATGGCAAAAGGAAACTCACAAATGCAGGTCCACAGGGGTTAATGGATGCCAGGAAAAAAGCAAGGGGAAACATGTAGGAGCCAACTTGTGAAGACAAAAGACTGAGTGAAATTTGGGTAGATGATCTCAGCCAAAGGTATTTTGATCGTTTTAAGGTTCATGGCCGACTTCGGTTTGAAAATAAGGGTATGAAACTCAAGATGAGAGCAGAGCATCCTGTCAAGATTGAAAATGACCCATCAGGAGCAAAAAGAGGGGGTCCCTACCTATGGCGGGGCATGTGTGAAAAACATGCACAAAAAATGATGAATCGTTGGGGAAATGCTCCAAAGCATTTCGATGACAAACTAGAATCACAAACCTAGAATATTTGGTTTTGATCTTCATGCCAAACCAAATTCCTGACCAAAGGATCAAAACCACTAGTCAACCCAACCTTCAATATGCTGAAAATCCAAGTGTGTTCAATTGCATTAATTCCCATCCTTCAGTTGCTACAGGAACCTAAGCTCTGCCAGGTTAAGCTACGTAGTTTATTCTAACTCCAAAAACATTTGGGACATTGTCTCACTTCCAATCAGGCATCCATAGCCCTGATGAGGTTGTCACTGTGATTCTCCTGAACATTGCTCTACTATCGGCTGGGCATCCATAGCACTGGTAGATTTGTTTGTATCCTCCTAAAAAGTTGAATTTTCTTATTTCTTTTGATTTTTTAATGCTTTCTTTTATTTTATTTTCTTTTGATTTTTTTCTTTTAGATTATTTCACTTCAACCCATGAGCAATGAAGCTCGCATTCAGGGCTGAGAATCATAGTGGCCCTAAAGTAGAATTTTAGATTTTTCACTTAACTAGACTTTGCAAATGGACCCACAATGAGCTCTGGATTCTTAAAGTGTGTAAAAGATAAAGGATTTTAGAATACATCAAGAAAATATTAAACCAATAACTTATCCTCTTTGAGTCAAACATCCAGGGTACTTGATACTAACAGAAGACCCTCATTGTCCACTCTGAAAACTTGATTAGAGTTATACATAGAACAACCCCCCAGGTAATAAGAGTGGTTGTTGTGAGCACAGATGTTCCTAGCTAAAAGTTGAGGGACCCTGAGCAAAGCAGTAGCAAAACAAAAGCAAAGCGAATGGAAAGTGAACAACTACACTATCCAAATCAGGAAAGTGAAAGTAAATGAAAGGGAAACTAATCTAAAGCAAACTAACCTATGACAAACCATCTACTCAAACAAAAGTAGGAAAGTGAGACTATATACACAAAGCCTACACTACTCAAAAATGAGCTATATAAAGAGATATTTAGAAAATACTACGTACAGGTAAGGAAAAATGGAGTTTACACCCATTGGATTTTGTAATGCATGCAAAAGAAAATGGGTGATTTTCACAGTTCTAAGCCATGCATATTTATCCTTATATTCAAGAAAAATAAGTTCAACATAGAAGCATTCAAATTCAATCACGTCATCACAAAAAATCAATAATTGAGGTGATTCGCTAAGCCCATGGTCAATCCACAAACAACTTTGTCTTCCCTTGTTCCCATAATCAAATTGATACATACAACTACAAGTATTCACAAGAGTAAGGAAAGATAAAACCTAGATGTTGTCATGCAAAGGTGGCAACATTTGACAGTCGAGAGTAGGCACTGCATCCTCGGTCATTGATTTGACTGCCTCAGGCAGATGCAGAGGATGGTGCAACATTTCTAATCTTGGGCTTGCATAGGGTTGGGAGGATGGGGCAACAAACACCTCTTCCAAGCCACTAGTGGGATTCACAGCCCCTATCGGCTATTCTTCAAGGAGAAACATTTCACCTCACTGTTCATCTACAAACTCACTCTCCATTTGGTTGTTGTCCACAAAAGGGAGTGCATTGTCCCATCTCCTTCCTTGGGTGTTGACCTTAATTTTATGATGTCTAATGTCAGAAGACAATGCCATGGATGAATCTATCCTATTGTAGCCCTTTGAACATGCAAGAGGATCAACAATAGCCATGACAAAAGGACAACTAGTTGCATCTTACAATCTCCCAGGTATGTTACACTTGTTGGAAGCCATCAAAACACCCCCATATTTGTCTTCTTCTATTTGTATTTCATGTATCTCACTAGGATGTTCAATCATTTCCTCTTGGTCACTATTGTTGTAAATGGAGAAGGAACCCCTCTCCCATTCGGAAGGTTCCAATGTTTCACTACCTGGGGTTTTGGGTAGTATGTCCTCATCACTTTTGCTTCTGAAATGTACCCTTCTTTAGTGTCACCATGTCATTGTGGCATGACTCCAAGTGGGAAGAAATAATCAATTTACACCGACCCATAAAGAGTATTGATGCATGATGAATGGTCCACCTCTGAAAGTCCTCCATAAATCCTATCATCCCTCGTGTATAAGTGTTCTTCAAGAGGGAAAGGTTCTTTTTGGTTGATTAAAAAAATTCCTATTTGCTTCGCTTCATCATTCAAAGGCTTGGGGCTGCATTGTCCTTCTTTTGTTACTATCCCAACATCCTCATGAGGGATTCCTTCAACTAAATTATCACTTGGTTTTGGCTTTTGGTCTTCTAGTTCAATCCTTGAAGCGGTTGTAGGAGGCGGTGTACTTGGCTACCCCACTCATTCTTTGACCTATTCGATGGCCTCTTGGCATAACTCACACGTAAAGTCAGAATGCAATGAATCATGGTGCCTGGACCAATTTGGTAGCAATAGCACCTCCAAATCCACTTGATGTCTGAGTTCAGACCAATCCCTTGAGAGTATTGAGACAATATCATTGTATATTTCCACTATTGGGTCCTCATCATCACTCTGGAAGGAGATTTCATAATTAACAACTGAAGCATATGATTGTTCCCACTCTCCCAAATATTCATTTTTAGATGCTTGGTCATTGTCATCCATGAAAGAGAGGTCTTGTAATCTCATTTCACTTGTGCATTCATGATCATTTTTTGTTGTCTTAAGGCTTTCCTCTACTTCCTCCGGATTTTCAACACCTCCATGGGTTTCCTCAATATGAACTGCTACAATTTTTTTTAATTCATCATTAATGACCAATGATTCTTTTCCTAGAGTGGAAGATTTCTCTTTACCAATGAAGGAGAGGCTTTCTACTTCTATTCTGACTGAATTTTCATCAAATTTTCTTGTTGTCCCAAGGGAATCAGCTCCTTCCTCTTGACTCTCAGCCTTAGTGTATGCTTTCCAAGCACTAGCTTGTGTCAAATTTCTTGGGCCATCTTCAATGCGTTGTCCTCCTAATGTTGACAACTCTCTTGTCTCATGGGATGACTCATCCTCATCGAAAGTTGGTTGCTCCAACTTGTTCAAACAACCCTTAACTTGAGTGATAATGTTTGCACATTATGAACAAGTTAATTCTGAGTGAGGTGCATTGTGAAATCTACACCAACTAGACATCAATATCTCCTTCAATCTTAGTCCATCCTTGCTGCCCAAAAATTCTTAGATCATCTCCTTGAATGCCTTGGCTTCCATGCTAATAATTTCCTCTTCTGGTTTGCAAGAGCCAAGGGTTGATATATTTCCCAAAAGGGCATTTATCCTTGTAAGACTCTTTTGATTATGTTCAAGAATGTTATACATCCCAATTCATTATGTCTATGATTGCTATGAATCTTGCATTTGTCTACCAATGCAAATTGTTGTAGTGGTCTCCTCAATCTCCTATTCAAATTTGCATGTAACTGAGTAATGTTGATTTGCACATGCTGCTTCATTTCAAGTTAGCTCTTGTTTTTCCTTCAAATTTTTGATTTTTAGTTTCTAGCATATAAAGATATCTCATCTATCTCTGATATTTATTTGAGTGTCCTTTTCAACTTCCAACTTTTAGCTTTGTAGCCTCAACATGCTTGCCCTCCTTCTAGCGCCAGTTCTGTTGATGGGTATTTTTCTACTTCTCAACATACGCAATGCACAAATGCACTACCTCTCTTGAAATGTAGAATGTGCAAACTAGTTACAAGTCACTACCACAAGGTTTCTAATGTAAGGTCTTGACAGTGCTTGGAATATCTCAGTTGTTTCACATGAGATGTTGGTAATCACATGAAAGACTTACAGATGAGTCACAAAGCATGGGAAGTTTGGTCTACAAATGTAGTTTCAGGTGTTGGAAGTGAATGAACAGTGGTTGTCCACTCAAAACAGCAAGTCAAAACTCATCAAGTTCATCTAGTTTAGTTTCATGGTGTTGCTTGGAATCCTACTCTAGCCAAAGGTTCAATAGAAAGAGAAAAATGAAAAGGGTTGAGAAAGATGTTCTAAGTCTAAGCTATGAATGAATAGTAATAATGGTGGCTACTACAGTAGACAAGCTTCCTAAACAAAATTTTACTTGACCAAGAGAAACCTACAACTACACAAAACTAGTGCAATCTTCTAAGGTCTATTGATTTTCAGATTACACATACACATCATTAACATGTAATTGAACTAGGTTGCATCAATGACATAAAGAAGCCCATGCTAACTTTGCATAGAAGCTTGTCATCAAAAAGTGCTAAAAGTATGGGTTGAGATCTCATCAAATACTATAACAACATCATTATAATAGCCATCCAAGAAACTAACAACTAAAATTAACATGGAAGTAGAACCATGCATGCATAATGAACAAACTCAAAAGAAACACCCATAAATAATGCAATGTTGCTTTCTATTGCTGTAGAATGCCTTTACACCAGTTCTCCAACCATTTACAAATGAGGGAGAGACCCCTATTTATAGTTTTTGAAAGCCCAAATGAATGGCTAGGATTAATTCACAATGTGTGGCTCAAATTTTCTTTACATTAGGGTTTCACCTACCTCTCAATATTCAGCAATTTAAAATACAACTTTTGTCTTTTCCTTATTTTGTCTTGTAGTGCCCAGGTGCTGTAACATTTTTGTCTTGTAGTTGATTTCCCTTTTACTATAGCTGAAATTGTCTGAAGGTTGCCTTCTGCTTGATGTTCTTGTAGCATTCATTAGTCAATCAAATGAGCATCATTTGTGTCATTGAGAAATGGATTGGCCATCTCCTTGATGTGCGAGACAACCCTCAATGGATCATGATTGTTTGGGAAAGACAAAATGACCTTCCCTTCTATGACTTTAGTGAACAACCATTTATGTTATTGATACTGACTTCCTTTGGCACAAGTTGTCTGAGTCCTCAATCTTATGGAAATTGTTCCTCCATGACAGATTCTCACATGCTGGCCACCTTGGTAATCTAGTATTAAAACTCTGCCCCTTAATGGGGTTCCATGTGCCATGAAAGTATTTTTCCCTCCCCTGATTGCATTATATATAAAAACTCCTTGAGTGTAGGGATTCCTTTGTCAAGCATCTCTAGAGGTTCATTAAGAGTTTTCCCCCATGTAAGAATATCTGCACATAATATTTACAATGTCTTAATTAAAGCATCATTAAATCATTTATATGCACAAATAAGGACCCTAGCAGAATGCACAAAGTTGATCATAGAGAGAAAGTGACATCATCAAACAAAACCTTTTAAATTTCAAATCACTTCTGAATACTTCTTATGACCAATTTTTACATCTTTATGATAGACGGGGGTGGTACTAGTCTCTTTTAATTATGTAAGATTCAAGCATTTCCCTCAATAGTATCATTCCCTCCCCTTTTACAAATGATCTTGCATGAAGTGGTGCTCATAATCCTTAATTAGTAAATCTAATATTATGAACTAGTTTTATGTTGTTTGTGGGAACATTGGATATGAGCACCATCAGTAGATTGAAGGTGTGGGTTCATTGGTCAGGAAGGCCACAAACGTCGGTATTGAGAGCATGGGGCCTTACATAGGAAAATAGGGGCCTTACATAGGAAAATACCATGGTGTGTAAAGTGGCTCCGCCTACAAAGGTCTGCTAATCAATGAATAAGGATTTAATATGGAAATGTTCCTTATGATGACTACCTGCCTCACCTATTTGTTTAATAAAAATCCATAAACCAAGTAATCCTTTCATTTTTATTTATTCTTACTTATCCATCATAGACTACCTCAATTGGGCCCTTGATGAGATAAATTATACTCAAGCCAACATAATATTGATGTTTCCAATTTGTAAAGGACTTTGGGAAATACGTCCAACTATGCACTATTGTTTCATGTCTCATTGAATCATTATAAAACCCTCATTTTCGAGCACTACCTTTCTGACCAAAATTATGTAGTGGCATAAGCACACCCAACTCTTCTATTAGTTATGAAAAGGAACTTGATTATAGACATCGGTGGGTAAGATCCTATCAGAACTTTTAGAAGTTTCATTAAGTTCTTTGACACTTACCACCATTCCTCATCTTTATGTCCCTGGTTAGTTGATGGTTTCAATAAAATCATGATACTAGAGAGGAATTTTAGATGCCATAATTCCTAGTTAGATGCTAAATCATTTATCATCATAATCTCCATATTGAGGAATGCCAATGATGACGACAAAGATGATGTAGTCCTATGATAGTGAATAAAACATGGGCATCCGCCATAGAAATTCCACGTAGGAGGAAGTATGTGGAAGGAAATGGTGTGGATGTCATTAACAAATGGCCTTGAGGCTATGGAAACCCGCCAATGAATTCCCGCACAACTTAACTATACCCATGCCTTAGGTCATCATGTTATCTTCATTTTACTTGTAATTGTGCTCTTTTTACACCACCGAGTGATTTGACCATTGACCCCATTTTGACAACATCCAAAAGCATTGCTCTATTTGGATGCATACACTTTAGGCCTAACTTGAATATGCATAAAATGCCACACAATAGTCCATCAATATAAAATACAATAAAAGCATCACAATGTGAGACAAGTTGGCATTAAAATTTTTCCAAATTGTATAGTTTTATTGTGTAATTTTAAGCTCCTAACCACAAATGAAGGAATCGTCAGTCATGCAACCGAACCGTGGTATTGGTTTGAGCTCAAATTCCTATCAAATCGAGTGAATTAGGAAGGTCTATCGGTGCAAGTCTCTCCCTGATTTGTTGCTTCAGATCTGAATCCTCCACTTCTCATTTATATTTTAATGCTACCTATGACTACCTAATCATCTCTTAGGATGTTCTCCCCTAATGAAGAAACTATGGCTCAATCAACGAATGAAGTTGCAAATTCTGTAGAGGTGGCCATTGTGACAAGTGATTGGTGGGAAGATGGGATGGTGTGGCTATTAACAACAATGAAGGAATCAATGTTGTTGTGGGATGTGAAACCCACATAGGAGAAGGTCATGGGAAATGGAGTGTGGGGAAATTTAAGTATGAGGACACCATGAACAATGGCAGCATGTTGAGAGAAGCTTGCATCATATTCCCCACAATAGGTACACCAACTGTGAGAGTCTGATATATTGTGTTGATCATCCACACATTTTTCTAAAGCATGACCTTATCTTCTCATAATGGGATAGTGTGGATTTTTCATGAGGGAAACCTAAGGCAATCAACTTAATGCTTTAAGAATATTAAAGCTCATCCACCCCATGACATATGTTCATATTCATCATTGTGTTGCACATTACTCACTTATTTATGATAATATTTTAATGCCATTCTAATAGCCCTCTATGGCACAAATCATAGAATAACTGGATGATGTGCTAGCCTATCTTTCAACTATCAAATCCTCTACCAAGACTCACACTACTAGTCTTGGAGGTGTGGAATTGTGAATGTACGTCACCATGAGGGTTTAATCCCACATTCAACCATGGTTAGTTAAACATCTTAGAGGAATGTCTGTGGCACTTTATCTCGAAGGTACTAGCAGAGAGAGCATTGCAGACTTCATATGATGGCCCTGTGAGTAATCGTGATCTTTGTTCCATACTAGCCATGGGAGATTTCCTTAGAAAGTGACTTTAAACTCGTAGATAAGACTTAATTTTCCCCTTCCTTGCAATAGATTTGCTCTAAATCTTTTACCTTATAGGCCATCACTAGACATCGGATTCTTCCTCCTGAGGGATGTGGGTGCTTCTTCAAACAACTATATTTCCCAATCTAGATAGAGGTCAATCCAACTGCTTGCATGAGAAGGCTCAAACGCACTTACCTCTGACAATTCGGGCCCCATACTCCAAGGGAAGCCATCATTCCTCCTTTGTCACTCAACCTATGTCAACACACATCCTTTGATTCTAATTGAGTGATTGTTGAGTTTCTTCATATTTTGGTTAAATTATGTCCCAGGTGGACCTTTATCCTCCTCTTACCTACCATCCATTATGTTGCTTTGGTGGGGTGGTGTTGAACCCTGCGGTCTCTGCATAACTCATGGACACGGCGAAAAGGTGGTGGGTGGCCATGGTGCAAAGGCTATGGAGAATACAACACAAACCAAGTGGCTTCTAGCAAGGTGAAACCTATAACCAAGGATTCTGTTAAGATGAGTTGTAAAAGGATGATGACTGTGAATTATTAGTCAATTATTATTGCGTTCCCTTAATGAATTCGTCTCCTTTGCATTTTTTGATACCTGCATCAAAAGAGCCTATTGAGCTGGCCTTTTGATTATAATGACTTTAATGCTCATATTTCTTTCACTCAGATTCTTCATTTGTTTCATCATCGTAGCACGCTGAGAGTAACAAATCCATCCTCTAAATAAGGCTCGATAACATTCATAGCCCACAAAGGTGGCACAACGAAATTCATTACATCCATATATCTGCTAACTTAAACTTGTGCCATCCTCAGTAACATTAATCAGTGACCCAAAACCCGTGGCCCTAGAACACATTCTCCTCATTCTTTGATGCCTCCACAATTGATATTTGGAAGTCAGTTTCTACAACAAATTCATATCATTAAATCGATTGACTATACACTTAGATGTGATAATGTAGATGTGTTGTCTATGATAGTCATGTGGGAAAAGGTTGTGGGAGCACTACAGGGTAGACCTTGATGAAGATGGTGGAGGATGGGCAGTGGCTCAGGTAGCGGGTCCCGCACATATGATTTTCACTAGGGACCATAGATAGAGGGAAGTGGGGTGCCGAGTTTAGAATGCCTTAGAGATCACATTGAAGCATTAACAACTTCCCACATTATGATCCTCACAACATCATCATCCTCCTTTATAATGGTTAAATTTATCATTCTTGGTCTATTTTGGAAAATTCGATCCTCTTCATCATATCATTTGATCTAGGAAAGCCATTGCCCGTTGCCCAAGTTATATTTAGACTCAATGAATTCCTTGTCTGAGAGTGACCGTATACTGGATTAGCTTCAACGCCACTAGTAGGTAACCTCACAACATCTCCTTTAATCATTGAGTATTTAATGTAGTTTTTCAAAGACCCTCTACCATTTGCAGGCCAAGGGGTATCAAAGGGCTGCTTGGAAATGAAACGACCGGAGGGAATGTGGGACCCGCAAGTGCAAATACCGATGGGGGTAGGCTGGTGGGAGGATGTTTGAGGGATACTTCCGAGAAAATGATGAGTGACAGATGGAGACCCGCACTGTGGGTTCCACATGGATGATGACCGTTAGCATCAAATTTAAATGTCATCATCGCAATACAATAGGGGGAGGCAACTTGAGTGAATGGCTTTAGTATGTTGCACTACTTTAGATATATCTTTGAGTTTTCCTTATGAGCTCCACTTAGACCTTGCTCAAAAAATATTTCCTTGTTGTTTTGGAATCATGAATTTATGGCTAGTAACTTTGCAATATTTCTAACCTCCTTTTGCTACAGGAGTATCACGTAAACATTCTGTGCAGGATAATGATGGAAAAGGGTGGGACACTGTTAAGTGATTAATTCATCATTAGGATAACAAAAATGGAACCATGATGGGGATGGCAATACCAAATGTAGATCCCACCATGTGGGTGGAAGTCAAGGGTCAACCACCTCAAAATAGAAAAATAGGCATGGAGTCTCGTACAGGGTGACCCGCAACTGCGGGTCCGCAAAGCATGAAGGACGCAGTGGTGGAAATGGATGTGGGGTCCACACATTAGGAAGACATTGAGACTTGGTTGTAGGAAAATGATGGAGTGCAATGGACAATGACAAGAGGAAACCCACAAACGTAGGTCCATGGAGGTTAATGGATGCCAAGCGAAAAGCAAGGGGAAACCCACAAGAGCTAGCTTGTGAAGACAAAATACTTAGTGAAATTTGGTAGATGATATCAACCAAAGGTATTTTGATCATTTTAAGGTTCATGGTTGAATTGGGCTTGAAAAAAGGGCACAAAATGTGAGACAAGAGTAGAGTAGCTTGTTAGGAGTGAAAACAGCCCAGCAGGAGAAAAGAGAGGGGGTCCTTGTCTACGGCGAGGTGTGTGTGCAAAACATGCACAAAAAAACCTTAGAGATCTCAATCAAGGGATAGAATGAGGGAAAGAGATTTGCAATAAGCTATCCTAGGGTGTGATGAAAGAATAAAATGGTGTTCACCACAAAGCAAGGGCTTGGAAAGGAAAGAAATGTAAATGATATGCAAGACATAAGTAAATGACCTAGAAATGAACTCAAATTAGAATAACAAACTAGAAATAAACACAGGTTCACTTGGAAAGATTAAGATACTTGAAATAAGGTATGAACTCTTGAAAATATGAATTTTCATGTACAATGGGACTCATACACTAGTAGGGGTGATTTAGTTCTAGTTTAGGGTTTCAGGACGAAAGCGGAATCTAAAACTCCTAAACCAAGATCTACATAAATGATTGAAATCTAGTATACTAGGACTCATATGCCACAAGTGGTGATTTAGTCCTAGTATCAGGGTTGATCTAAAAATTTGATATCCTCTAGTAATCTCTTGTAGCTTCCGTCCCATAAAATATTTGAGTCTAAAACACTTAATTATAACCTATAGGTGACTTTTCATGATCTTGCAAGATATATGATAACTTTGACAACTTTTCTCCAATCTTTCTCTTCAATCGATCTCCAACCTAAATCTATAAATCATACATTAAAGAGAGGGAAAAGTGTTGTTTTGTTAGTGGATATTGGGTTTTCCTTGCTCAAACCATGTTTTGGTAGTCAAACCTTGAAATGAATAGAAATAGAATAGAGGAATGATGAATGAACAAGTAAGCTATGTTGTAACTCACCAAAACCTTGGAATAAAGGCTGAAATCTTGTATGCAATGGATAGCATGAAGGTATATCTTGAATATGATTGTATGTTGTATACCTTGACTTGAATGCTTGATTGAATCATTAGAACATACATCACAATTGTTAGCTCAAAAACAAACATGATGCATGATGACTTTGACATGATGCTTGATTCTTAAATGATGCTCTAAAATGAGTGATAATACTTCTTGATTTCTTATGAATGCTCTATAATTCTTTCAATTGAATACTCATAAGATCACTTGAATTTCTAGGAGAAAATATGTGAAATAACCTTGTATTTATACTTGTTTATGCCAAAATTTTGAAATTACAACACTACAAGCCAACATCAAATCTAAGAGAATAAAATCTCACCAAGAATTTTAATTCAAAATAGGTCTAATCTAAGTGGGATTCATATGCCAATTAGGGCGTATGAGTCCCAATAGGCTAAGCTTGGGAAAGGTTTATGCCAAATTCAGGTTTAGACCCTGAAACTTAGGTGGGATCCATATGCCCATGGTGGGATATGAGTCCCAAATAACTAAATCTGGGCCATATAAATCAAAATAATTAGATTCTAATTGGTCAATTGATGTGTGTCAGGATTATCCTTGAAAAGATGCATTAATTAAGGCTTGTGGATGCAAAATATGACCGATTAAGACATAAAGAAGCCCAAATTTAGTAAGGAGGTCCTAATGAATGTGGAAATGGGTATGTGCAGGATCATGATGGGCCAAAAAGTGGTGACATGATGGGTATGTGTAGGGTATGTGGCTGACGACTTTTTTTTAACCCAAAATTGATGAAACGAAAAGGGTTTTTCAAGGAGATTCTGAAGTTTCCAGCAATATAAATTGTTCTTTAATTTGGATTTAATAAATAATTTTTAAATTCATTTTCTATTTGAATTATGACTAAAGTCCTGATTGATAGGTTGATTGAAAAACATATATAGCTTTCAAACTGTATCACATTTTTTGAATCTGAAACATGCATCACATTCTATAGGATTTAAAAAAAAGAATTTCATGAAGTTTTGACCAAGTTAAGGTGGTTAGACATACTAGTTTTTTATAGTTTTAAAAGTTGTAATAAAAAATTCATAATAATTATTTACTTGGAAAAAAATTACAAAAAATTATGCATCACTTTGGGACATGAATCATCTACTTATATATAAAATCTTACAAAAAAATATTGTCATTTTATTGTGGTTAGGGTGGTCACACATAAATCTTCTTATTTTTTCCCTAAAATTTTAGTACTACTCCATTGAAATTTCAAATTTTCACCAAATAGATTTTAAAAAAAAAAAAACCTAGTAGTTTCAAAACTACATTCAATTTTCTACAGATTCTATTGTTACATATTTTTGAAATAATATAGATAACTTATCTATATTTTTACATCAAGTTGCCTAACTCTAATTTTTTTTATTTGTTCGCCAGTTAAGGGCCTATTTTTTCCATGATGATCGTGCACATACCCAAATGTAAAGGAATACATTTTTCTACACTACATTTAGCCCCCACTTTAGCGAGAGGAGGAATTTACTTCAAACTCACAGTAAAGTAGACAAAGTCACATCAAGAGGGGTCCAAGCGTACCAGTGCTAGTTAGATAGGATGACAATGATCAAGAGGGTTGCATAGGCCCCCAAGATCAAGATCCTATGGAAAAAAAAATTAGGTACAAAAGAACACACAAGTAAATAATGTATGAAGCAAAAAGATACAAGCATACACTTCGAAAGATAAAAAGAAGAAAGAAAAACAAAAATAAAAACAAAAGGGGTGGATCAAGCCATAATCATTTCTCTCGCACGTTGTGGATCAAATATAGGATGTTTATTTAAGAATGTTTACAAGTGGAACACGGTTTCCACTATGCAAACCAAACACACACTCACAAGGGCTAGTGGAACCTCAGGCCATCCACTAGGTGAGCCCCTAGTGAGACACATAATCACATGAATTGTATGCACTCACCTAGAAATGCAAGTGGCTATGAGAAATTCAAGCCTAAGTTTTTGTCCCATACGCACAACCATAAAAAAGCTATACCTCCCGATAACTTTGATAAGGTACCACACAACAATGAATTTTGAGCTTCATGAGGCAAGCGAAGCTTCATATGCTTGAAAATCATGAACAAACAAGATGGAACCAAAGTCAAGAAAAGTGTGTTATGCACAATGGCCATATAAAAGAAATTGTCAATGCAAAAGAGTGTAAGGTACACTCAAAAGAGTTTTTCTTAGTTCATGTGAGGTCTTAACTTAGGGAACATTGTGCCTAATTTCTCCAAGAGAGGACCAAGCAAAGAATAATTCACAACCTAGGGGATGTAGTGTGTCACATCAAGCCACTAAGATGAATCTAATATGCTAAGATAGATCATGGTTCTTGAGTACATCACACCCAATGTGACCACGGAGTGAAAGATGCATGGGATGAAGTAAGAATATTACACAATGAAACATGAATTGTAAAGCAAAATAATAATGCCAATGTATGCCCCCACTTTAAAGAAATTGCTAAATACCATGCTATGAGCAATTACTTTAAAGTAGCAAATGATAGATCTACTAACAATAAAGAACACATGAGAGATTATTTGGAAATCCCTATTCCTAGTCATATGTTTCCAAATAAATCTAAGTCATGAAAAGGGAGGGGTTTCCCCTAAAATGAAATTCCAAACACATGAGGTATTCATGGATTTAGGGTCAACATGTCTTTTCTACAATGTTATTTTTAGATCTCAGAACTATCATCATTCCCCAAATACTCATGGAATAGGAAGAATGACACAAAGAGAGAGAAAACAAAGAAAACATTTCGTGTCAACATGGAAGAGACTTGAATGCCTTGAAATCTTGCATCATCCCCAAAAGGAAAAACATAAGACAAAAAGATAAAGGAAAATATTTTGGGTCAACATGGAAGAGACCTAAATGTCTCGATGCCTTGCATCATCCCTGAAAGGAAAACATAAGACAAAGTAAAAGCTAAAGGTTTTATGACAGAGAATAATGTAGATACAAATAGAGGAATGTCACTAAGAGAGAGATACACCAAATAGAATGGTACATGGGATCACATTATGCACATGCAATCACACACATAACATGAAAAAAAGAAAACAATGCAAAAGAATAGTAATAAACATGTGATTCAACATATTATCAAGTCATCTACATCCTACTTGTTCATCATATTTGGAAGGTGGACAACTAGCCAGAGGGACAACAACAAATTCACTACTAGGACAAGGCCATCTAATTATTTCCCCCACTATGTGCATGAAAAGAATGAGCCAAGGTGAATGATGATATCTACTCCTTGAAAGAAGGAAATGATTTGAAATGAATGTAAAACATGTAATAGTGAGAATGCTATTATCTTACAACTATTACATGGCAAGGAGAAACACCTATTGTTATTTTAGCATATCTAATGAGGTATCCCACATGTAGTATCTATCAATTAAGGATGTACCAAAGTTAAAGTTGGCTTAGGATAATCCTTTATAAGAGTGTTGATATTGATTGAAGGCTCGTTTGATGTTCCCATTTATTTCAAAGGGAAATAACCAAGACTAGTAGTTGTTTCTTGCATGTTAGGCTCTATAGGGACACAAATATCTTGTTCTCTAGCACCACATCCTTTTCCACTATACCCAAGTTGTTTCATAAGTTCATTACCTCTTCCATAAAGATGTTTCATTTATTTTGGATTTAGTGGTTGTTTAAATTCAGAAAAAAAATTCATGTATGTTGTCTTTTCTTGTAAAGTAGTTGAAGTGGATGCTTTTGAATTTTGTATTGACATTACTGGTTTCTCTTTTCCCATTTCAGACTCTTTTTTTATGATCTTGTATTCTCTCATGAATTTAGGTATGAAATCAAAGGAACTCTAAGAATCTTTGAATAGATTTGATAATTTTTCAATATTCTTTTCTTTTACCTTCTTGACATGCAAACAACTTTCAAGTTCAGGGTTGGTCTTGATTGTATACACCTTTTTATATATATGAGCAATGGTATTGTAATTTGGTTGCTATGAAACATTATAATTATCAAGTTGGATTTTAGGTGATTCTAAGATAGGGATAGATTTATTTTCAACTTTTGGTTGTTGTGAGGGAGGATAAATAATAAGTTTAGTCTTGGGATATTTCTTCAAGGGATATCTAACGTGCATAACATCAAAAGTTTTACCCTTATTTTTATGATTTATTAGTGAAGTCGATTCTAATGTCACTTCATCATATTCATCTAAGGAATCCACATCACTATTGTTTGAAAGATATGTGTCAATGCTATCATTTTCTTCCACCATGATATCTTCCCTAGTAGGAGTGCTACAAACTAGATGTTCATGATATTTAGAGGTTAGTTCTATTAAATAGGCACAAGAAAAATAAGAGGGGGGTGAATCAATTCACACAAATTCAAACTTAAAACTTTATCACTTACCAATTCTTCAAGCACACTATTCTATTATTAAATATGAGAATGAAACACAACAGAAAGTAAATCAACACAATGAACACTATATTTTTACATGGAAAACCCAATAAGGGAAAACCATTGTGAGGGTTAACTCACAATATAAAGATTATAAAACTAAATAAAAAGGCTCACTACCCAAAAGAGGACTCCCTGTCTAAATACAAAGCCTCACTACCTACAAAGGACTCACTATCCAACAGGGAGGCTCAATTCCTATAGATACAAAAGAGAACAAAAGATCCACCACAACATTTAACACACCTTTAGTGCTTTGAAAAAGAATTGAACAAACCTTTAGCTCATTGGCTTTAGAAATATTACGTGCAATAAAAATCAACTTTTACAACTCACTCACACTCAGACACTTCTTCTCTTATGATTGGTGGCTTACTTTCATCACTTCACATCACACTGTCATATAACTCTTTACAATTCGACTTGCTTTTATACCATTCCCAACCTTAGAAGCATTTACCAAGGTTAGCCGCAAATAACCCATTTCATAAATTCAAATTAGGCTGGCAACTTAAAATTCCTGTGGTGGAAAGGAATAAGAGTGGACCAATGAAATTATTTTACAAGATCAAAAATAATATTCTCGAATCAACCACACACTTCCTCAATTATTTTTTTATTTTTTGAATGAAGTGTAAACACCAAGTCAACCAAACCTAATGAATACAAAAATGAAAAATGATGCACACGCTTCCCATCATGAAGCTGACATGCATACACCTCAACATGCTTCATTATTCATGAGACTTCATCTTAGATTTCTTTAGATACATCCACAACAATACAATATACTTCATACATTGAATACCTTTCACCAAATCATCCAAACTATGCACACCTAAACTAGAATATAGAAACATGACTTCCAAATTACCAAACTTCAACCTTCTTTGCCAAAACACATAGAACACTATCATAAGACAAATCCTAGATCCATAAGATCTAAAATGAAATAACAAAGGAATGCGGAGTAGAAACATTTCTCCCATTCCATAGAAGATCAACTTTTCTGGTAGAAAACATATACCGGTGGACACAACTTTCACATACCATCTCACTAGAAATTAAAGCTCATAATATATCACCATCAGATCACCATTATGAAATCTTTAGAACCACATAGGCATAGGATCAACACAGGAGAAACATGGAGCACATACCAGAGCACAATTTTTACACATTCATCACTCTAACTTCTCTTCTTTATTAATTTTCTCAAAATCACTTGGAAACTCATCAACACAACACATCTACAACCAAATAAGATAGCTCCATGTACATAAAACATGTCAGCAACATCTCAACTATACATGTACAATCTGCAACATACTGAACAATGTTGACATCAACAACAACACCACCAGACGAGCCCATATTTGCAACAATATTCCCCTTTGTCATTGATAGAAACACATGGCACCGTGAAAAACCATCAAAGACAACAACCTACATAATATTTTTGGAAAACACCTTCTCTTCTACTGCAACTATTTTTCACATAAATTTCTCTCCCCATTTGAAATCAATAGTAAAGAACAACTGCTCTGATTACTCCCCCTTAGGAGTACACTCATCCTACAACAATAAAATCCTTTTCTACTCACCATGTGGAGTAGACCTATCTATTAGTCTAGATTGATAAATAATAGGTGAATTCACTAGACTGATGCACCTTCATGTGCACTTAGTTTGGAGGGATAATGACCCCCAACCTCTCCCTAAGATGTTCAAAAGTATCCTTTGGAAGAGCCTTAGTGAATATTTCTACAATTTGTTCCTTTTTTGTCACATACTCCAATCTAACTTCATTCTCCAACACTTTTTCTCTCAGAAAATGATATTTGATAGATATGTGCTTTGTTCTTTAATGCATAACCAAGTTCTTTGAAATATTTATTGCACTAGTGTTATCACATAAAATGTAAATAGGCTCATCACATACCACTCCAATATCCTTTAGAGTTTGCTTCGTCCATGGAACCTATGTGCAACAAGATGTTGTAGCAATATATTTTGCCTTTGTAGTGGATAAAGAAACTGAGTCTTGCATTTTACTCAACCATGAAACTAATATTCTACCAAGAAAGAAAGAACCACCAATGGTACTCTTCCAGTCATCTATACATCCAACCCAATCAACATCTATGTAAGCACTCAAAGTAAAATATTCACTCTTAGGATAACATATTCCATATTTTGGTGTACCTTTAAGATATCTAAATATTCTCCTTTCCACTGTAACATGTGTTTCATTAGGATCTACTTGAAATATAGCAACTAAACATAGTGCATGCATAATATCTGGTCTAGTAGCAATAAGATATAGCAGTCTTCCAATCATTGATATATATTTGCTCTGATCAGTTTTAACAGATTCATCATCTTTGTTTAGTTTACATTCAATTACCATAGGAGTACAAACTAGTTTGGAATCTTCCATCCCAAACTTCTTCAACAACTCTTTTACATACTTAGATTGTGAAGTGATAGACCAAGAAAGAAAGAAATTCACCAATCATAAATATCTCAAATTCTTTCTGCATCTCTTCAAAAAAAAATTTACACATGCCATCATTTCCACCAAAAATGATATCATCAACATACACAACTAATATCAACATTTTGTTACCTTGTACTTTGAAGTAGAGATTGTTGTTAGCATAACCCTTCCTGAATGCTTGCTCTTTCAAGTATCTGTCCAATCTTGCATACCAAGCTCTAGGAGCTTGCTTTAGTCCATACAACAGCTTCTTCAATTCACAAACCATGTCTGATTTTTTAGACAACTAAAACCCTTCAGGTTGTTCCATATACATTTCTTCCTCCAATTCATCATTTAGAAAAGTTGACTTAACATCCATCTGATACACTTTAAAGTCCTTATGGGTAGAAAATTCCAAAAAACATCCTGATAGCTTTCATTCTAGCCACAAGGGAAAATGTTTCTTCAAAATCTATTTGTTCAACTTGTGAATATCCTTTGCATACCAGTCTTTCCTTATTTCTTACAACTTCTCTATTTTCATTTAGTTTATTCTAGAACACCCATTTTGAATCAATCACATTCTTATTCACAGACCTAGGGAATAGTTCCATTGTTTGATTCTTTTCTATCTATTGTAGCTCTTCTTCCATTTCTCTCATAAAACTCT
Organism: Sequoia sempervirens; assembly: GCA_007258455.2. Taxonomy (NCBI): domain Eukaryota; kingdom Viridiplantae; phylum Streptophyta; class Pinopsida; order Cupressales; family Cupressaceae; genus Sequoia; species Sequoia sempervirens. The sequence goes on along the minus strand of VDFB02271358.1, from coordinate 1,091,469,421 downwards.
CATCTTCACATGCTTCACTTATAGTTTTGGGTTCTATTCTAGAAAGAAATCACAAATTTACCTCAGCTACAATTCTGCTTCTTTTCTTCACACCTTCACTCTTGTTTCCAATTATTCATTCTTTTGGATGATTCTTTAATACATACTTAGGAGTCCTTACAATAGGTTCCAACTCATTCTCTTCTTCTTCTTTAGTTTTTCCTTCTTTCTCCTTTTCTTCCTTCTCTTTATTCTCCTCTGGTACATGTCCATAGATAGGATCATTAGGTTCAACCTCACTTATCTCAATAGGTTTGTGTATGTCTTCAACAAATTTCACATTAGTACTTTCTATAATCTTCATCAATCTTTTTCTAAAGCATCTGTATGCTTTGCTAGTAGTAGAGTATCCAAGAAAGATTCCTTCGTCTCATCTAGCATCAAACTTTCCAAGGTCTTCATCATCCTTTTTAATATAACATCTGCTTCCAAATACCTTAGAATACTTTATAGTAGGAGTCTTACTATTCCATAGCTGAAAACATGTCTTTGTGTCGTTGTGTCTGATCAGAACTCTATTAAGAACATAAACAACAATGTGTATCACTTCTCTCTAATATACATCTTGTACATTGGACTCTTTCATCATAGTTCTAGCAGCTTCCTGTATTGTCCTATTTTTCCTTTCAACTACTCCATTCTGCTATGAGGTTCTCGAGGCAGAAAATTGTCTTTTTATGCCATGCTTCTAACAGAATGCATTAAATTCACCAAAAGTGAATTCACCAACTCTATCAGATCTCAACCACTTGATTTTCAAATTTACTTCATTTTACACTTTTTCTTTAATTACCTTAAACATATTTAGATCCTGAGTATTTTCTCTAAGAAATGAAACTCATGTCATTTGAGTATAATCATCAATAAGAAATATAAAATACTTATCTCCATTCAGGCTTCTAGCTCTAGTTAGTCCATAGAGATCAGTGTGAACTAACTCCATCATTTTGATAGTACAATGTTCTTTTCCCTTAAAGCTACATATATTATGCTTCCCTAACTGACAACTTCTATAGATAGTATTAGCATGTCTTGTGATTCTAGGAAGCCTTAGAACAATCTCTTTTGAATAGATCTTTACTAGGTTATCAAAATTTATATGTCCCATTCTTCAGTGCCATAACCAAATTTCACTGACTTGAGATACCAGGCACTGACCATCAACTCCCTTCAACTAATAGATGTTTCCATGAGTTCTTCTTCTAGTTGCAACCATATCTCCATTTCTAGACCCTTTCGTGATTTCATAGGTATTGTTTTGTAACACAAGTTTAAAGCCATTGATACAAATCTGACCAACACTTAGAAGGTTATGCCTCAAACCCTTCACATAATATACATCATCAGTATTGTGCACTCCATCAAAACTAATTGAACCTTTCCCATAGATCTTACCTCTTGAATCATCACCAAACATAACTAAACCACCATCATATTTTTCAAGTTTAGTGAACTTACTCTTATCTCTCATCATGTGATTAGAACATCCACTATCAATTATGGTCTAGTAGTCTTCATACTATCTTGCATGGAAAGTAGTAACCAAATTACCTTCCATCATATTCTTCTTAACCTTTGGAGCCTTCTTACTTACACATCTTTTAGAGTTAGTGGATACATATTTATTTTCCAAAGCTATGAATAAGCATTCACTATCATCAACCTCATTGTCAGATTCATCATCAGAAATACCTGCCTCTTCTTTAACATAGTACAACTTCTTATACTTCTTATCCTTCCTATCCTTATCCTTGTAATCCTTGTTCTTTTTATGTGTAGCCCTATTCAAACATCTTGAAGCATAATGGCCAATGTTATCACAATTGAAACATTTAAAGGGTAACATACCTTTATACTTTTCAATGCCTTTCTTCAATTTCTTGATGAAGTTTTCTTCCAAATCTTCATCATCACTATCTGGTTCTTCAATCTTCAAATCCTTAAATGGAGTTTTTGTCTTCTCTTCTATCTTGTCATATTTTTGGAACTTCCTTATCTCAAATTCTTGCAACGTGTGAACAACTCTTCTAGAGTGTACTTCTTAGGATCACACATTTCTTCAAATAGCATAGATCTTGTCACTATAACATTCCAGTAAGGTAATCAAGATTTTCTCGATTATATCTTCATTTGATAGTTTTCCTCCTTGATTTCTAACTTCATTTTCTGCTAGTTCAACTCTTTGAAAGAAACTTGTAAATTTTTCACCATCTTCCAACTTCTTCCAAAATTCATATGCAGTATCTAGAAAATTAACCTTAACTCGCTCATTTTTAGATAAACCACTACAAATCACATACTTCACCTTCTCATTTTCTTCATAAGCAGATATCTCATCTGTAGAATTAACACCACTAGATAGAGGTGTATACTTTTTCTCTACATCCTTCCAAGTCTTGAAACCAAGAGAGATAATATATCCTCTCATCTATCCCTTCCAATCATTGTAGTTAGTTCCATCAGATCTTCCTTATCAAAAGCTATGATACCAATTGTTAAACAACCACATGACAATTGAGAGGGGGGAGGTGAATAAGTTGTCACAAAAATTCAAACTTAAAACTATATACACCTTAAAATGGTCACATCACATTGTCTGGTAATTAATTAAATATTTTAAATATTTAATTAAAATCTTCGAATTCTATCTGCGTATAAATAAATTTAAATAATTTATTTATATTTCTTCCATATTTTGATTAAATAAATAAAGTTTATTTAATCATCTTTTCGTATTCATTTCTTAATTAATTAAATAAACATTACGATTTATTTATATTAATTATCATATAATCTTAGTTTGAATATCTTATTCAAATAAAGATTAAAATATTATTCTTCTTCTAAATATCATTTACAATTAAATATTCCAAAATATTTAATTATTTCCTCTAATCCAATTTAAATATTCGTTCTTAAAATCATTTCAAATTCCTCTAATTCGATTCATATATCTATTTATAATTAAATATTTCATAAAATATTTAATTAATTCTTCTAAATATTTCATATTCTTCTAAAGTCACATCATAATTAAATATTACAAAATATTTAATTAAATCTTCCATAGTATAAAAATCAAAAATCAAAATGCAATAAAAAAAATTAAATAAATTTATTTATTTATTTAATTTGTGATTTATCTTCAACTCCCGGGAAGCAAACGGTTAAAACAGAAAATTAAATTTCTCTGTTTCTGTGTAGGCTTGTTCCCGTGGGTTGAAGACAGGAATCCATCCTTCTCTCCAACCTCTCAACCTCCCCCATTTTCTTCTCAACCTCTCCATCTCTCACCATTCAAACTTACCAGACAATCTCACAGCCGTAGATTCTTGCCAGCCGAGATTGATCCTGCAAAAATCTATAAATACAACTGCCAGGAGCTCCAAATCATATAGAAGTTTTTAGCAAAGAAACTATAGTCAAATAGCTCTTAAGCATCCATAGCATAAGCCTTTTTAGCATTCACTTTCATAGTATAGTAGCATATCATGATACATTTCATTCACAGCCCCTGTGCATAATCTACAGCCCCTGTTCATATCCATTAACAATTTCACTCCACTAGCATATAGAATAGTAGTTTTCATTTGTATACTCGTTCTACAGTAGCCATTTGGAGGAGCTTACATCAAATCTAAGAGCAACAACTTCAAATTCCTGGAGATAGAGGAAAATGGAATGGCTCTGAAGAAATCTTGCTTATTTGAATTTATTTAAATTTCTTTAGATTAAGGTTTCATTTAGTGTTTTGTTTTCAATTAGATTAACATAAATAAACATTACACATTTTTGGCACCCACCGTGGGGCTCTTGCCCCCTTTTTAATGTTTTATTTGCAGTTTCTTTTGACAGGTTACAGGTAAAAACAATGGAATAGCACAGACAACACTTTTCGGGAATGTCATCTCCAGATTAGCACATTTGAAGACTTTTGCAGCGCCCTTCATAATTATTGCAGTGCCCGTAAATCATTTTGCAGCACCCGTAAAGTCTTTTACAACACCCATAAAGTCTTTTGCAGCGCTCGTAAAGTTTTTTGCAGTGCCCTTAATAACTGTTGCAGCGCCCGTAAAGCTTTTTGCAGCGCCTGTAATTAATTTTGCAGCGCCTTTAATCTCTGTTGCAGCACAATTTTTTTTTAAGGCCGTATATTCTGTAATCTATAACTGTAGATTAGTCTAACTGATTCCGACGCAGCCGCGGACAGTTAATAATATTTAAGCATAAAATTAACCAATCCTAGGGTAGTCATTTAAGCATAAAATTAACCAATCCTAGGGTAGTCATTTAAGGATAAAAAAAGAACCAATCCTAGGGTAGTCATCTAAGGTAAAATGAAGCAATCCTAGGGTAGGCACTTCATCTTTTATTTTGGGCTTAAAATGAATTTTCTTTTTATGTGAAGCAAAATCTTCACTTAGTTTAGAAAATTTTCATTTGGTGCTTAAAAACTGAACCTTTGTTTGCTTTGCTTTAACGGTGATAGGCCTATGCTCTCCCCTTAACTGGGTGATCAAAATGCCAAACTCACCTATTTCCTTTTATGCATTTTACAGCTTTATTAAAACCTTGTAGAGAGCCTGCTCTTGTGGGAAAAAGTACTCACCCAAGAGGAACGACTCAAGTTGGTTCAAGCCAAAGCCAGGCTATTCCACCCCACTCTAAAATTTAAAGCAAAATTGGGGAAACCCTCTTTTGACGGTAGTGTGCATTGATAACCATCCCCAAAGCCTTTGTTCTAAAGGTAGGGAGGTCTCTCGAGGGAGTCTGTCATTTGCCACACCGAACGGAAACCCTTACTACGAACCTAGTGTAGTATCTTACTGAGTTAGTTTCCGAACATCGTTTCAATCACAGTGCAGGGGGGGAAGAATCTACCCCCAAGATACTCACCATATAAATGCTAAGGATTGTTTGCTCAGGGGATCTGGTATCCACTTCCGTCACTCTGAGTACGCACTTGGAAAAGACAAAAACACAGGTGCCCTTTCGGGGGTGACATGGCTATGTGAGTCAACACAGTTCTAATATGTGGGTTGTTGATTGCTATGATGACCTACTTGAGAACTAAGAGTGAGTCTGTTTGAAGTGCTTGTCATGTGGAAAACCCGTTAAAACACTTTTTGAAAAACATTTTGGTTATACACTTGATGTTTAGCATAAGACTTAAGACAACTGTTTTAAAAATTTGTTTGATGTGTTTTCACTACATTAATTTAGATAAGATCATCCAAAACAATCATTATCATATTGATTAATCTCATGTTACGAGATTGGAAATCCACAAAGTTTGTAAAGAAATCTGTTTCCAAAAGGATTAAGAAGCCAAAGAAACCCCTCAATCACAAGAAATTATTGAAGAAACAATGATTCTTATATCAAAGTCGAAAAGTTTTACTCAAATATAGAACCTTTCTTCATAGGTATCATGATTGTGTTAGAGGTCTTTCAGATGATTATGCTATAGAGCCCTTGTATTCACAAGCTTACTTTCAAAGAAGAGCCCTTTCTCAAAGGCATAACCATAGTCAACGCATCTGTTTCAGTTATATTCCCCAACCAGCAATTGAATATTCTACTTGTCCAAATCAAATTTTGCAATAGAGAACTTAGAATACATTAGGCATCTATCATAAAATCCATCCTTTTATAAAGCCATGATCAAAATTTCATAAAGTGCAAAATTATCCTTTTCTTGATCTTTTGCTTATATTCCCGCTAACAGGATTTTCATCCTTTCACTTAGGGAACAACACAAGCTACAAGATTAGAAATTTTGTGTAAGTCATAGAATCTTCATTCTATCCTGACTTTCATATATATCACATAAATTGCACTATATCACTCTTTTGATCAAAAGTGAGTAGAATTTGGAGCAAAATCTATGCCTGTCTTCATGAGATCTCAAAAACAAATGGAAAAAGACGAGGGAGAAACCACAACCAGTAAAATGGGTGACTGAAATGAAAAAGAAGATGAAACATTTAATCTTGATGAGTTAACAGAAGAAAAGCTTCAAGAAGTAGAACAAGATCCCCAATTCCATACTCTTATGGAAAGAATTCTAGAACGTAACAAAGAAAAATATTTTCTTTCATTAGCTAATCAAGGAGCTAAGTTGCCTCACACCTTTGACATAGAAGGGATTAAACAAAATCCTGAAACTCCTCTTAATGACTTTAGTGCTCTTAACCAACAGATAAAAGAATTACAAGGGAAATTAAAGGAAATGCAAGGAGGTACAACAAAGAAATATGTTTTGGAAGACATATCTCCTTATCCATTTGATAGGAGTCTTCAAATGATCCCATTTCCAAAACATTGCGAAATTCCTAAGTATGATAGGTATAATGGAAAAACTGATCCCATTGACCATGTTAGGGATTTCCGAAACATGAGTCTTGAATTCGCCTATGACGATACTTACTTGATGCGATTATTCCCACGAAGTCTAGGTGTATAATCCATGGAGTGGCTTTCAAAAATCACTCCACCTATCAAAAATTTTGAGGAGTTGATAAATTAGTTTATCTCACAATACTCCTACAACATTCAACACCAAATAACAATGCTTGATCTTTGTAAAGTGAGACAAAAAGTAGGAGAACCCTTTACTACATTTTTACAAAGGTGGAGAAGGTTATTTGCACGATATTCTCGTCCTATTCCTGAAAAGGAAAAGATGGATATCTTTATCAATAGCCTTGATCCAGAATTAAGCTATAGGCTTAACCTTCATTGTCCTCATAACTTTGAAAAATTTATTGAAAACGCAATCACCATTGAAGGGGCCTTGGTTAAAAGGGGAGTGATAAAACTTGATAATCTAAGTACATCAAATCAAAACAACAATGATAAAACAAGGTTTTGGAATAGAAAAAAAAATGTTGTCAATGATGGTATAGTAGATGCAAATAATTTACGAACAAGACCATCTATTTTCAATTTATCAAGTGTTCCACGAAACAATCCACAAGGAAATACAATTCAACAAGGACATACAATTCAACAAGGAAACAACAATCAACAAGGACAAATTTCCAAGCAAGAGAACATGACCAATCAAAATATCAATCAAAATCGTGGTAATTTCAATAATAATATTGGCAATGCCCAAACATCAAATCCATCTAGACCTTCATTCTTTTCAAATCGACGGACTTTTACTGCTTTGGGTCAATCTCTTGAGTCTGCTCTCAAGGAGCTTCTTGATAATAAGGTTATCACCTTACCTCCACAAAGAGATTATGAGCCATGAGTTAAACCACCATCATGGAATGACTCGTATTATTGCAATTATCATCGATGTAAAGGTCATAGAACAAACAATTGTCAAGCTTTGAAAAATCTAGTACAAGATTTAATTGACAATGGTACCATTACAATTGAGGGACATCATACCAGTGATGATCATCAAGCATTTAAAGATCCTTTGCCAAACTACCAAAAATGGGAAACATCGGATACCAAATCCAAAAGCATACATAATGTTGAAGACAATATAATCCATCACATTCACACAGATGATAATCGGATTAATGTTTTCAAAATCAAAGGAAAACAAGAATATCAATAGGTTAATGTAACAACAAGAGGTCAAGCAAAGGTTGTTTTAAAAGGAAGTTCATCTAAAACAACTATTTCTTCTCCAACTCAGTATAATCTAGTTGATCAATTGAGAAAAACATCAGCTCAAATTTCCATTCTTGAACTTCTCAAAATATCCCCCATACACAAGAATATTTTAGAAGAAGCTCTTGTAAACACAACTGTTGATACTGATCTAGATGCAAATAAATTTCAAGCCATGGTGGGACATTTATCTTCCCCCACTTGTCTTTCATTTTCCGACAAAGATGATGCCTCTATGACACATCCACATAATTCCTCGCTCTATCTTGAGGTCATGATCCATAAACATCGAATTAGACGTGTTTTAATAGATGGAGAAGCTGGTTTGAATATTTGTACATTAAAATTAATAAATGCCTTGGGAATATCAGAAAATGAAATTGATCCACGAAGGAAGATAACCATCAAGGCATATGATGATGAAGAAAGAGCTTCTAAAGGATTAATATTACTGCCTATCAGAGTGGGACCTGTTGTGAAGAATACCTTTTGTCAGGTTCTAGATCGATATCTGTCTTATAACATACTTTTGGGTCATCTGTGGATCCATGATATGCAAGCAGTACCATCAACATATCATCAATGTATCAAGTTTCCATATGATGGACAAGAAATAACCATACAAGCTGATTACAATAGTACCCAAACTTGTTCAAATCTTAGAGTAACTCAAGATGTCTTTGTGCCACACAATAGAGAAGCTCTTGCTGTTTCTTCTTCCAATCTACAAGTCCAATTGCAAGAATTGACAAAGAATCTTGATACTAAGTTGAAGTTTAAAGACAAAGGGGTAGCTGAATATTCACTATCTCTTTCTACTTTACCTCCTTCTCCAAGATCACATGGTTTGCCAACATTATCAAATCAAAAGATTGCAACTGCTTCTACATCTCAAGCTTCTGTGCCAATCACAAAGTTTGATGGAAAATTCATTAGGGCTAATACCACTGAAGAAGAAGCTGAAGATAGGGACATCCTAAATTGGCTATACAAAGATGAAGATGAATCTCTCTTGCACATTAAGTTGCCTAAAGAACAATATGGTAAGGGATACGCTATCATGTAAAAGATGGGTTATGAAGGGAATGGTCCTATAGGGAAACAAAGAGAAGGAATTGTGGAACGAATTCAACCTATTTCAAAGCATTCAAGTGATAAAATAGGACTTGGATATGGTAAAGATAAAGAAGAATCTACTTCACAGTAGACATCATTAAATCATGAAGGAGGATCCGTGTCAGATAAATCTCATGAATCAGTTTTCCAATTGCAAAATAGTTCAGATACTGATTCTAATGAATATGAATGGGATACCATTTATAATGATGAATTTTGGAGGGATAAACAAGTTGATACTATACACAAATATGCATTTGTTCTTATACAAGGAGAAGGCTCAAGGCCTCTACTCGATTATGTTTTACAAAGCGATCATGACTCAAGTGAGGAAGAATCAGATTCTAACGAGATTGACAATCAACAGGAGAATACCATTATAGACCTTGTCTACCATGAGGATGATAACCATATCATGACTTTGACAATTCAAGACCTTACCCAACCTAATGATCCTATTCCCTTAGTTTATCCAGAACTTATAGATTGGGACATTGACGCACCTATCCATATTCCTACATTCAGTAATGATGAGGACATTATAACTTTCCTTTGTTCCTCAAATGAAGAAAACAATTGTTTCATTCAATAATCTTATACTCATGATTTTGATAAGGAGGGTGTCAAGTCTCTTAGCTACAAAATAAATGAAATAAAAGATGGATCTATTGGTGAAAACTAAAAAATGGCAATGATAGATCAAAACAAGAGAAAAATAAAGAGCGAATCTGACAGTGAAAACCTTTCTACGGCACTGAAGGATGAGAAACTTGACACTCTTCCCAAGTATTATCATGAAAGATCTTCTATTTTGATCAAACCAACAGAATCAATCAACATAAGTACAGCAGAGCAGCCAAAAGTTTTGCAAATTGCAGCATCATTAACAGTTGAAGAAGTCTAGAAATTCATGTAATTCTTGAGGATAATCAAATTAACTTTGCTTGGTCATATGCTGATATGCCAGGGTTAGATCCTAATCTGATAATGCATCATTTATCTATCAAACCTGGGACAAAGCCTGTAAAGCAAAAGCTCAGAAAGATGCATCCACATGTTGCATTATTGGTCAAGGAAGAATTAAAGAAGCTTTTGGATGTTGGATTCATTCGAACTATTGACTATGCAGAATGGATTTCAAATATTGTACCTATTTCAAAGCCAGATGGAAGGATCAGAGTTTGTATAGATTTTTGGGATTTAAATAAAGCTTGCCCCAAAGATGATTTTCCTTTGCCCAACATAGACATGATTGTTGATTTAACTGCTGTCCATGCAATGTATTCATTAATGGATGGATTTTCAGGATACAACCAGATAAAAATTGCACCAGAAGATCAAGATAAAATAGCGTTCACATGTCCTTGGGGTACCTATTGCTGGAATGTAATGCCATTCAGGTTAAAGAATGCTGGAGCTACTTATCAAAGAGCAATGACAACTATTTTTCATGATATGATGCATACATTCATGGAAGATTATGTTGATGATTTACTTGCCAAATCTCATACATGAGATGAACACCTGGAAATATTGTCAAAAATCTTTATCAGAATGGAGAAATTCAATGTTCGACTAAATCCAAAGAAATGTTCCTTCAGTGTTACATCTGGAAAACTCCTAGGGTACATTGATTCAGAAAAGGGAATAGAAGTTGATCCAGAAAAGGTACAAGCTATAATGGAAATGCCTCCACCATGAAATATTAGTCAATTAAGATCATTGCAAGGAAGATTACAGTCCATTAGAAGGTTTATAGCTCAACTGGCAGATAAAAGCTTGCCATTTACAAATTTATTGCATAAAAATGTCCCATTTAAATGGGATGACAAATGTGAAGCAACATTCAATCAGATCAAGCAATATCTTACGCATCCACCAGTTTTAATTGCACCTATTCCAGGAGAGCCACTCATACTTTATATTTCAGCAATAGAAGTATCTTTGGGAGCATTGCTAGCACAAGAAGACTCTACAGGTAAAGAAAGGGCCATATATTATATCAGCAGAACCTTAACAAGACATGAGTTAAACTACAGTTTCATTGAAATAGCTTGTCTTGCAGTAGTGTTTGCTTCTCAAAAGTGGCGACATTATATGTTGACTCATATAGTTAAGCTAATAACAAAGATTGATCCATTGAAATACCTATTAAGCCGAGCTACTTTAACAGGAAGACTTGCAAAATGGGTAATGATCTTAAGTGAGTTTGATATTCACTATGTAGATCGAAAAGCCATTAAAGGACAGGTTATTGCAGATCAGTTGGCTGAAGCTCCTTTACAAGAAGACAATCCAATGCACACCGAGATTCCTGATGCAGATGTCTTTACATCAACAATTCAGAGACCATGGGCATTATACTTTGATGGATCTTATACACAATATGGCTCGGGGGCAGGGATTCTTTTTGTTACACCTGAAGGACATACCATCTCATGATCATATCGGTTGATGTTTCCTTGCACAAATAACATAGCTGAATATGAGGCATTACTCATAGGATTGAAAATAGCTTTGGAATGGTAGAGTACAGAGCTGGAAGTTTATGGTGATTCACAACTTGTCATTAATCAAATTAATGATGATTATCAAACTAAATATGATAAGTTGCTACCATACAAGAACATGGTGGATGATTATAAAAAATATTTTGTGTCAATCAAATTTTCACAAATATCAAGGATTGACAATAAAGCTGCAGATGCAATGGCTACCATTGCTTCCTTATTACAAATATCAGAAGATCAAACCAAGTATGAATTCTTGGTGGAACAATTGTTTTCTCCCACCTATGATAATCTTGAAACCCAAGTTATATGTCATTTGACCGGTTCAGATTCACCTTTATATGGCAGGACTTATACCTATTTGAAAGATAATATCTTGCCTTCAGATTTATCCCGCAACCAAAAATGGAATTTCATTTGCCAATCATCCCGTTATACCTTAATTGCCAATATCCTTTATCGACGTGGTCTTGATGGTACACTCCTTAGATGTCTTGAACGTGATGAATCTGAAAAATCCTTACAAGAGGTTCACAGTGGTATTTGTGGAACCCATTCGAGTGGTTTGACCTTAGCCAAGAAACTTGTCAGAATGGGATACTATTGGCCTACCATGGAGCAAGATTCTTTTAATTTTTTCAAGAAGTGTTCTAAATGCCAGATCCACGGGAATCTTATTCATGCACCTGCACAAGAACTACAACCTTTCATTTCGACATGGCCTTTTTCTCAATGGGGATTAGATCTTGTTGGTAAAATACATCCTTCATCATCAAATGGTCATAAATTTATCATTACAACTACAGAGTATTTTACAAAATGGATTGAAGCTGTTCCTCTAACAACAGTGACTGGTAAACAAATATCTTCATTTATCCTGAATTACATTATTTGTAGATATGGAATTCCTAATTCTATTGTTACGGATAATGGAAGGCCTTTTAAGAATCAGGATGTTGATGAACTTTGTGAAAGATTTCACATCCAACACAGGTTCTCTACACCTTATTATCCACAGGGTAATGGTCAAGCAAAAGCTTCTAACAAAACCATCTTGAAGATATTGAAGAAGACATTAAATGATGCTAGACGTGATTGGCATGTTCAACTCAACCCAGCTTTGTGGGCATATAGAACCAGTGTTCGCACACCAATAGGAGCTACACCATATGCTTTAGTCTATGGAGCAGAAGCAATTTTACCATTAGAAGTTGAAATACCTTCGCTTAGGGTTTCACTTAAGGGATTGATAAGTGATGAAGACTACAGGGTTTCTTGCCTTCAGGAACTAGAATTGTTAGATGAAAGACGCCAACATGCAGCTAATCACTTGAAAGGTTATCAACAAGTTATGTCTCGTAGTTATAATCACAGAGTTAAATCACGGGCATTTCAAGTCGGTGACTTAGTTTTGAGAGAAAATCCACGTAATCAGCAAGATAGAGAAAAGAAAGGCAAATTTGAACCTAATTGGCTTGGTCCATTTGTTATTGTAGTAGCATACGGTTCTGGTGCATATCAGTTATCCACATCAGAGGGGGACCTGTTTGAAGAGACAATCAATAGTATTCATCTGAAGAAGTTCTATGTCTAAAAAGTCTTGAAAAAATCAAAAAAAAAAATCATAAGAAGTCCTAAAAAAAATAAAAATCATAAAAAGTCCCGAAAAAGTCAAAAAAATCAGAAAAATCTTGAAAAAGTGCAATAAAAACAAGTAGTGAAAACCTGGCAAACAGGCGTTACTTGTAATCAAAATGGGCTCCTCAATTTATTAGTTTATGTCTTGTTTTCACTTTCGGTATCATCCATCTGCATCTTTCATTTGTATATATCTTACATTTGTCCATATCATATAGTGGGAATCTTTAGGTTTCATCATGGCTTGATGAAATTTGTACATATCTTTTATCCTTAGGTTGTGTTTACACTGGGGGCAAAACACAGAAACATACAAGAGAGGGGCAACGATCTTTCAGAATATCACAAACAGATAAATAACAGTTTGACCAAACACAACAAACATTGTCGTATCAAATCAATCACAAACATGTTTATACCAATGGAAATCGAATAACATGCTCCAAACAACTATTGAAGTGAGAATCAATGATGATAACCAAATTGGATGATCTTAATCTGAATAAATGTTTGAAATACTTTAAGCAGGATTTGAATGGTTGTTTGATTTTCTATCATATCTCTGGAGCAATTCGATGATGTATTGAACTAGAAAGCAAGGAAGGAGTATGATTTTTCTTTGTCTGCTGTTTGCGAGGAAATCATTAGTACTATGCAAATTGGTCGCGAGACATGCTCTACTATGTATCATGGATGACATTTCAGAATTTGCATGGGAAAAGGATTAACTCTTGTCTGTTTATGCAAGCACTACTCAGGTCATCTCGGTTCAATTATACCTAGATGCTTGTATTAACTTGCTATATTAAAAATCATGAAAGTGATACTCAGGTCATCACTGGTGCTAACATACCCTTTGATGCTTGTATTAACTTTCAACATTTCAAAAGCTCTATGATGATACAAAAAGCATGAATAAACTCTCCAAATGGCAATATTGTATGAATGTCCTGCATGGTTAGTGTAGATTGCATTCATGTTAGAATCTGCATTTTGCATTTATAGATTTCAAAAAGCTGGCAAAGAATCAAATGTTTATATCTTTTCAAATACATGACTGAGTATATTTTGACATTCACAAAAACATCATTTCATACATTTTTCATATATATTTGCATCAGAAAAATCATAAAAAGCATACATTACATACATCATATATATCATACATTCGTTTATCAAATAAATTTCATCTCATAAAATCATGTATATAAATATCATAAATCATGAAACCATCATATAGTACACATCATATGGATACACATCATATATCATGTAAAATCATCGCTCCATTTCATATATCTCAAAAATGAATGTCAAAATATACAAGGATGTCAACTACAAAAGATATAATATCATCAAAAATGTGATCATCTCACGGTGTATACAAAATGTCTCAATAGAATATAATGAAAAAAATCATATACAATGCACTAGGCAGAGCTATCCTCTGATGGAGCTGGCATAGGACCTGTACCACCTGCCCCTGATGGACCTGCTCCATCTGTCCCTGGTGGCCCTCTAGGAGGTAATGGCTGTGTCACACCCCTGCTAGTAGTATGAGAGTGACCATGGGTAGACTGTGATTGAGTGTAGCTCTCTCTCTGCTCAGGTGGAACTGCATCATGATATTTAGTCCGATAGAACTTTGCCTCTCGTGTGGCTCTGGTAACCTCCCTCATCATGTCACCTGGCAAAGTGCTACCTGCTACTCTCTGTAGGCTATCTGCCAAGGCAATGGCCTACTCACCCCACTGTCTAGCTGTGTCTCTCTCAGCAGTAATCGAAGTCACCTGACCCTGCAACTGTGAAATCAAGGCCTGTGCCTGTGATAGTTGAGCCTACAAGCTCTGTACTGTACTCTGCAGAGACGATATCTGACTAGCTACTATCAGATCTACGGAAGGGGATGGGTTAGTGTGCCTCATCCGTGGTCCACCTCTGCCTCCTCTACCACCTCTGCCACCTCTCCTACCGCCTCTCCTGCCACCTCTATCTCCACCCCTATCATCACCACCATCATCTCCATCTGAGTCATCATCTCCATCACTCTCATCATCGTCACTGTCCTCTGAATCATCATCTCCTGACTCTGAGTCCCTCTGTCGACGTCTTTGAGCAATAATAGGAGCAATGGCCTCATCAGTATCAAACATACGTGGTGGTGGATGCTCTAGGACATACTGTACATACTCTGGTGTCACCCCTGCATCAAGAACATTCACCCGGTAATCCCACATCTGTGCTCCTAAACTAGTGAACTCTGCCACTGTTGTCTCATAAGAAATTCGTGGGCCCCACACTGCAAGCTCTGGCTGTCACCGCGCATAAATGGCTGAACCAATGGGCATACCTTGAATCCGACCAAACTGTCACAATACTCACCCCGCAAGAAATCTCTCCAGGATCCATGTAGTCCGTCCAATCAAAAATCTAGAAGTGCATACAAAAGGCATCTCCCTCGCATCCTCTGGCCATGGCTCACAATCCAAATATGGCCTCTAGCATATTGTGTCCAAACTATCTAATAGTCGCTGCCAATATACTAGTTTGCCCAGTCTCGTCTGAGCAATAATATGTGCATATCTCCATCTGTATGCTCAACCAGCTGGTCGATGTCCTCGGGTCAATGGACGTAAAACTACAAAATGCTCCCATGCCCATATCTATAGTAATGAGCATCCAACAGCAAAACTCCGACCTCTACCATATACGATATGATGTAGCTCGTCATATAGGTGGGATAGCATACATGTACCCAATGCATACGTTGTCTCCTGCATCACCATACTCTCCAAAACATGACCCCATCCGATCGCAAACCCCTTCGACCTATGGTCGGGGCACAACACACCTCCAATGAATCCTACAAGCACAGCTGGTAATGGTGGATAGGTATCTGTAATCTCACCCCATGGGATGAAGTATCCGGCAATCTGATCATCTCTGAATATCCGTCTCAAAGAGAGAGTACCTCCAACCTCTCGTCTATCAAAAACAACTATCTCTCCCATCACTGGGATCCGTAGGATGCGATATACGTCCTCGGGGATCATTGTAATCTCGCCTGTCGGTAAATGAAAAGTGTTGGTGTCGCTATGCCACCGCTCTACAAGTGTTGTCAATAGGGCCCTATTGAGGTGAACCTCGGGCATATCAAGTAATGAACTCAAGCCGCAAGCATCAATCACATCTCTATCTAACTGTAACAAATGTGGAATCAATGTCCATGTGCTCGGAAAAGTCTCTCGTAACTGCAAGACACCTAGTCTCTCCTGTTCACATACATCATCAAAGCAACATCAATATCAAAACATCCTAACGTATCAATCCAAAACTGAATATCAAACTATTTGTTTTTCATTATCATTATGAAATGCGAATAATATAAAAATCATGTTTGTTTTTAACAACCTTAGAAGCAAATGAATCAATCAAACTATTTGTTTTTCATCATCATGGAACACAAATAATCAACATCAAGTTTCTTTCTAACAACTTTAGGAGAAAACTTATCTGTCCTATTTGTTTTTAACAACTTTAGGAGAAAATTTATCAGCTACTATTTGTTCTCCAACAACTTTGGAAACAAATTTATCATTTACAACAACATAAAATCAAAGGCGCTGCAAAATTGGTTAAATATGCTATACAATTCATTATCAGCGCTATAGAATCAATTGCGCTACAAAACATATTAATAGCGCTACAAAATCACTCATATGCGCTATGAAATATTTTGCGCTACAAAATTTGTCAATAGCGCTGCAATACATCTCAAATGCGCTATAAAATCATATGTGCTACGTAAATGATCAAATGCGCTATGAAATTCATCAAGGGCGCTACGATATCATATGCGCTATGAAACATGTTGAATGCACTATGATACACCTTAAGGGCGCTACGAAAAATATTGTATGTGCTACGAAAAACGTTAAGGGCGCTAAAACTCAATTTTTTTGAAATAAACATTGAAAACGTGCGTAAAACAAAATTTTTGAGAAATAGGGATTTACGAGACACATACCGGAGGTCCGTAGTGCGCTGGCCACTGATGTCATCGGATACGCTCGAAACGGTGCTGGTGAACTGGAAGTGCCATGATTATCAACTCAGAGCTCAATATTTGCAAATTTTACTAGGTTAAAATTGAAAATGACATGGAAAATGACATTTTTAACATATTTTCACATAACAGAGGCAATTTCTTCATCAAATTTTCATGGAATATCTTTTTGGGTCAAGTTCTTCAAATCATTAGTTTCGAACGATGAATCGACATCTTCAAAAATCATAAAAAATCAAAAAAATCACAAAAAATCAAAATCTTATCGATTCATCATTCGCGGGGGCATATACATATCATTATTTCGACAGTCAACATTTGGGGTAAATTTCAAAATTCTTTGAAGCAATGCGTAAAACACATCACTTCAAAGAGGGGCAAAATGTATACACCTTAAAATGGTCACATCACATTGTCTGGTAATTAATTAAATATTTTAAATATTTAATTAAAATCTTCGAATTCTATCTGCGTATAAATAAATTTAAATAATTTATTTATATTTCTTCCATATTTTGATTAAATAAATAAAGTTTATTTAATCATCTTTTCGTATTCATTTCTTAATTAATTAAATAAACATTACGATTTATTTATATTAATTATCATATAATCTTAGTTTGAATATCTTATTCAAATAAAGATTAAAATATTATTCTTCTTCTAAATATCATTTACAATTAAATATTCCAAAATATTTAATTATTTCCTCTAATCCAATTTAAATATTCGTTCTTAAAATCATTTCAAATTCCTCTAATTCGATTCATATATCTATTTATAATTAAATATTTCATAAAATATTTAATTAATTCTTCTAAATATTTCATATTCTTCTAAAGTCACATCATAATTAAATATTACAAAATATTTAATTAAATCTTCCATAGTATAAAAATCAAAAATCAAAATGCAATAAAAAAAATTAAATAAATTTATTTATTTATTTAATTTGGGATTTATCTTCAACTCTCGGGAAGCAAACGGTTAAAACAAAAAATTAAATTTCTTTGTTTCTGTGCAAGCTTGTTCCTGTGGGTTGAAGATAGGAATCCATCCTTCTCTCCAACCTCTCAACCTCCCCCATTTTCTTCTCAACCTCTCCATCTCTCACCATTCAAACTTACCAAACAATCTCACAGCCGTAGATTCTTGCCAGTCGGGATTGAGCCTGCAAAAATCTATAAATACAACTGTCGGGAGCTCCAAATCATATAGAAGTTTTTAGCAGAGAAACTATAGTCAAATAGCTCTTAAGAATCCATAGCATAAGCCTTTTTAGCATTCATTTTCATAGTATAGTAGCATATCATGATTCATTTCATTCACAGCCCCTGTGCATAATCTACAGCCCTTGTTCATATCTGTTAACAATTTCACTCCACTAGCATATAGAATAGTAGTTTTCATTTGTATACTCATTCTACAGTAGCCATTTGGAGGAGCTTACATCAAATCTGAGAGCAGCAACTTCAAATTCCTAGAGATAGAGGAAAATGGAACGGTTTGAAGAAATCTTGCTTATTTGAATTTATTTAAATTTCTTTAGATTAAGGTTTCATTTAGTGTTTTGTTTTCAATTAGATTAACATAAATAAACATTACACAAAAACTTTATCACTTATCAATTCTTCAACCACACTATTCTGTTATTAAATATGAGCATGAAACACAAATAACATAAAGTAAATCAACACAATGAATACCATATTTTTATGTGGAAAACCCAATAAGGGAAAAACCATGGTGAGGGTTAACTCAAAATACAAATATTATAAAACTGAATATAGAGGCTCACTGCCAAGGGCTCACTTCCTAGAAGAGGACTCACTGCCCAACATGGAGGCTCACTTCCTACATATATAAAAGAAAACAAAAGATCCACCACAACATTTAACACACTGTCACAACTTTGAAATTTTATATAGAAACCTTTACCTCACTGCCTCCAGGAATATAACACAATAAAATCAACTGTCACAACTCACTCACAGTCACACACTTTTGTGCCTATGGTTTGTGGCTTAATTTCATCACTTCACATCACACTATCATACAACTCTTCACAATTCGAATTTCTTTTATACCATTCTCAACCTTAGAAGCATTTACCAAGGTTGACCACAAATAACCCATTTCAAAAATTCAAATTAGGTCGGCAAGTCAAAATTCCTAGTGAAAAGGAATAAGAGTTGACCAATAAAATTATTTTTCAAGATCAAAAATAATATTCTCAAATCAACCACACACTTCCTCAATTAATTTTTTATTTTTTGAATGAAGTGTAAACACCAGGTCAGCCAAACCTAATGAAAACACAAATAAACAATGATGCACATGCTTCCCATCACATAGATGACCTACAGAAACCTCTACATAGTTCATTATTCATGAGAGTTCATCTTAGATTTCTTCAAATATGTCCACAACAAAACAATATACTTCATACACTGAATACCTTTCACCAGATCATTCAAACAATGCAAACCTACATTGGAATATAGAAACATGACTTCCAAATTACCAAACTTCAACTTTCTTTCCAAAACACATAGAACACTATCATAAGACAAATCCCAGATCTGCAAGATCTAAAATTAAAAAGCAGAGGAATGTGAAGTAGAAAAATTTCTCCTAGTCCACAGAAGATCAACTCTACTAGTAAAAAACATATACTAGTGGACACAACTTTCACATACCATCTCACGAGAAATTTAAACTTAGAAAATATAAGTTCCATCAAATCACCATTGTGAAATCTTAAAAACTGCACAAGAATAGGATCAACACAAGAGAAACATAGATCACATACTGGAGCACAATCTAAAAACATTCATCACTCTAACTTCTCTTCTTTATTAATTTTCTCAAAATCACTTGGAAACTCATCAACACAACACATCTACAACCAAATAATATAGCTCCATGTACTCACAACATCTCAACGACATCTCAACTATACATGTGCAATCTGTAACATACTAAATAGTGTTGACATCAGTGACAACATCAATGACAACACCACCAGACTATACCATATTTGCAACAGGTTCTTCTAAAATGGATTCATCACAAGTAAGGTAGTTATCAATGGCTGAATTTTCTTGCTTGCCAATGATGGGATTCTCTTGTTCAATAATTTTTTTTGTAAAGGAAGAGAGACAAATAGGATTCTCACAATTTTCATTGGTTTGATCCCCTAATACCAAGATATCCTCCTCACAACTAGGAAAGATGTGATTGTTAGGGTTGTACATTATTTCATCATTTTTCTTTGAGGCCTCATTCTCTTGTGTCATACTATCTATCCTAGTAGGAGAGCTTTAAAGAGGTTCATCACATTCCATGATTATACTTTGTAAAGTAACTTCATTGCAAATAGGGGAGGCATCAAGTGGAGGACAACTATGATTTTCATGTTTACCAATGATTGGATCCTCTTGTTAAAATAGACCTTTCCAAATGTTAGTGACATTATGAAGGAGAGAAATAATGTTATAAATTTTGATCATTGGATCTCTTAACACTAATATATCCTCTTCACAAATGTTATTTTCGTGATTGTCCATGATTACATCCTCTTTCACTAAATCCTTCTTAGGGGAGGTGTTAAGAAATGTTTCAATGATCTCATCTTCTTGTTTCCTAACATATTCGCAAGGGGGAGGAGGAGAGGGAAAAACAATATTTTCATGATTATCAATGATTGTGTCTTCTTTCACCAAGATACCTTCACCATTAAAAGGAGAGGTATTGAGAGAAGAACAATTATGATTGTTATGGTTGTCTACTCTTGTATCCTCTTGTGTTATGAATTTCTTACAAATACGATAGATGCTAGGAGGGTATCCAACATGCTTGTCAAAGGTTTTATTTTTTTTCCTAGATTATGCCCATGAGTAGGGAAAATAGAATCATACAAGCCATGTGATACTCTATGAACACTAAATGCTTGAAAGGAAAACATGCTAACATGAAAAATTAATGCATCTAAGTTATGCAATGCTTCTGAAATATAAAAAAATTTCCTACATATCTAAAAAAAATATAAATTGAAATGATTTTTTAAATGTTTTAAAAATGAATAGACTAAATGGATGATTTGACCTAGATACATAAAAAAAAAGTTCCCAAAAATTTCCAGACTGATATTATAGGTTATCTACAAGCCTAGGAAGTACATAAATGAAGTTTTCAATATTGTAAAATGTAGTTTAATATCTGAACGGACTAAATCACCTAGAGGGGTGTATGAGTGCTAGCCAAGGTTTTTCAGGGATTCAAATGTTGATAAATAGTCAACACAAAATAGCCAGAAATTATAAAAAACTCCCCGTAGTAGGACTAAATCACCCAGAGGGGCATATGAGTCCCAAATTAGGGTTTTTGCATATATTTTAGAAAATTCAAAACTGAATGTTATGTTTTCTTGTTTGAATGATGTCTAGCCTAAGTGAAATTCTAGATTTCAAATGAAATTCAATGATACAAGATGCAAAAATGCAACCTATATGCACTTTCACTAATGCAAGATTTAGAAACCCTAGATGCAAATTAACTAATACAAGACCTAATTCAATGTTAATGAGAGCTAGATCTAGGACTATGATGCACTCCAAATCAGAAAATGAGGTGTTCTAAAGGAAAATTTCACCAAAATGAAACCTAGAAAATAGTAGGTCTATCATTTAGGGAGATAGAACCACCAATTTCCTTCAAGTTTCACTCAAGGAAACCTTAGAGATCTCAATTAAGGGATAGAATGAGGGAAAGAGATCTATAATAAGGTTTCCTAGGGTGTGATAAAAGACTAAAATAGAGTTCACCACCAAGCAAGGGCTTGGAAAGATAAGAAATGTAAATGATATGCAAGACTTAATTAAATAACCTAGAAATGAACTCAAATCAAAATAACAAACTAGAAATAAACACAAGTGCACTTGGAAAGATGAAGATACTTGAAATAAGTTTTGCACTCCTAAAAATATGAATTTTAATGCACAATGGGACTCATACACCAGTAGGGGTGATTTAGTTCTAGTTTAAGGTTTCAGGCCAAAAGAAGAATCTGAAACTACTTAACCAAGATCTATAGAAAATGCTTGAAATATGGTATACTAAGACTCATACACCACAAGTGGTGATTTAGTCCCATTATTAGGGTTGATCTAAAACTTTCATATCCTCTAGTGATCTCATGTAGCTTCCCTTACAATATTTGAGACTGAAACATTGAGTTTTGATCTATAGGTGACTTTCCATGATCTTTCAAGATAGATGACAACTTTGACAACTTTGCAACTTTGAAAAAATTTCTCCAATATTTCTCTTCAATGGATCTCTAACCTAAACCTACAAATCATACATTAAAGAGAGGGAAAGGTGTAGTTTTCCTAGTGGATAGGGTTTTTCCTTAGTCAAACCATGTTTTGGTAATCAAACCGAGTATGTGCAGGATCATGATGAGCCAAAAAGTGGTGATATGATGGGTATGTGTAGGGTATGTGGCTGATGACCTTTTTTTTACTCAAAATTGATGAAACAAAAATGGTTTTTAAAGGATATTATTAGCTTTCCATAAATATAAATTATGCTTTACTTTGAATTTAATAAATAATTATTATTCATTTTTTATTTGATTTATGACTAAAGTCCTGATTGATAGGCTGATTGAAAAACATCTATAGCTTTTAAACGGTATCATATTTTTTGAATCCAAAACATGCATCACATTCTAGGATTCACATACTATAGGATTAAAAGGAAAATTGAATTTCATGAAGTTTTGACCAAGTTAAGGTGGTTAGACATACGAGTTTTTATATTTTGAAAAGTTGTAATACAAAATTCATAATTAATTATTTACTTGGAAAAAATTACAAAAAAATATGCATCACATCAAGACATGAGTCCTCTACTTAAATCTAAAATCTTATAAAAAAATATTATCATTTTATTGTGGTTAGGGTGGTCAGACATACACCTACTTCTTATTTTTCCCTGAAATTTAAGTACTACTACATTGAAATTTAAAATTTTCACCAAATAGATTTATTTTTTAAATAAACGTAGTAGTTTAGAAACTAAATTAAATTTGTTATAGATTCTATTCTTACATATTTTTGAAATAATATAGATAACTTATTCAAATTTTTACATCAAGTTGCCTAACTATGATTTTTCTGAATTTTTCACCACTTAAGGCCCCTTTTTTTGCCATGATGATCCTGGACATACCCAACCTTGAAATGAATAGAAATAGAATAGAGGAATGATGAATGAACAAGTAAACTATGTTGAAACTCACCAAACCCTTGAAATAAAGGTTGTAATCTTGTATGGAATGGCTAGCATGAAGGTAAATCTTGATGTTCATGATTATATGTTGTAGACCTTAACTTGCATGCTTGCTTGAATCATAAGAACATACATCACAAATGTTAGCTCAAAAAAAAAAGTGCACCTGAAATGAAAATTTGAGCTGAATCTCGTTGGTCTAGTGCATAATATTCCCTAGACTGTACTCTTTTTTTATCAAATATAAAAAATGCAGGCTTTAGGAAACTATTGTATAGCTTCCATCCTCTTTCTGTTGTCAAAACTTCATCTATTGATGAGATAATTCATATTTTGTGACATGTCATTTTATAGGTTTAGAGTGAATGAATGAATAAGTAGCCTCTAATATTCCTTCAAATCACTTAAAATATGCAACTTGCACACATGAGTAGAGAGGAAGGGTTGTTCCATCTAGGGGATTGACTCATTCAAACCTCCTGTTAGTATTTCTACTTCCATAATTGAAAATTAAAAGAGAGTGTATCCTTGGATGGATAGATGCTAATTAACAAATATGTAATGAATTGATAAATTTCTACAGCTAACCACTTAAATATGACCACCTTGATGGATCGAAGTCACTCATCATCTTCAAGAATCTATTGTTTCTTGATTTGATTTGATTTTATGACTTACAAGTGTTAGTACACATAAAAAAATGCATGCAAAACATATGAAATCCTTACATAACACATTACATGATACTTGGATGATGAAATATTGTAATAGTCTTGATAATTCTTCTATTGAAAAATCTTAAGTAATTGTTAGGATGCTCAATTTTCTCAATAAATATAGGATTTAAATTATAAAATGATTAGTATTTATATGCAATTCTTCTAGTTTCGTGAAATTAAATCACAATAGCCAACAATTAAAATTTGAATTTTAAATAATAAATTACGAACATTGATATATTTAAATTTGGAGACAAAATAGGTAGCTTAGGGTGCAGGTCACCCAAGATTAGATTCTAGCATTTTAGGGATCCAAAGTGTTAGGGGAAAAATATTGGTGCAGGAGTACCCTTGATGCAATTTTAAGTTATCTTGTGAAACTTTGGTTTTTGCTTTGTTTTGTATTTAATGATGTAAATAAGGTCATTTGAGACCATCCTAAGTGTTTTAGGACCATTTTTGGTCATTTGGTGAGATTTAGGAAAATATTGTAAAAATTGTAAAAGTTGCTCAAGAAAGTTGTCAAGCAACTTGTCAAAAAGTGTCATTAAGGTATTTTGTCAACAAACTAGTCAAAAGGTGGTTGAAAATAGTTATTTTTGGTTTTAAATGTATAAATAAACCCTCCAAAATTGGAATTGGGGGTTTGAGACATCATTTTTGAATTTTTATGAATGGAAACCTCAAATTTTATGTGCATTTTCTGATTCTTACATTGTTTTTAGGATGAAGTTGTGCATTGTACGGCCTGGTATGGACTCATATCATGGAGTATCATATATGTATGGAAATATATTTGTTTATAATTTACAATTATTTTTGTCTCATTTAATTTTATTGAGTTTTGTGTGAGATATGACTATTTTTGTGAGACTGCCTTATTCTAACAATATTGAGTAGAATTTTCAGTCTTAAAAATGTCATGGTAGGGATTTTAAATTCTATATTTTGGATCTAAAACCAATTGTATTTTGTTTCTATGTTAATCTAATTTAATTTTCCTCAAGTCTTATTAAGTTTCATTAATATTTGAATAAGTTATGACCTTTTTAGTGAGGGAAGGTTTGAACCCTACCTAAGGTTTGCATTTTTGGGAAAAATGCAATAACTTTCTTTTCCACTGTTGGATCTTCATAAAAATTGGAGGAAAGGTCTGTAATTATGTTGTATTAAATATAAAATAAGTGATTGGCTTCATTATTTGTTTTTTGGAAGTTATTAATGATAGTTCGTTGTATTAAATTGTGGGTTGCCATGGCAATGTTTCCAATATGATCTAAAATGCACTTAATCATTGTTTGAGATGAATCAATTTATGAAAGTTGTTAAGTGAATCAAGTTTTTTGTATTTTCTTCATTTTTGATGATTTCTCAGTTGTGTTATTTCAAATTAATCTAAGAATTCCTAAGAGAAATAATTTTGTATCAATGTTTTGAATGATTGGTTGAGTTGAGTTGTGAATCCTCCTAGCTCTGCATCAAATTTGTATCAGAGCCTGGAAAAGATTTGGGTTCGTGAAGTTTGTTGGTTTTTTGTTTTGGTGGTTGTGGTTGTGTGTTGTGTTTTGCAAGTTGAGGAAGGAACCTGATTGCCTAGGTGGGGCAAGGTGAAGTGGATGCAAGGAGGGACTTTCTTGTGAAGATGGATTTGTTGAGAAGATTGGAAAGATATTTGCAAGCTGAGGATTCATGAAGAAGGAAGATGAAAAGAGGAAAAATATTTGAGGAAGAAGGAAAGAGATAAGGAAAGGAAAATAGGGGCTAAAAAGATAAGAGAGATAGAAGAGAAACTGAAAAGGTTGGAAGATGAGACAAAGTTGTTTTATAGGCAAGTTACAAGTTTTTCCTTGACAATTAAGAAGAGAGTTATGTGGCCTATTCAAAAGATGATTAAAAAGAGAAAAAAAATGAAGGCATCATAACTAGATGTGAAGATTATAGAGGAAGATAAAGAGCATCCCAAATAAGAAGAATAAGAATTAATCAAGGTGGATGAAGAAGAATATTTGTGGGACAAGTTTGCAAGAATTGAAGAAGAATGGGATAGTAAGGTGGGTAATGGTTAGGTCAAACAAGAGGAAGAGGAACTAATCAAGGTAGAAGAAGACAAGGACATTGAGGTTGAAAGTGAATTATTTTTAGGATTGGATAATTTGTTTATGGGTGAAGAGGAGTTTGAAGCACAAGAAGAGAAGGAGGATACCTCAAGGTCACAATATTTTGTTTCTAATTTTTCTTTCGATTATGTATGTGTAGGTCATGAAGGACAAGGAAAGGTGTATGATTATATGATAGAGTTTTGGGAATTCCAAGTTTCAAGGATGATTGATAGAATAAGGAATAAGAATAATAAATCGAAGAAAAAACCAAATATGATTGAAAGGACAAAGTAAAAAGTGCAAAGTAACTGGAAGACTAGGAAAAAGACAATTCAAAGGGGCTTGAATTCTTTTTCCCCTGAGAGTATGATGCAAGAGCACCCTTGATGCAATTTTAAGCTATGTTGTGAAACTTTTATTGTTTATTTTTTTGGGATTTATTGATGTAAACAAGGAAATTTGAGACCATACTAAGTGGTTTAGGACCATTTTTGGTCATTTGGTGAGATTTAGGCAAATATTGTAAAAATTGTAAAAGTTGCTCAAGAAAGTTGTCAAGCAACTTGCCAAAAAGTGTCATTAAGGTGTTTTGTAAACAAACTAATAAAAAGGTGGTTGAAAATAGTTTTTTGGTTTTAAATGTATAAATACACCCTCCAAAACTCGAATTAGGGGTTGGAGACATCTTTTTTGAAGTTTGATGAATGGAAACCTCAAATTTTGTGTGCATTTTCTGATTTTTTACATTGTTTTTAGGCTGAAGTTGTGCATTGTATGGCCTCGTATGGACTCATATCATGGAGTGTTATATATGGATGGAAATATATTTGTTTATAGTTTACAATTATTTTTGTCTCATTTAATTTTATTGAGTTTTGTGGGAGATATGACTATTTTTGTGAGACTGCCCTATTCTAACAATATTGTGCAGAATTTTCAGTCTGAAAAATGTGATGGTATGGATTGTAAAGTCTATATTTTGGATCTGAAACCAATTGAATTTTTTTACCATGTTAATATAACTTCATTTTATTCAACTCTCATCAAATTTCATTAAGATTTGAATAAGTTATGACCATTTTAGTGAGGGCAGGTCTGAACCCTACCTAGGGTTTGCAGTTTTGGGAAAAATGCAATAACTTTCTTTTCCATTGTTGGATCTTCATAAAAATTGGAGGAAACATTTGTAATTATGTTATCTTAAATCTCACTAAAGATATTGGCTTCATTTGTTTTTTTCTTGGAAGTTATTTTTGACAGTTCGTTGTATTAAATTGTGGGCTGCCATGGCAATGTTTCCAATGTGATCTAGAATGCATTTAATCATTGTTTGAGATGAATCAATTTATGAAAGTTGTAAATTGAATCAAGTTTGTTGTATTTTTGTCATTGCTAATTATTTCCCAATTGTGTTATTGTAAATTAATTGAATAATTCCTAAGAGAAAGAATTTTGTATCATTTCTTTGAATGATTGGTTGAGTTAAGTTGTGAATCCTCCTAGCTCTACATCAAATTGGTAGCAGAGCCCGTGAAAGATTTGGGCTAGTGAAGTTTGTTGGTTTTGTGTTTTGGTGGTTTTGGATGTGTCTTGTGTTTTGTAGGTTGAGGAAGGAAACTTATTGGCTAGGTGTGGCAAGGTGAAATGGAAGCAAGGAGGGACTTGCTTGTGAAGACAGATTTGTTGAGAAGATTGGAAAGATATTTGCAAGCTGAGGATTCATGGAGAAGGAAGATGAAAAGAGAGGAAAAAGCATTGAGGAAGAAGGAAAGAGAGAAGGAAAGGAAAATAGAGGTTGAAAAGATAAGAGAGATAGAAGAGAAACTGAAAAGGTTGGAAGATGAGACAAAGCAGTTTTATAGGAAAGTTACAATTTGGCACTTGATAGTTAAGAAGAGAATTGTGTGGCCTATTCAAAGGATGATTAAAAAAAGAAAAAAAATGAAGGCATCAAAACCAGATGTGAAGATGATAGGGGAAGATAAAGAAAATCCCAAACAAGAAGAAAACACATTCATCAAGGTGGATGAAGAAGAAGATTTGTGGGAAAAGTTTGCAACAATTGAATAATGGGATAGTAAGGTGGGTAATGGATAATTCAAACAAGAGGAAGAGGAACTAATCAAGGTAGAAGAAGATAAGGACATTGAGGTTGCTAGTGAATTGATGTTAGGATTGGATAAGTTGGTCATGGGTGAAGAGGAGTTTGAAGCATAAGAAGACAAGGAACAAACCTCAAGGTCACAATTATTTTTTTCTAATTTTTCTTTGGATTATGTATGTGTAGGTCATGAAGGACAAGGAAAGGTGTATGATGATATGATAGAGTTTTGGGACTTACAAGTTACAAGGATGATTGATAAAAGAAGGAATAAGAAGAATAAAATGAATAAAAGACAAAGTATAGAGTGCAAAGTAACTGGAATACTAGGAAGAAGATAATTCAAAGGGGCTTGAATTCTTTTGCCCCCCAAAGTATGGTGTAGGAGCACCCTTGATGCAATTTTAAGTTATGTTGTGAAACTTTCATTTTTGATTTTTTTTGGACTTATTGATGTAAATAAGGTCATTTGAGACCATCCTAAGTGGTTTAGGACCATTTTTGGTCATTTGGTGAGATTTAGGCAAATATTGTAAAAATTGTAAAAGTTGCTCAAGAAAGTTGTCAAACAACTTGTCAAAAAAGTGTCATGAAGGTGTTTTGTCACAAACTAATCAAAATGTGGTTGAAAATAGTTAGTGTTGGTTTGAAATGTATAAATAAACCCTTCAAAAATTGAATTGGTGGTTGGAGACATCATTTTTGAAGTTTTATGAATGGAAACCTCAAATTTTGTGTGCATTTTCTGGTTCTTACATTGTTTTCAGGCTGAAGTTGTGCATTGTACGACCTGGTATGAAATCATATCATGGAGTATTATATATGGATGGAAATATATTTGTTTCTAGTTTACAATTTTTTTTCCTCATTTAATTTTATTGAGTTTTTTGGGAGATATGACTATTTTTGTGAGACTGCCCTATTCTAAAAATATTTTGCCAAATTTTCAGTCTAAAAAAAGTGATGGTACAAATTTTAAAGTTTATATTTTGGATCTAAAACCCATTTTATTTAGTTTCCATGTGAATATAATCTCATTTGCTTCAATTCTCAACAAATTTCATTAATATTTGAATAAGTTATTACCATTTTAGTGAGAGCAAGTCTGAACCCTACCTAGGGTTTGCAGTTTTGGAAAAAAAGAAATAACTTTCATTTGAACCATTGGATCTTTATAAAAATTGGAGGAAAGGTTTGAAATTATGTTATATTCAATATCACAAAAGAGATTTGATTCATTTTTTTTCCGAATTTATTAATGACATTTTTTTGCATTAAATTATGGGCTCCCATGGCAATGTTTCCAATTGGATTTAGAATGCACTTAATCATTGTTTGAGATAAATTAATTTATGAAAACTCTCAAGTAAATAAAGTTTGTTTTATTTTTGTCATTGATGATGATTTCTCAGTTGTGTTATTGGAAATTAATCCAAGAATTCCTAAGTGCAATAATATTGTATCATTTTTTTGAATGATTGGTTGAGTTGAGTTGTGAATCCTCCTAGCTCTGCATCAAATTCATATCAGAGCCCGGGAAAGATTTGGGCTGGTGAAGTTTGTTGGTTTTGTGATTTGGTGGCTGTGGTTGTGTTTTGTGTTGTGCAGGTTGAGGAAGGAACCTGATTGCCTAGGTGTGGCAAGGTGAAGTGGAAGCAATGAGGGACTTTCTTGTGAATATGGATTTGTTGAGAAGATTGGAAAGATATTTGCAGGATGAGGATTAAGAAGGAAGATTAAAAGAGAGGAAAAAGAGTTGAGGAAGAAGGAAAGAGAGAAGGAAAGGAAAATAGAGGTTGAAAAGATAAGAGAGATAGAAGAGAAACTAAAAAGGTTGGAAGATGAGATGTAAAGCAATTTTATAGGCAAGTTACAAGTTGGTACTTGATAGTTAAGAAGAGAGTTATGTGGCCTATTCAAAGGATGATTAAAAATAAAATAAAAAATGAAGGCATCAAAACCAGATGTGAAGATGGTAGAGGAATATAAAGAGTAGCCCAAACAATAATAAAAGGAATT
Source organism: Sequoia sempervirens (assembly GCA_007258455.2). Taxonomy (NCBI): domain Eukaryota; kingdom Viridiplantae; phylum Streptophyta; class Pinopsida; order Cupressales; family Cupressaceae; genus Sequoia; species Sequoia sempervirens. The sequence goes on along the minus strand of VDFB02271358.1, from coordinate 1,091,439,182 downwards.
CATCAATGTGGATGAAGAAGAATATTTGTGGTACAAGTTTGCAACAATTGAAGAAGAATGGGATAGTAAGGTGGGTAATGGACAGTTCAAACAAGAGGAAGAGGAACTAAATAAAGTAGAAGACAAGGACATTGAGGTTGCAAGTGAATTGATGTTAGGATTTTATAAGTTTGTCATGGGTGAAGAGTATTTTGAAGCACAAGAATACAAGGAAGATACATCAAGGTCACAATATTTTTTTTCTAATTTTTCTTTTGTTTATGTATCTGTAGGTCATGAAGGACAAGGAAAAGTGTATGATGATATGATAGAGTTTTGGGACTTCCAAGTTGCAAGGATGATTGATAGAAGAAGGCATACAAAGAAGAAAAGGAAGAAAAAACCATATATTATTGAAAATATAAAGGAAAAAATGCAAAGTAACTCAAATACCATGAAGAAGACAATTCAAAGGGGTTTGAATTCTTTTGCCCTCGAGAGTAAGGTGTAGGAGCACCCTTGATGCAATTTTAAGTTATGTTGTGAAACTTTGGGTTTTTTTTTTTTTTTTGGATTTATTGATTTAAATAAGGTCATATGAGCCCATCCTAAGTGGTTTAGGACTGTTTTTGGTCATTTTGTGAGATTTAGGCAAATATTGTAAAAATTGTAAAAGTTGCTCAAGAAAGTTGTCAAGCAACTTGTCAAAAAAGTTTCATGAAGGTGTTTTTTCAAAAAAATAATCAAAAGGTGGTTGAAAATAGTTAGTTTTGGTTGGAAATGTATAAATACACCCTCCAAAACTCGAATTGGGGGTTGGAGACATCATTTTTGAAGTTTGATCAATGGAAACCTCAAATTTTGTGTGCATTTTCTTATTCTTACATTATTTTTAGGCTGAAGTTGTGCATTGTATGGACTGGTATGGACTAATATCACAGAGTATTATATATGGATGGAAAGATATTTGTTTCTAGTTTACAATTATTTTTGTATCATTTATTTTTATTGAGTTTGTGGGAGATATGACTATTTTTGTGAGACTTCCCTATTCTAACAATATTGTGCAAAATTTTCAGTCTGAAAAAAGTGATGGTACGTATTGTAAAGTCTATATTTTTTTTATCTTAAACCAACTTTATTTAGTTTCCATGTGAACATAATTTCACTTTATTCAAGTATCATAAAATTTCATTAAGATTTGAATAAGTTATGACCATTTTAGTGAGAGCAGGTTTGAACCCTACCTAGTGTTTGCAGTTTTGGAAAAAATGAAATAACTTTCATTTGAACCATTGGATATATATAAAAACTGGAGGAAAGGTCTATAATTATGTTATATTGAATATAACTAAAGAGATTTGCTTCATTTTATTTTTTTTGGAAGTCATTAATGACAGTTTGTTGCATTAAATTGTGGGCTACCATGGCAATGTTTCCAATGTGATCTAGAATGCACTTAATCATTGTTTGAGATGAATCAATTTATGAAATCTATCAAGTGAATAAAGTTTGTTTTATTTTTTTCATTGTTGATTATTTCTCAGTTGTGTTATTGGAAATTAATCCAAGAATTCCTAAGAGCAAGAATTTTGTATCATTGCTTTGAATGATTGGTTGAGTTGAGTTGTGAATCCTCCTAGCTCTGCATCAAATATTAATTGCCTAGTTTGAATTCCCATTTTTAATTTTCTTATTATGGTTATAAAAATGGGAAATTAATGCATAATAGGTCCAAGCACACATGGGGAGAAAAACATAGTTTGAATTTGTCAAGGGTGAGAATTATTGATTCTACACCTTGCTATCGTGATTAAACCTCTAGAGAAGGTCTAATCATCTCTAATATAAACGCAATATTGTTGGCCATACCTAGCATTGAATAAATCCAAACTAATCTTAAAACTTAGAGGTTTGTATAAAGTCTAGTGTTTGATAAAATCATAGAGAAAGAGAACTAATCCACAACCAACTCTACAAATTAAGTTAACACGACATATAAATATGCAAGAATGGTAAAATAATCATTTAGGTATGAAGGTGATACATATAAAAGTAGGGGTGAATCAAAATGGAGTATAATGATGCACCTATTTCTCTATATTTCATTCAATATGTGTGTTACAATGTGTCAATGAAGAACATAAATTAAATCTAACTGATACAACAGTCAAAAAGGATATTTGAAAAGGGTCAAATGCTATGTACCCATCACCAAGGTTGTGTTTTCAATCCCACTAAGGACTCATTCACCCTATGATGAATGGGTACTGGCTAGTGCTTAAGAAAATCTATTTCTGGGTTTTGTTCCTTTGTGTTTGCACTCTCGAATCCCCAATTTTCATAGTAAGAAATTTAGAAATAAATAAAGAATGATGAAAACTTTCACAACCTTACAATTTTATTCTTCATTTGATCTTCCACCTAAAATTTGCAAATACACATGAAAGAGAGAAACATGTTGTTTGTTAGGTGAATGTGGTTTTTCCTTGGTCAAACCCCATTTTGGTAATTAAACCTTGTAATGAATAAAATAATGAAATTAATGATGAATGAACAAATATATGTTATAACTCACCAAACCCTTAATGAAACTTGATAATGGAGGTCTACAAATTGCATGAAATGGCTTCAATAGATGTGGATCTTGATTTTCAATCTTTGCTTGAAATGATACTTTGAATGCTTGATTGAATCATGAAACATACATCAACATGTTAGCTACAAAAACATGCATGACTCCACATAACTTTGACATAGTGCTTGGATCTTGAATGTTGCAACTAATGATGAATAAATCCACCCTTGAATACTCTTGAAAATAATCTTGAAATTCTCTTGATCTCATAAACTTTCTATTAGGAATGATCTTTTAAAAACTTGTTAGTGAAACATAGTGAAATGACCATTTATTTATACATATGTTAATATTAATTCCCTAAATTCAAATATCACAAGCCAAAATTGAATTATGGATTTCAAATCATTAAAATACCACCAAAAACATATTTTAAAGAGGGGTCCTAAGTCTAAGTGAATACCCATTTTCCATATGGCGAATGGGTCCTAGGTAACTTACCTAGGACACACATGAGGAAAGATGAAACTTTATGTAAAAATAGGGTCATAGGACTAAGTGAGGACCCATTCACCCTATGGTGAATGATTCCTAGGTCACTTAACTAGGACACACATCTTCCAAAGTTAAGTGTTGTGAAACAGAATTTATTAACGTCAGGTTTTATCCCCCAAAATTTGTATTTAATTAGGATTGGATTTGAATTAAAGGGGCTAATTAAGGAAAATTAAGCTCAATGATTTAATAAATCTATAGATTAGTGTGAAAGTGTAAAGATCAACTTTGCAACACCCTAAATAAGGCACAATTAAATCCATTTAGTTAAGAAGGTCCCTAAACTTAATGTTAATATGTAAAACATATTACAACACTAAATTAAGGAAAGATTAAGCTCATTTTAATATTAATTATTCCCAAATTAAGTGTGAAAAATGGATACTTTTTCTGTTACTATATTTTTTCCTCACTTTAGTGAGAGTATGAACCCATGTGAAACTCACACTAAAGTAGATATTCAAGAAATTTATGTATGCAACAATGACAAAGATACACAATCATACAACACCAAAGAGGAAGAAGATCAAGACTAGACTATCCAAAGTGATATGGAACACATCTAAGCTATCAGTTTTCACTCACTCTAAGGTAGTAGAACTTAGGCTATCCACTAGGTGAATCTTCCAATAAATGGTGGAAAATGAGAGAATCATATTATGCTCCCATACCATATCAAAGATATCCTCCTAACAAATTCAATAAGGCACCACAATGTAAGGCTCCACAGGAAAGCAAGGTTTCTTATTGTAGGTGGCCTTTTGTTTAGGATTCAAGCTTCACAAGGTCAAAAAGCTGCATTATGCCAAACACTTATGAAAATTATATATATAAGTATTTGTTCAAGGATATCTTGCTTCATTTGTGCAAGGTCTTATTCTTAGGGATCATCATGCCTAGTGTCTCCTAGAGAGGACAATTCAAGAGAAATTTTTTCACAACTTAGGGAATGTAGTGTGTCACATCACCACTAAGAGGAAATTTGTACACTAATAAATATCACACTCTTGGAGGACATCAAACCCAATGGCACCAACAAGAAAAGGATGCATCACAAGAAAAAACAAAATCACATAGTGAAATATGAGTGTCGATGTATGCCCCAAATTTAAAGAAATTGCTAACACCATTGCTCTGAGCAATCCACTTTAAAAGAGGATACATGATAGCTTACTTGGAAATTCCTATGTCAAGTCATATGTTCCCAAATTAAACTACATCATGAATGCAATACTAAAAATAACTCACTATGTCACATGCAAGCCAACTCAAGGCACAACATCCACATCCCAAACATGCTCTTATATATACATGGAAGGAGGTCAACAAGAAAAAAGAGACAATCAAAAAGTACCATACGAGGACAAAGCTACCTAACCCCTTGGCCCCACTTAGTGCAAGAAAAGGATGAGCCTAGAGGATTTATGAGAAACATGAAAATCATTATCAATTAGAGGAACTAGGTGCTTCAACACAAGCAAGAGTACCACAATCCTTAAGATGTTGAATTTTATTACCCAAAGCCTTACAATCATTAGTAGAAAGACAATGAACTCTATGATGTGCACAAAATGAACTCTTGTAGTAAAATTTATTTCATGTTATTGGAGGGAGAGATATCAAATGATCTTGGAGGAGTGGAGACATGATACCCTCTTGATCAATAGTAGAAGATGTTCCTTTATTTTATGACAAAGATATCTCTTGCTTAGTACAAGGTGTCATACTTACATAAGATTCTTTAGATTGCGAGATTTTGTACCCCTCTTTAAAGGAAGACTTAAAGTATAATGAACTCCAATCATTACTAAGGCATGTACTAGGAGTGATTTGTGCAATGACATTAATTTTAAGCAATAACTTCTTTGTTTCTTTCATTTCTTTCAAAGGACAATAACCAAGATCACTAGTTTCTATCAGTTTATGATGCACCAATGTTTATGTTAGCTTAGAAGGATCTTTTGTAAGATATTTTATATTGAGTGAAGGATTGTTTGTTTCTTTCAAGGGACAATAATGAAGACCACTAGTCATTTCTTGTGTGTTAGGCTCTATAGGGACACATATACCTTGTTCTCTAGCACCATATCCTTTTCCACTATACCAAAGTTATTTCATAAGCTCATAACCTCTTCCATAAATATTTTTCATTTCATTTGGGGTTAGTGGTTGCTCATAATCAACTTAATCAAGGTTTGTTGTGTAACTTTCTTCTTCTTCTAAAGTGGTTGAGGTGGATGCTTTCAAATTTTGTGTTGACATTACCACTTTTTCTTTTCTCTTTTTAGAATCTTTGTTTATGATCTTGTATTCTCCCATGAATTTTTTTGTGAAGTATAAGAAACCAAAATCATATTCCAATAACTTCATAACTTATTCAATGTGCTTCCCTTTTTCTTTATCTTGAGCATGTTCCACATGTGTAGTTGGTGTGAGTGTTTTCAAAGGATTTTCCTTTCCTTTCTCAATATTCAAAAAACTATTTGGTTCAAGGTTGGATTTAATTTTATACACTTTGTTGTTGTACATATACTTCATTTTAAAATGAAGACTAGAAGGTGCCCCATTCATTTCATGAATCCATGGACTTCCTAAAACAATATTATATGAAACATTGTTAGACATAACATGGACTAAAGTTTGCAATGTAACATTTCCAACTTTAATAGGTAAAGTAATTACCAAGGAGTGGTTATTTTCCTATTTTATTGAGCCCACAATTATAGAAAGAGTCAGGGACAATGTGACTCTTATCCATATGAATCTTCTTCGAAAGGCACACACTACACACATTAAGAGCCAAACCATTGTCAACAAGGGTTTTCTTTATCATAAAATCTATTATCATAAAAGCTTAATTTTATTTTTTCTCTTCTAACAAAGGTAACTCATCTTGATGTAATGTAGTGTCTAAGTTTACTAGATTTATAGATTGAATTTTGGCTGCCAGATCATTTGGTTGCACATTAGGAGAGGTAGGAACTTGTTGTAAAGCACTTTAAAGCATGCTATGATAGCTAGGTGATGCTTGAATAAGGTCCCATAAGGATATCTTACTAGGAGTTTTTTTAATTTTTTCAACAAGACCATAATCATTTCCATTATGTGAGGGAGAATGAAGAGCACTAAGCAAGATAGGTTGAGGCAATGGGAGGGATATTTGAGTTGATTTTCTTGGTTGTGAAATATTTCTAGTGTTATATTTATCAGAAACGGTATTGTAATTTGTTGTTTCAAAACATCATCATTATCAAGTTGCCTTTTAAGGTATGTGCAGGATGATCATGGAAAAAATAGGCCCTTAAGTGGCGGTAAAATTCAAAAAAATCAGAGTTAGGAAACTTGACGTAAAATTTTGAATAAGTTATCTATATTATTTCAAAAAAATGTAAGAATAGAATATGTAGCAAACTAAATTTAATTTCTAAATTGCTAGGTTTTTTTCTTTAAAAAAAATCTGTTTGGTTAAAATTTTAAATTTCAATGTAGTAGTACTTAAATTTCAAGGAAAAATTAAGTAGGTGTCTATCTGACCATCCTAACCACAATAAAATGATAATATTATTTATTAATAGTTTAGATATAAGTAGAGGACTCATGTCCCAATGTGGTGCATATTTTTTTATTTTTTTTCCAAGTAAACAATTAATTATGAATTTTTATTACAAATTTTAAAAAATATAAAAAATTGTATGTCTGACCACCTTAACTTGGTTAAAACTTCATGAAATTCATTTTTTTTTAATCCTATAATATGTGAAGCATAGAATGTGATGCATGTTTCATATTCAAAAAATGTGATACCATTTGAAAGCTATAGATGTTTTTCAATCAACCTATCAATCAAGATGACTAGTCTAGATGGTAGAAAAAGAATGAAAAACTATAGGAAACAAAGACTAAAGTGATAAAACAAGTAAATGAGAACTAGGGTGACAAAGATGATCTCACAAAATTTCTTGTTTTCCAGCTAGCTCCACATGTAATTTCACTTGCACACAAGCAAGAAAGGGAAAATTGTTGGGGCTGTATAGGGGTCTACCTCAGTTAGACCCCTATTTTGGTGTTTCCACCTCCATGGATAGACATATAGCAATGAGATAGAATATGTGATAAAAGAAATAAATAGAGAGAAATACACACTACAAAATAGTACAATGCTACTCAACCAAATCACAAAGGAGAGGAGAAAAATGTTACCACCTCCTCCAAAAAGTTCACTAGCCAATGGAGGAGAATGCAGACTTGGAAAGGTCACCACAACCTCAACTGTGATGAATGGAGTTCTCACAAGATTCCAAGACCACACTACTATGGTCTTCCTTCCACTTGCTATGTGGAGTTGACAGAGTGCTACTACTACAATGGAGTGTTGAAATACTACTTGAGAGTGAATCAAATGCTAGAAATACTAAGAGATGGCTTCAGAATGTGTATAGAAATTGCAAGAGAGATTGTGAAGGGATGGAATAAATGAAAGAGGAGTTTCTTTGAAGGTGGGATGTGAGAATCTTCCTTTTTTCAGGGTCGGTTGGTTGAAGTGGGATGTTACAATTTAACCCCAATCAAATGTGTAACGCCTCTGCCAACTTTAGATGTAGGAATTAGTCAAGGATGGCAATGCTCCACATAGACGTCTACAAGCCACACGTGCATCTTTGATAGAAATTCTCTCACCGAAACAACAGATAGAGGCCAAGTGGAAGGAAGGCAGTTGGGTGATGTGGAATTTCACCTTGGGATTTGAGTTTCTAAGGTAAGGATGTGTAAAAGAGGAATTTATGTAAGGGGTGCAAATTTTCTCCTAAACATTTTTCCCCCACTTTAGTAACAGTGAATATTAATGAGTGCTTCAATAACATATATCGAAGAGTTAGTAGGGTTAGAAATTTATACCTAAACTATTGAGGAAGCAAACCATGATATAGTGAAATCGAAAGCATAGGCTAGGCAAGGGACTCCATAGGTAATCTCCCTAAGGAGTTTTTAACAAAATACTCCATAGGCCCATAGAGCTATGAAGCTACACAAAGTACACCAAAGACCCTCAAACCAACGATGGAAAAATCATGTGAGATGAAAGTGTCTCAAAGGCACATAGACCTACAAGGAGGCAACCCCTAAGATCGCTCACATGAAGGAAGCCTCGAGAAGCAAGTGCCTCATAGGCCTACAAACCTGTGAGGAGGTGTCTTCCAAGATCTCCCACATGAAGGAAATCCAAAGAAGCAAGCACCTCACATTCTCATAGACCTGCAAGGAGGTATCCCCCAAGATCTCTCACATGGAGGAAACCCAAATAACATGCCTCTATAGAGTCAAAAAGAAGCTTTATAGGAACATCTATAAAGTGACATGTTTACTCGTAGATAAAGCATGCCTAAAAAAAAGGTGGCCACGTAGGAAAATAAGTGGATAGTCACACAAACTGTCAATTAATCAGAAGGTTTTGAAAGGGGTCCCTCAGGAACCCGACATGAAGAGGGCTCCACCCAAGAGATGTGTTGTTTGAAAGTAAGAGAATTTTTTTCACAAATCGATTCAACATCAGGAATCCTTTCAAAAGATGTTCACTTCATAAAATAATTCAAATGGAAGAAGATACCCCCTTGTGAGGGGAAGGTAAAGACCGCTTCCACCTCAAAGGGAAATTCCAAAATTCTTTCTTTATGAACCCATGATGAAGGAAACACATTCCAATAGGGTTCCTAGTCGAGAATGAGATTCCTAAAAAAAAGTGCTTGTAAATATTTTCAAGAAAATATTTGTTGGCAATGAATTCATTTTCCAAAAATCAAAGTATCATAGGAATGACATTGTCATGCACATGAAAGGGAAAACTCAAGAAAAGAAGAGAGAACGATAAGAAAAAAATGAAAGACGAATAATCACAAATAGAAGACACAGGGGTGGCCTGATATTTTAAGGTTAGAGCTGCTCATAAATATATATAAGTATAATAATAGTATATAAATGAACTATCATCAACCCCCTATTATATAAAACCATGTGAAGAATGCATGCTGAAGTAAGGTAAAAATTAAAAATTGGATCAAAATGGAAGGGAGGCCTAAGTGCCCCCAACACTTTGCATCATCCCCAATTTTATGAAAATCAAACAAAAACATGGAAAAATGATGATACAAATAGAAGAAGGTTTACGACACAAAAATCACTCCTTTATCTAGGCACTGACAATGGTGACAAGGGTCATCCAAGAACACATAATACAGTTATGGGGGAACACACCACAGCAAAAAATTATCTAATCTAAAGATAAAGAAGAGGCCTCCCCATAACACTCATCAACCAAGAGGTCATCTACTTCCTAATATAAATAATTATAAGGGGAAGGAGGATAGGCCTGCAATGGTGTAATATTAAGGGTAGGAGCTTTCGACCCTCCCACAACAAGGGGTAAGGAAGAAGGCCCTACAAGGTCTTCTCCACTAGGCTCTTGCAGAGCTATGGTCAGATATTTTATGAAGATCATCGACAAGGCCAAAAACTCATCCAAAGATTTAAACATGCACTTTATAGGAGTTTCATACCATACCTCAATGGATAGAGAAGGCTATGCCCGAGATTCAATGCTTGGCTCACTGAGTGAATTGGGAGTGGTGAAAAACTTAGGGAATTCGAGATTGGTTCCATCACTAAGACTAAACAAGCTAGTGTAGTACCACCCTTTAGATAAGGTTTCCTCCTCTTATGCCCTTCATTGTTAGAGGGGACATCCTCTACCTTCTTCTTCATCGAGGGATGTGAACTCCATACAGATGAGGCAAGAGGCATAAAGGAGGATGAGCAGGAGAAAACCATGACAGTTACCACCAAAATATTTGGAATATCCATGGGTTTAGAGAATGGTGGGATGTCCGAAAGGGAAATTAATAAGGCCGGCTCGACTGAAGGAGCGATGAACACCTTCACCTTTTTGGAGTTAGGAACACATACACCCACAATAGGAGCCAAAAGTGAGGTTGAATCTAGTCGAATGGAAGTAGAGGGAAAGAGAGAGGAGGATGCATCAGAAGGCCTTGAAGTAGGGGCAATTGACTCCTCTTTCATCTTCTACAAAGTAGCCTACTCAACTACAAGAGCCTTTTTTCAACCTTTGCGGTCATGCACAAGGTGGTTTTTGTGACACTTCAAGCTAGAGACCAAAGGTTGCAAAGAGATGGAAGGCTCCTACTCATCCATCTAAGTTTCCACCATATTTATTTCCAATGGAGGGATAGGATCCTAAATGGGAGAAGGAAGAATAGATTAAGGAACAACAAGGGGCATTGACTCTAATGCCTTAGCAATGGGCCTCTTCCCATTTACTGCTCTTGAATCATAAGTGGTGGGAGGCCATGGAATCCAAGACATAGGGGATTCCCCTGAGGGACCCTTTCTTTCTCCATATCGAATGGCCCTAGGCTGCATGGGAAGAACATGAAGCTCAAATGAGGGACGCTTGAGCTTTTGATAAGTGAGAACCATAGGATTCTCTTGCAAGTGTGGAACAAAATCTAATGGAACCAAAACAAGGTTAGAGGGAGCATCAAGTTGAACAATAGAAGAGGAAGAAGGACCTTGAGAGGGCTTTTCTTCTTTCCTTTTGTGGGCCTTGGTGGCATCACTGTCAGCTTTCAAATAGGCCCTATGTGAAATGACATAGGGTGATGGAGGGTACCTCACTCTAGGAATTAAGTTCCCTTTCTTATACTTTTGATATGTCTGGTACAAGAGGTCCTTTCTAGGTAGGAGAGGACCAATGGGTGTAGGCCAAAAGTGATCTAAATAATAGTTGTCCTACACAACCAGTGGTGTGTAACTGGTGACATCGTGGATCACATGCATAGAAACCTCATGAATAAATTTCAAAAATTTGTGCACAACTATGGGAACTAAATTCATAGCTACCACCCAAGGGATACCTAGCTTTACTCTGAAGAGTTCAAACCCCAGGATTGTGTGAAACAACAAGTTTAGATTTACTACCAAGAGGAGGTATAAAAATTATGTTATGTGTACAAAGGGTGCTCATAGGTGCATCATACCAATCTTTATGCAAGAATTTAATTAAAATGAACTCCTTAGTTATGACATTCACCTAAGATGTGTTGTCAACAAGAAAACATGCCATAGTGTTCCCATTGATTTTCATTAGGATATAAAGAGGAGATGGTTCTCTATTAAATCCCATCTACAGATCTAGTGGGGTGAAGGTTATACTTGTACTATTGCTCACAGGATGAAGAGATGGAATAGGAAAATGCAAAAAAGAGGCATTCATGCACACTAAACAATACTCTCACAAAGCCCCCCCAAATGTTGTAAAACGGGATAGTCACCCAATTAAGGTTTCATTATGAAACACTTACAGAATCTTCCACATACACCTAATAGGGGTTGCAAGTTGGGTTGCAAGGAAAACAACCCTACAACACACACCTACAATGCTCCTAGAACAAAATGAAAGGAGATTTTAGTAATAGTAAATGGAACTAAAATGGTTCATGTCAAGTTCACCAAAAATGTAAGAGAGGGGGACCAACCACGTCAAGGGTCCAGGTCATAGAAAGCCAAGAGCGAAGGGATTCCTTAAATTACCTCACTCTAAAGGGATGTTTTGAGAAATGAATCAAAAATGATGAGGACTATAATGTACTTCAATCAACCTACTGATCTTGAACTTAGGTTTGGTCTAGGAAAGTTGGTATTTGGAGTCGGTATTATGCCTCAAACAACTCTTTGTCTAAGGATGGCAGTGCATTTCTAGGATGAAAGTGTGGCGTGCTAGCATATCTTGGGCGTGTTGGAGTCCATACAGTTAGAAAATAGTAAACAAAATAAAAAATTCCTAAAAACTAACTATGAACCTAGCTGACTAGTCTAGATGGTAAAAACATAATGAGAAAGTATAGGAAATAGAGACTAAAGTGATAAAACAAGTAAATGAGAACTAGGGTGAGAAATATGATCTCACAAAAGTGCTTATTCGCTAGATAGCTCCACACATAATTTCACCTACATACAAGGAAGAAGGGGAAAATTGTTGGGGTTGTATAGGGGTCTACCTATGTCAGACCCCCATTTTGGTGTTTCGACCTCCATGGACAACCAGATAGCAACGAGATAGAATATGCGATAAAGGAAAGAAATAGAGAGAAATATATACTACAAAACAATATATCAAATCACAAAGGAGAGGAGGGAAATGTTACCACCTCCACCCAAAAGCTCACTAGCCAATGGAGGAGAATGTGGACTGGCAAGGTCACCACAACGTCAACTGTGATGAAGGGATGTCTCGCAAGACTCCAAGCCCACGTTGTTATGGCTTTCTTTGCACTTGCTATTTGGAGTTGATGGAGTGATGCTATTGCAATGGAGTAGTGAAATGCTGCTTGAGAATGAAGAGAATGCTAGAAATTGCAAGAGAGATTGTGAAGGGATGAAATGAATGAAAGAAGAGTGTTTTTGAAGGTGGGATGGGAGAATCTTCCATTTTTTAGGTTGATTGATCAAAGAGGGATGTTACAATTTTACCCCAATCAAATGTTTAATGCCTTTTCCAACTTCAAATGTGGGAATCCATTAGGGATGATATTGTGTTGCATGGACATTTGGATGTCGCACGTGCATCCTTGACAAAAATTCTCTCACCAACACAATAGAAAGATGCCAAGTGGAAGGAAGGCATTTGGGTGATTTGTAATTTCACCTTCTGAATTTATTTTCAAAGGTGAGGATGTGTAAAAGGGGAATTTTCATAAAGGGTGCAAATTCACTCCTATACAATGAAATTCAAAGGTGACTTCATCACAAGAGAGTTATCAATGGTTGGATTTTCTTCCTTATCAATGATGGTATTCTCTTGTTCAATATTTTTTTCCCTAGGGGAAGAGAGACAAATAGGATTCTCATGACCATCATCGGTTCGATCATCTAATACAAAAATATCTTCTTCACAAATAGGAGAGATATTAGGAGAAGGAAAAAATTGATCGTTATGATTTTCCATTATTTCATCCTTTTTCTCTACAGTCTCATTCTCTTGTGCCATAATATCTACCCTAGTAGGAGATCTTTTAGGAGAGGAGAAAACAAGAGGTTCATCACATTCCATGGTTAGATTTAGTAAAGTAACTTCATCGCAAATAGGGGAGGCATCAAGAGAAGAATAACTATGATTTTCATGCTTACCAATGGTTGGAATTTTTTGTTCAAATAGATCTTCCCAAATGGTAGGATCATTAGGAAAGGGAGATACAAGATTCCTATGAGTCTCAATAACAATATCTTCTAACACCAAACTATCTTCTTCACATCTAGGAGAGATATTAGGGGAAGAATACTTATTATAGTCATGGTTATCTACAATTACATCCCTATGTCCTATAATGTCTTCCCAAGTAGGAGAGGTAGGATTGTCATAGCTATCAATCATTGGATCGCTTAACACCAATAGATCCTACTCACAAATGTGATTTTCATGATTATCCATGATTGTATCCTCTTTCACTAAAGCATTCTCACAAGTAGGGGAGGTGTTGGGAGATGAATGGAGACTAGATAGAGTAATGTTAAGGAATGTTTCAATGATCTCATCTTCTTGTGTCATAATATCTTCCCAAGGGGGAGGAGGAGAGGGAAAAACAAGACTTTCATGATTCTCAATGATAGTATCTTCTCTCACCAAGATACCTTCATCACTAATAGGAGAGGTATTGGGAGAAGAATAATTATGATTGTCATGATTGTCTACACTTGCATCCTCTTGTGTGATGACATTCCTACAAATCCAATAGATATTAAGAGGGTAGACAACATGCTTATGAAAGGTTTTATTTTATTTTCCTAGATTATTCCCATGAGTACAGAAAATAGAACCATACAAGCCATGTGATACTCCATGAACACCAAATGTTTCAAAAGTGAACATGCTTTGATTTATGAAAAAATGAGAAGCAATCTATCCAGCTTATGTGATGCTTCAAAAATGTAAACAAATGTCCTATAGATGTCAATATTTTTAATAATAAAACAAAATTTTAAATGCTTTAAAAGTGACTACACTAAATGCATAATTTGACCTAGATACATTAAACAAAAATTCCTAAAACTCTCTAGAATGATACAATAGGTTACCAACAAGCCTAGAAAGTGCAAAAAATCACCAAAAAGATTTAAAAAGTTGATTTTTGTAGGACTACAAGGACTCATTTACCCAGTGGAGAATGGGTCCCTATATGGTTTTTTTTAATATAAAAAAATAAAAATTTTGAGTGATTAAATGTGTTCTTTGTTTCAAGTTTCAAACTAGTATTTTTGTAACGCAATTTTCTAAACTTTGATATTGAAATGCAAGTGCAATGAAGGATAAATGATGAACTATATGACAATTTTTGAAATGTTTTTTTGATCCAATTTTTGAACATGAATGATGAAAAGCACACTAATATGCAAACACTATGCAAAATTCAAGTAATATGCATGCAATTGTTTTTGAATTTTAAGATTTAAACAATGCAAAAATGCAAATTTAAGCCCTACATGCAGTGCAAACTACTGCAATTTTGACAACACTGGATGAAATCAAAACTAATGAAAATCCTAGATCTAGGGTTTGAATGCACTCCAAATCAGAAAATTTATAGTGTAAGATTAATAGGTTCACCATAATGATACATAGAAAAATAGGGGTGAATGAAAATGGATTATAAAGATGCACCTATTTCTATATATTTCATTCAATATGGGCATTAAAGAAAAAAAATTCTAATTGATCATACAACAGTCAAAAGGGAGATATGAAAAGGGTGAAATGTTGTGTACCTATCACCAAAGTTATTTTTTAAGCCTCACTAAGGACTCATTCACCCTATGATGAGTGGATCTTGCCTAGGGCTCTGCAAAATCTATTTTTGGGTTTTGTTCCTTTGTGTTTGCACTCCCAAATCACCAATTTTTATAGTTGGCCAATTGAAAATGACTCCTGTAGGTGAATTTCTATGAAATTGCAAGAATTATGACAACTTTGACAACTTTGCAATTTTTTTCTTCATTTGATCTTCCACCTAAAATCTGCAAACACACATGAAAGAGATAAAAATGTTGTTTGTTAGGTGAATGGGTGTTCACCTTGGTCAAACTTCATTTTGGTAATTAAACCTTGTAATGAACAAAAGCATGAAAGGAATGATGAATGAACAATTCTATGTCACAACTCACCAAACTCTTAATGAACCTTGATAATGGAGGTATATGACTTGCATAAAATGGCTTCAATAGATGTGGATCTTGATTTTGAATCTTTGCTTGAAATGATACTTTAAATTCTTGATTGAATCATGAAACCTACATAGACATGTTAGCTCGAAAAATATGCATGACTCCACATAACTTTGACATACTACTTGGGTCTTGAATGTTGCAAAGTTAATGATGAAGAAATCCTCCCTTGAATACTCTTGACAATAATTTTTAAATGCTCTTGATCTCAGAAACTTCCTATTAAGAATTCTCTCTTCAAAATTGTTTAGTGAAACATAGTGAAATGACCTCTTATTTATATATATCTTAAGATTAATTCCCAAAATTCAAATATCACAAGTCGACATTGAATTATGGATTTCAAATCATTAAAACATTTCCAAAAATATATTTCAGAGAGGGGTCCTAGGTCTAAGTGAGGACCCATTCACCATATGGAAAATAGGTCCTAGGTCACTTACCTAGGATACACATTGGAGAAGGTGAAATTTTATGTAAAATTAGGGTCATAGGACTAAGTGAGGACCCATTTTCCCTATGGGAAATGGGTCCTAGATCACTTACCTAGGACACACATCTTCAAAAGTTAAGTGTTGTGAAATGGAATATATGAATGTTGGGTTTTATACCTCAAAATTTGAATTTAATTAGGCTTGGATTTGAATTAAAGGGGCCAATTAAGGAAAATTAAGTTCAATTAATTAATAAATATCTATATTATTGTGAAAGTGTAAAGATACAATTTGCAACACCCTAAATAAGGCACAATTATGTCCATTTAGTTAGAAATGACCCTAAACTTAATGTGAATATGTAAAATATATTACAACAATAAATTAACGCAACATTAGGCTCATTTTAATATTAATTATTTCCAAATTGTGTAAAAGGGATATTTTTTTTGTTACTATGGAAGGTAAGACAATTTTACATAACACATAAGAATTTAGGAGAGCCAAAAAATTATTAAATTCATTAATTAGTGGCTTAAAAAACCTTATATTCTAAGGAAAAAAACTAAAAACCTAATCTAGGAAAAGGAAATGGATAAGGAGGTGAGTTATATGACTTGCAATGATGATGTGGAGGTGATTGTTCCTTCTAAGGGGGGAAGAGATAAAAATGATCTTTATGGGGAAGCTTCTTCTCCTCCCCCTGCGTCTAGACATGTGCAGGAACTTGAGGAGGGAAGCCATAAGAGAAGGGTTTTGAAACATGGTCAACACTTAGAGAAGGATGTCCCTCTCTCTCTAGCTAGTGGCTTCCATGGTGAGGATGTTCTAATCACTGTCATAGGGTTTCCAAAGCAAGAGAAGGTCAAAGTTGTGGGTGGTGAAGAGGATGTGGGAACTAATAAAGCAGATGCGGATAGGATTCAAAAGAGGGAGGTTGTTGCGGAGAAAATTTCCAATTCCTTTTGTAGGATGAAGTCTCTTGTCCTTGCTGGTAAAGGTAAGGATACTTATGATGATAAGGTTCATGAGAGTTCTTTTGAAGAGGACATTGTTGTGGGAAATCACATTGAAATTTTTGATAGGGAGGATCTTTTTGATGTGTTGGGATCAGCCTGTGATGATGTTAATGTTCTTTTTAAACTATTTAAATGGTTCTTTCATGAGATCAATAGGACCAATGTTCGTATTAGAAGTATATCTTGCAAGGTTGAGGACCCTTCAATCCAAAGCCAAATTGATAATTTAATGGCTGGTCTAAATACTATTGCTGATACTATGGCAAAGGAAACTATCAATTTGAAATAGAGTATGGAGGGAAGAATGTTATCCCTTGAGGAGAAAATTGATAAAATTTGGAATGTGGTTATGAAGAGTGGAGAATCCCCTAACGTCTTGACTATGTTAGACTCTGCGATGGTTTTCTCCCCTAAAAAGAGAAAGGAAATTTTGTTTGCTAATGTTATGGTTGTTGAGGGTAAGCTGATGGTGGAGGATTATGCTGCTATTAAGGGTGCTGCTAAAGGTTATGTTTTGAGTTGTGAGGTAAAAAATGGTGGGCTTGGGGTTAGGACTAGAAATAGATTGAAAAATTAGGTGGGGTCTTGGGTATTGAGGTTTCTGATACCATGGTTAAGGGACAGAAGCTTGCTACTAGTGAGATGGAAGTTGTTGAAATTTTGAACAATATGTAGTGGTGTTTGCTAGTTTCTAGTTGTTTTTTGGCTGATGGTTTGCTGACTTTGGGCTGATGGTTATTTAATGTTGTTCCCTTTTTATTGCAATTATTCCTTTTTGTAAAGGGTTTTGGGCCCCTTCAAAACCTATTTTTTACTTCTAATCAAAACACTAAAAACCTAATAACCTAAGCTACATGTAGAACTAATGGAGAGTAGATATATTTCTAGCATAATTCGATATGAAGTCATAGGAAAAACATTCTTGACATTTTGGGTCATCTTTACATTGATGAATTTGGGGATAATTATACAATAAAACCTTATTAAATTTATTGCTGTGTGCGGCTAGGGATACAATATGTATATCAATGCATGTACTATGGCATCATTCCTTACCTTGGAATCCATAGAGAAATAAATCAATATCACTATAGAGATGTTAAATGTTATAATAGTGGTTATAGAACTTTTGGGAATTCAATTTTATTTCCTTACAAAACTAGAGGCATTTGTGTGAAACTTTGTATCATCAACTAGTCATTTTTGAAGCTTGAATTCTAGTCATTGATCCTCTTTTAAAATATCTTGATCTTATGGCCCATGCATGAGCACAATAATCCATTAGGAGGGTTCTATGAACTAATGCTATGAATAAAATGCTCTAGTGAAATATGGACAAATGATAAGTTACTTTATGTTGGAAGTGGACTCCATAGAAGTGGCCACCTTTAGAAAAAAGAATACCATGCCATTCCATCCTTAAGCCATGCAAGATCTATGTCAATAGAGCATACCAACATAGTTTAGAATGGATGATTTTTTTAGAACGTACACTATGAAGATAACTTTCACTTGAATGAGAAATAACCACCTATAAGTTATTTAGTTGTTTAAACCCGTGAGTCATGAAGGGAATGAGCCAACCAAAAATAATGTGATATCGTTGAAGAATCCATGTCAGACCATGTCACCCTAAGGGTGACACATAATATCCAAGCACATGAGCACAACTTTGGGATAGAAATATTTTAATAGGTAACATTATGAAAGTGTTGTGTAATGCAATAAGGACATGACACACATGGCTTAGTCATCATTTTCTATATTCTAAAATGCATGAACCATTTCATGGACCCACTTTGAGTAGATACCTTTTTTTATCATAGCACATGAATGTATGTTTAAACTCTAAATCCTTTGAGGAATTGTACTGCAATTAAATGTTGTGCTAAAAATAAAATATTGCCACCTATGAATGATTTAATATTTATCTATGAGGCAAGAGTAGGTCATTCAAAGTGAAAAATGGAAGAAGAGTTCACCACAAAAGTTGAATGGACTCAACTATTTAGAATTCTCACTATGAAGAGTTTTAACACTCTTATAAGATACTAACACCTTTGCAAGGCACTGGTCCCATAAGCTGTCGAGACTAGGTCTGAGAGAGATAGTGGAATCCATGTGTTTCCAAAGTGTAAGAGTGCATCCTTAATGGTAGCAAGCTCTAAGAACCTATGATATAAAAGGAAACTATACTCAAATGGGATACTATCAAGTGTAACATCTATGAAACCCACCACAAGAGCATGTATGATAGAATACTTAGGCACAACTCAATTGGTAACTAGTATGAAGGGGAAATGAAAGAATATAGCTTGAGACATAAGGTAATAACTTAGGTGTTTTTTAATAGGTTGAAATTTCAACACAAAATAAAAGCTAGGGAATAGAAAAGAGTTGAAGGGCTTAGGGTTTTAAGGAAATTGGATAAATCCTAGGGCCATGGCACTGAAACCATAGAAATATAGAGTTGGGGAAAATTCACATTAAATTTCTTAGATTGGTTATTAATGGTGAAGAGTACAAAAAGGGAGAGGGAAGCATAGAGTGATTATATTTTAGTGACTTATGCGGCATGTTTTCTTGCTAAATATGGTAGCCATAATCCGTAATAAATCTATAGAGCACAAAGTCATAGAGGTTAAAAAAATTGAATAGGATTTACCTCGAGTAAAAACAATAAGACGTTTGCAAAAGAAATTGGAAGAAATCAATAAAAAAATAGATAATGTATTTTCTTAATGGGAATGTATAGTGTGTAAAGAACTTATTTAAAAAAAAACAAAACAAAATGGTACATAAATTCTTATAATTTACCTAAAAAATAAGAGTTGAGGTATATCCCATTGATTGGGATAGGAAGAGCCTCATGATTTTTCCTAAAAAAATTAAATGCATTGGCCTCTTTGCAACAACTAATGATAAAAGGGCCACTATGTATGACATAAACCTTTTATTCCTATCAATCTTAGCTCTTTGTACATCCCATTTTATGACTAAGTCACCCTACTTGAACATCATGTTGATAAAATTTCTATCAAAGTTTATTTTTACCTATGATCCATGAGTTTTAAGGGTTTGCATGGCCTTGTTTCTTATTTCTTCCAATTCTATTAGCTTAGCTAGACATTTTTTCATGACATCATTTTTTGCTAATTAGATAGCTATTGTACTAACTCAAGAGAATGGAACTCTAATGATAATGGAAAAAATTCCTACCTTCCATTAACCAACATGAAAAGGTAATTAATAATATCCCTCTTAGGAGTGATTCTATCAGTTGAAAGGGTGAAATCTTTACCTTAATGTTCAAAGATCTCTTATTGTCTTCAATGATTCTCTTGATTATTTTGATCAAATTCTTATTAGTGGAATAAGCAAAGCCATTATCTTTAGCGAAGTAATTTTATGAGGTTTTCGAATATATACCATTCTTAACTATGAAATCACTAATTTGGGTGCTAACAAATGCTTTGAAATTGGTAGAAATGATGGTGAAAGAGACACCAAACTTTGTTACAATTCCATCTAGGAATTCAATGACTGAGTCCTTAGTAGTATCTTTCACTTCCAAAACCATTCTCCATTGGTGACTAGCACTACATTATTGTTTTATCAAATCAATGAAGTCTAAACCCCATTTTGCAAATGGTTGTGATTGAACCTCTCAAAAAAATTTCTTGGTTCCAACTTAAATATGTGAAAGATTTGGCTTGGGCCCTCATTTCTAATATTTGGTTTTATTCCTATCAATGTGTTAGGGTTTTATGTAGATTAAAACATTGTGGAGATTACCTACAAGTCCAACAACCTTTAGTCATTGTAACATTGCAGTGATCTATATTCCCAATCTTTGGTTGCCTAAGTTATGTTTTATGTCATTCATAGTTGTCAAGTAATCGGTCCCTCGTCCCTAGGTCTAATTTTCAAGAATTTTTCTAAGGCTAAGTGGAAGGGTATGTGCAAGATCATGATGGGCCAAAAATTGGCGATATAATGGGTATGTGTAGGGTATGTGGCTGAAAACCATTTTCTTACCCAAAATTGATGAAACAAAAACATTTTTTAAAGGAGATTCTCATCTTTCCACCAATATAAACTATGCTTTACTTTGAATTTAATAAATAATTATTATTCATCTTCTATTTGAATTACAACTAAAGTCCCAATTGATAGGCTAACTAAAAAACATTTATAGCTTTCAAACGGAATTGCATTTTTTGAATCCAAAACATGCACCACATTCTATGCTTTGCATACTATGGGATTTTAAAAAAAAATGAATTTCATGAAGTTTTGACCAAGTGAAGGTGGTCAAACATACGAGTTTTTATTTTTTTTAAAATTTGTAATAAAAAATTCATAATTAATTATTTACTTAGAACAAAATTACAAAAACATATGCATCACATCAGGACATGAGTCCTCTATTTATATATAAAAACTTATAAAAAAATATTATCATTTTATTATGGTTAGGGTGGTCAAATAGACACCTACTTCTTATTTTTTCCCTGAAATTTAAGTAACTACTACATTGAAATTTCAAAATTTCACCAAACATATATATATATTTTAAATAAACCTAGTAGTTTAGAAACTACATTCAATTTGCTACAAATTCTATTCTTATATTTTTTAAAATAATATAGATAACTTATTCAAATTTTTACGTCAAGTTGCCTAACTCTAATTTTTCTAAATCTTTCACCACTTGAGGGCCTATTTTTTCCATGATGATCCTACACATACGTAGAAGGCCTTTTTGGCCTTTACATCCTTTAAATTTCATGACTTAGAGGTTCATGAGTCCCTACTCTCACATCATCCTAGAGGGTCCCCTCCTCAGAACAACTTAAGTGCACATGCTTAAAGCTTTCACTTAAAGTCCCGATGGCCCTCATGTCTTTATCACTCATTACTGATTACTTTTTGAGTGTATATTTTAAATTAGTGATGAGCCATGAGCTACATTTCTTTGTTTTTTTCTCATTGCTAATAGCTTCTTGATCTCTCAATAAGATCAGTGATGAGTGATGTTCATTGTATCAGTAAAGGGTCGCTTATCACTAATGGCTTTTGAACCTTGAATATTGTAATAGCGATGAGTGATGTCCTTACATTCTTATATTCTTATCACTCATCGTGGATGGTCATGAAATGATAAGTATAAGATCAGCGATGAGTGATACAATGCATTTCCTTTGTATCATATATCATGGATATGTTTTACATTAGCAATGCATGATACAAAGTGCCATTGTAAAAATCTCTCGTCATTAATTTCTTGCAAACTATATGAGAATAATTAGTGATGAGAGATGGCTTGATGTTTCTATGTTTTATTGATCATCATGGATTCATTCCAGAACTTACTTTCCAAAATGGCAATGAGTGATGAAGTACTTTATTCAAAGTTCTTTCGCTAATGTAATAAGATCTTATGTGCGATGTTTTTTGTACCATTGATTTTTATGCAGGTGTACGTGTCCCAATCTAATCTCTTTGTGGTATCTCTCCTTGCTGAAAGGATTTGAAGTGCAAAGTTTCAATTGGCAATGAGTGATGGAAGGATGAACTTGATTAAAGATGTTCCATAGATCCAAGAGGAAATATTTCATTGTGGGGATGCTTACTTTACTAATGAGGTAAAAGAAGGATGAGATGCATCAACGATAGGTAACAACTTTTATTGGAAAAGACAACGTGGAAAAATCCTGAGGAAAATTTATATAGAAAAGAGGAAAGTAGTGAGATGATTGGTGAACCAATGATGTGGTTTTAAAAGACAACATGATCCAACGTACTAAATTCCATCATGGCAATACTTCCATCGTTGATTTCACCCTAAAATTTGGGGAAGATCAGTGATGAGCAATGAAGTGAAATAGCTTCAATATTATGTACTTAACTGATATTAATGGAGAAGCATGGATTCTGACTAGTGATATGTGCTAATTGATAGATCATGTATGATTTTTCATGATTAAGAGAAAATGTGGCATCATTTGAGCTAGCATCATTGTTTTCTAGGAACAATTTGTTAAAGGCCGAAAAACAAGACTTAGATCACTATGGATGAAGTTTTAAATGTTTTAAGATTTATGACCTAGATTCAAAGCCAAGTTGTTAAGTTATCAACTCACTCCTATGAGGATCTCTTGAATCATTAATATATACATGCTCCAAATTTTCTATTTAATACAGATCGCTTGTTTTTCATTTTCATCATGTTTTAGTTTGTAGTGAAATATGAGGTAGGGGATAGTGAAGAAGTGTGAGTATTAATTATCCCTCAAATAAGAAGTGAACATTCTTTTCCTAAACAAGTAGGTCTATGATGATGGTTGGAGAATCTGGGAGACTAAGTTTGTGTATATATGAGGAAAATGCTCTTGAGGATGAAATTGAGACACATGGAGCTATTGATAAGCCAAAGAATAGAAGGGAACATAAGAAATTCAAGAAGTATGGTGTTAGGAGTAATTACTATCTAAAGAGCCAAACCATTTTAGAAGAATAGGTTAAATTCAGAGGGAAAAAGCTAATTGAGTATGAGGAGAAGACAAAGAAAAGGTGTAAGTATCATAAGGCCTATCAGACAATGAGGGTGACATTGATCTAGAGTGTGATCATTATCCCTTCTCCCTAGAAAATTTTGGATTTTCAATGGGGTAATTGTTCCACCATTTCCACTACGAGCAAAAATTGGGCAAGTATCCTCTAAGGTTGATGTTTTAGAGTGATGATTGTGCCCCATTTTTGTTTTTGGTGAAGATAGGGCCCTTTTGTCTGGATTTTCCTACTCAACATTCATGTGATTTCTTGTTTCTAGTGCTGATATGGAAGCTTTCTAGGCTGGTGTATTGGAAAAGTGCCTGACTAAATGAACTTGGTGGCATGCATGTTCTTTTTGGATGATATACAAGTTTGTGTTATAACTACGCATGGAGAATCTTTTTTGGTCAACAAGGATGAGGATTTGATACTGTTGTAGTAACAAACTTTTCCTGTCAAGGAGTTGGCATGTCTTTATGAAAGGGATGTGGAACTTTCCTTTTACTCTTCCATTTTCCATAATGATTGCATATAACTAACTAGGGACATCTAAAATTTTGGTGCAATTTACCTTCAAATGAAATGAAATGTAAATGTATTTGAGCTTAACGCTTTTTTCTCCCTTGTTCTATAAAAGGGATTTCAGGGCTCATTACAGGGGTTAGATTTTTAAGTCTCAATAAAGTTTCAGGTGAAAGCTAAGTTTAGGAAAGGAACTTAGAATGGAATTATAATAGATAGGCTAGTAGTTCATCTTGGGTATGAAGTCCTATATATGATAATCTTAAATGAGTTCTATATAAACTATTGATATCAAAACAAATATTAGTTATGAAAAAAATACTCTCCTATGTATATTTCTTACAAGTTATAAATGAAAAATACTAATGGTGTTATCATTTATCTTCAAGTTTTCCATTTAAATGTATCATTCTATTTTCAACTTTAACTCAAGGAGTTGATTAAAATGCTTGAATAAGGGTATAGATTTTGTAAGAAATAACTTATAAATTGTAAGGAGTGAGTGTTTTTAGGAATTGTGAGTTATCATAAATAAAAATTATTATGAATATAGTCCATCAAGCTCTAAACTGAGTAGTTCATATATTACTGAATCTTATTTGACTCTATTGCTCCAATTGATAAGACATTGCTCAGTTTGTTAGAAAATCTTGCATGAAATGGGAAAATAGTGTACCTGGCCAAGGACTTAAAATAAGAACAATATTCATTTAAATTTTTTTTGAGGATAATGTGGGTTAGGAATATCCCCAATTCCTATAAATTAGATAGTCATTCATTCAAAATTTAGCCAAATCTATAGTGAGGTGGGTTTTATTTACAATAAATAAGAATCAATATGTGTATAATTGTGTTACTAATTGAATACATTTCATGAAAACAAAATTAGGATCACCTTACTTGGTTTCAAAGAGACTAAAGTGAAGGAGTGAGCGCTACAAAAATCCTATACTTGTTGTGTTGGCCACTGACCCTATAGTTCTTCACTATAAGAGTTGGCTACCTTTTAGGGAATTGCTTGGTTTTGCTGAAAAAATCACCAACATAAATGGTGACTTTGATGGGAGAAATTTTAACCTCCAATTGTAGACTATCAAAGTCAAGAATTTAGTGAATCTAAACATTTGGTTCAGATACTAAGAAGTTTTTAGACCTAGAAATGAGTTTGTTGCAACAAAATTTCAAAGAATTTGTGTGACTCTGCCATGGGAGAAAACTCAAAAGGATTTTCATACTCAAAGGAACTTCATACTGTATGAGATTTGATCCTTTGTGAAAGGAGGTGGTGACTCTATCAAATGAACCTGATGAAGATGTGAAGAATGCTTCACATTTGTAAACATTTCTAGTAAAAAAGGACCCTTTGCTGCAACATATCCAGGTATTCTGCAATTTTTGGTTTTCAAGAAAGACAAATCTATATGTGAAAACCATAGTTGTAAGTCTTATAAAAATTTGATTCCCTATTTGAGTGATTAATCGCTAAGGGAGGGAATAGTAGTGATTATTTTGAATACTTATGTATTACTAGATTGTAGTATCTATTATGAAATGAAGTATGAAATGTTTTTGAAGAAATTCATTTCGGAGATATTAAGCAAGATGAGATAGAAATTTAAATTATATAAGCTTAAGATCAGGTTGTAAAAGAAGTTTGAAGAACCCAGTGTAACTACAAAGTTGATAGGAAAAGGCTTGTAGAGCTATAAGAAAATTTATCATCAACCTATGCATCCCTATGTGGACCCAAATGTAATAGTGCATAATGCTCAACCCTTGTCATGTAATAAGAGAATTTTTAACACTGAAAGATATAGACACATCAATTTCAATGGTATTAGTGGTTACCCAATGTTATTCCATCTGATATCAAGGATAAGTTACCAAAATTTAGTGGTACAAAGAGCAAATCAGCAAGAAAGAACATAGAAGAGTTCAACAATTTAATTCATGACTATGAAATAGATCACGAGGATGTAATCATTAGGCTATTTTTTCAGTCTCTAAAAGGAGATGTAAGAGACTAGTTCTCTAATTTACTAGCATGATGTATTTCTTCTTGGGATGAGTTCAAAGCAATGTTCATGGAGAAATTTGGTGAAAGAATCAGAGCTAGTTCTTTTCTCAATAAATTTATGAGCATTGTGAAAGAAGAGGACAAGTTGGTTCCAACTTTTAACTAGATATTTTCTAAGACATTGAGAGATATTCCTAATATTTTAGGACTAAGTGATGCAATGTGTTTTGTTGTTTATTTGGGAGCCTTTGATAATAAAATGGGCTATCTTCTAAGAGATAAGGATCCTAAAACCTTGCATTAGGCCTATGAAATAGCCATGAGCATTGAAAACAACCGAAAATATGGAATGCACAAAGGTCATTTGAATACAAGGGTTTACTTCCCTAAGACTCAAGATATTGATGAAAGGTGCAAGTCAGAAATTCAAAATGAATGTCAGAACACTTACACTCATATTATATCAGCTTACACATCATTCCATAATCTTGATCACATAGAGCTTCAAACACATTTTCAAGCCCTCTCTTGCATAAGGAAACATGAAGGGGAATCATTATATGATCTCTATGCAAGATTTATGGATTCTCTGGTTGTAATTCTTGAGTGTTAGGCCTGGAAATTTCATGTGCATTGATTTATTTTGTGTATCTTATGCACTAGGCTTGAGTGCTCTACCAAAGGAGTTGAAGCCTATCAAGCTTGACAAAGTATGTGAATATTTTCATCTTTTTGAAAATATTAGAGATGACCATCAAAAGGATATCATGTTCTCAATCCATGATGATAATAACTCTACTACTCCATATGATTCAAGTAGCGAGATATCACATGAAGAAGAAGAGATCAGAGCAAAGGTTGAAAATGTACACCTCAATGAAGAAAATGAAATGTGTGGTTTCAATTCTTTTGAAGATTCCAACACTTGTTGTCCTATGGAAGATATAAGACTAAGCATTCGGTCTGGAAAATTTTGAACATAGTTGCAATGTTGAGGAGTCCTTTTGCTGTAATAATAATGATGGCATTGAGTATGGTAAATTATTTGTTGATTGTGATTATCCTCATGAAGGAAAGATATAATCATTTTCTACAGATGAGAAAAGTGCTAATAATGATGGGAATTCATGTTTGTTTGAGAAGGAACAATGTTCTTCCCATGAAGATTTTTCAGAATACGAGTTAGAGATGTTAACCACTAATGATGAGAATGAAGTTGAAAATGTGTCCATCTTCTCTTCTAGTGATTATAGTGATTTTGAGTGCAATAATGAATTGAAGGAGTTAGACTTGCATTCTAAGGAGGTAGAGGCTTTTATGAAAAAAATGAATGTAATGCAAAACCCCTTATTTAATGAGCCTCCATCTTCACTAGAAATGAAAAATGATGATCCTTATTGGTGCAGAGATAATCTACTTTTTGTTGAGGATTCTGATGATGCATCTGATATAGGGTCAGAATGTGGCCTTAAGCAAATAAAGCAACACATTGATGAGCTCCTCGAGGGAATTGCTTATGAATGTTTTACCTTTGATACAAATTTTGTAGATAAGGATGAGTGTCATGATGTCATCCACGAAGAGCATGAATACTTTCAATTTACAGTTCAGTTGGGAGGCATCTTGATGGAACATGACAATGGGTTGAAGAGAAGGGTATGTGCAGGATCATCATGGAAAAAACAAGCCCTTAAGTGGCAAAAAATTCAGAAAAATCAGAGTTAAGCAACTTGACGTAAAAATTTGAATAAGTTATCTATATTATTTCAAAAATATGTAAGAATAGAATTTGTAGCAAATTGAATGTACTTTCTAAGCTACTAGGTTTGTTTAAAATATATATATATATTTGGTGAAAATTTGAAATTTAAATGCATGGTACCTAAATTTCAGGGAAAAAATAAGAAGTAGGTGTTTGTCTGACTACCCTAACCACAAAAAAATGATAATATTTTTTTATAAGATTTTAGATATAAGTAGAGGACTCATGGCCTTATGTGATACATATTTTTTTGTAATTTTTTCCAAGTAATTAATTAATTATGAATTTTTTATTACAAATTTTTAAAAAATATAAAAACTCATATGTCTGACCACATTAACTGGTCAAAACTTCATGAAATTCAAATTTTTTTTTTTTTAATCCTATATTATGTGAAGCATAGAATGTGATGCATGTTTTGGATTCAAAAATGTGATACCGTTTGAAATTTATAGATGTTTTCAATCAACCTATCAATTAGGACTTTAGTCATCATTTCAATAGAAAATGAATAATAATTACTTATTAAATTCAAAGTAAAGCATAATTTATATCGGTGGAAAGCTGAGAATCTTCTTTAAAAACCCTTTTCATTTCATCAATTTTGGGTAAAAGAATAGTCATCAGCCACATACTGATCATATTGCCACTTTTTGGTCCATCATGATCCTGCACATACCCAGAAAGGAATGTTATTTCAAAAATGAATATATGTCATGTGATGATGAAATTTTTTCAGTTTATTCCTGGTTATACAATAAAGAATATCAAATTTTACACTAGCAATGATATGCTCAGAAAATCTATGAGAGATGTTAGTGGCAATGTTTGTAATCAAGCAAATTTCAGTAGTAATCACATATCTCTACTTGTAAGAAGAGAAATATACTTGTTGTAGTGGTATGATAGGCATAAATGTGAATGGAAGGACATCAATTCCTTCAAAAGGCCGGTTTTTGACAGGGGCAAGAATTAGCCTGACATTTCAATGGCCTAGTGCTACCAAATAGGAAGTGAAGCCTAGATAGATTACATAGTGCATACTAAATTTTTTCCTCAGGGGAAGGTTTCAAGTGGAGTAATGATTGGATCTCCCTTTCTAGGTCTTTTGGCCTGTGTAAAATTTTGTGCATATGTTGTTTCTTTTTGTTTTGGTTTTTTTTGCTTGGTCTACTTCACCTAAAATTATGGGATCTCACCATGCCTGCAAGAGGCATGTGTTCCCAACAGGAGCCACTCAAGGATCCCCTAAATTTTTTTTCTTAGTTCTAACTTAAATCTATGAAGGATTTGGCTTGGGCCCTCATTTCTAATATTCAGTTGTGTTCTTATAAATGTGTTAGGGTTTTATGTAGATTAAACCTTGTGGAGATGGCATATGAGTCTAACAACCCTTGGTCATTGTAACATTAGAGTGACCTGTATTCCTGGTTTCCAGTTGCCTAAACTATGTTTTATGCCTTTCATAGTCGTCAGGTAACCGGTTCGTCACACCTAGGTTTGATTTTCCTAATTTTTATAAGGTTAAGTGGAAGGCCTTTTTGGCCTTTACATCCTTTACATTTCGTGACTTAGAGGTTTTTGAGTCCCTACTCTCGCATCATCCTATAGGGTCCCCTCCTCAAAAAAACTTAAGTGCACATGCTTAAAGCTTTCACTTAAAGTCTCAATGGCCCTCATGTTTTTATTGCTCATTTCTAATTACTTTTTGAGGGTATATTTTAAATTAGTGATGAGCGATGAGCTACATTTCTTTGTTTTTGCTCATCACTAATAGATTCCTGAGCTCTTGATAAGATTAGTGATGAGCGATGTTCATTGTATTAGTAAAGGGTTGGTTATTGCTAATGGCTTTTGAGCCTTGAATAATGTAATAGTGATGAGTGATGTCCTTGTATTCTTATGTTCTTATCACTCATCATGGATGGTCATGAAATGATAAGTGTAAGATCAGCAATGAGAAATACAATAGATTTCCTTTGTATCATATATTGCGGATATGTTTTAAGTGCTATGTTTTACTTTAGGGATGCGTGATACAAAGTTTCATTGTAAAAATATCTCATTACTAATTTCTTGCAAACTATAGGAGAAAAATTAGTGATAACCAATGTCCTGATGTTTTCATGTTTTATCGCTCATTGCAAATTCATTCCAAAACTTAGTTTCCAAAATGGCGATGAGAAATGAAGTCCTTTATTCAAAGTTCTTTTGCTAATGCAATAAGATCTTATGTATTATGTGTTTTGTACTATTGATTTTTAAGCAGGTGTACGTGTCCCAATTTGATATCTTTGTGGTATCTCTTGTCACTAATAGGATCTGAGGTGCAAAGTTTGGATTAGTGATGAGTGATGGAAGGATGAACTTGATCAAGGATGGGCCATAGATCTAAGGGGCAAGATTTCATCATAGGAATGTTTGCATCGCTAATGAGGCCGAAGAAGGATGAGATGCATCAACGATAGGTAACGACATTTGCTGGAAAAGACAATGTGGAAAAATCTTGAGGAAAATGTATAGAACATTTAGAGGAAAGTAGTGAGATGATTGGTGAACTAGTGATGCAGGTTTTAAAAGATAGGATGATCCAATGAACTAAATTCCATCATGGCAATACTTCCATCATTGATTTCACCCTAAAATTTGGGGAAGATCAGCGATGAGCAATGAAGTAAATACAAAAGTATTCTCCCTAATTAGCTTTATTCCTATGTACTTTATTGATATTAATGGAGAAGAATGGATTTATACTGGTGATACATGCCAATTGATAGATCACATATGATTTTTCATGATGAAGGGAAAATGTGGCATCATTTGAGTTGGCATTGTTGCTTTCTAGGAGCAAGTTGTTAAAGGCCAAAAAACAAGGCTCGTATCACTATGGATGAAGTTTTAAATGCTTTGAGATTGATGACCTAGATTTAAAGCCAATTTTTTTAGTTATCAACTCACTCACACAAGGATTTCTTGAATCATTAATATTTGCATGCTCCAGATTGTCTATTTAATGCAGATCACTTGTTGGTCATTTCCATCATGTTTTAGTTTGTCGTGAAATATGAGGTAGAGGATAGTGAAGAAGTGTGCAAGTATTAATTATCCCTGAAATAAGAAGTGAACATTCCTATCCTAAACAAGTAGGTCTACCATGGCAATTTGAGAATCTAGGAGACTAAGTTTGTGTAAGTTTGAGGAAAATACTCCTGAGGAGGAAATTGAGACATAGGGAGCTCCTGATAAGCCAAAGAATATAAGGGGACACAAGAAATTTGAGAATTATGGTGTTAGGAGTAATTAGCGTCTAAAGAGCCATGTCATTTTAGAAGAATTGGTCAAATTCAGAGTGAAAAAGTTGGTTGAGTATGAGGAGAAGACAAAGAAAAGGTGTAAGTATCATAAGGCCTATCTGGGAGAACATAATTCTCCTAGTAAGTTTTTGATAACCCTTCAAATATTGAGGGTGACACTGATATAGAGTGTGAAAATTATCCTTTCTCCCTAGTACTTTTCAGAGTTTTTGACAAGAGGTAATGTTTCCACCATTTCCACCATGAGAAAAACATGGGCAAGTATCCTTTTAGAGTGATGACTCAGAGTGATGAATGTGCCCCATTTTTATTTTTGGTGAAACTAGGGCCCTTTTTCTAGATTTCCCTACTCAAAATTCATGTGATTTCTTCTTTGTAGTGCTAATATGGAAGCTTTCTAGGTTGGTGTATTGGAGAAGTTCCTAACTAAATGACCTTGGTGACATGTATGTTTTTTCTGGATGATATACAAGTCTATGCTATAACTACACATGGAGAATATTCTTTGGTCAACAAGGAAAAGGATTTGATGCTACCACAGTAACAAACTTTTCCTGTCAAGAAGTTGGTGTGTCTCTATGCAAGGGATGTGGCACTTGTCTTTTATTCTTCCATTTTGCATAATGATTGCATATAAGTAACTAGGGACATCTCAAATTCTAGTGCAAATGAACTTCAAATAAAATGAAATGTAAATGTATTTGAACCTAACACTTGTTGCCCCCTTGTTCTATAAAAGGGATTTTAGGGCTCATTACAAGGGTTAGATTTTTAAGTCTTAATAGGGTTTCAGGTGAAAGCTAAGTTTAGGAAAGGAATTTAGAATAGAATATTGATACATAGGCTAGTAGTTTGCCTTGGTTATGAAGTCCTGTATATGATAATATTAAATGAGTTTTGTAGAAACTACTGATATCAAAAAAAAATTACTCTAGAAACAAATACTCTCCTATATATATTTCTTACAAGTTATAAATGAAAAATACTAATGGTGTTATCATTTATATTCAAGTTTTCCATTTGAATGTATCACTATGTTTTCAACTTTAACTCAAGGAGTTGATTAAAATGCTTGAGTAGGGTTATAGATTTTCTAAAAAAATTCTTAGGATTTGTAAGGAGTGAGTGTTTTTAGGCATTGTGAGTTTTCATAAATACAAAGTACTAATAAAATAGTCCATTGAGCTCTAAATTGAGTATTTCCTATATTATTGAATCTTATATATTTGACTCCATTGCTCCAATTGATAAGACACCGATTAGTTTGTTAGAAAATCTTCTTTGAAATGAGCAAGTAGTGTACCTAGCCATGGACTTAAAATAAGGAAAATATTTATTTAAATTTTTTGTGAGGATAATATGGGTTAGGAATATCCCTAATTCCTAACAAATATATAGTCATTCATTCAAGGATCAGCCAAATCTGTCATGAGATGGGTTTTATTTGCAATAAATAGGAATCAATTTGTGTATAAATGTGTTACTAATTGAATGTACATTTCACACAAACACAATTGGGATCACCCTCCTAGGTTTCACAGAGCTTGAAGTGGAGTGAGGACTACAAAAATCCTATACTCATTGTGTTGGCCACTGACCCTGTAGTTCTTCACTATAAGCTAGTTGGCTACTTTTTAGGGAATTTCTTGGTTTTGTTGGAAAAATCACCAATAGGTTGATTAGACTAAATGGGGTGGATGTTAAGTAAAACTATCCTTCTCTTTATAGAAAAAAAAACACCCTTTTTATAACTTCCTAGCCACTTATAGGCATCATTTAATAGGGTTGGATAGTAGTAATTGCACCTCATTATTTTAATAGCAACAATCCTTTCCAAGAAATGGCCACCTAAAGAGCCATCATGAAACTCTTTAAGTACTTTTATAACTTGATTTTATTCTATGCCTCTCACTAACACCCCTTTTTATTATTTTCTAAAGAGAGTGTCATCCACTAGAGCATAGAGAATGGGTTTAATTTTTAAGTTTCTTATTCTAGTTTTTCTTATACTTTGGAGGATATCTACTTTCATGAAAAAAAGGTTTTCATATAATTGACCTAGCTACTCTGAGTGTCAATGCTAGCTGGTTAGTCTCCTTTCAGCACAAGGGCAACCTCTATGGGAGTTTCAAAGGATACTATAAGAAGCTCACATAATATTGTTCATTTCACTAGATTGGCAATTCTAATTTCTATTTTACATTCTATGAATTTTAAAATCCACCTAACTCTTTTCTTGTTGATATTCTTACATAACAAAAATTCTTTCATCTTAGCATGAGGGGCCATCAATTGGATATTATTGTTGGATAACATGTATATAAATTTTTTGACTTCCCTAATAAAAGTAAGGACATTGTTATCAGCATAACCATATTTAAGATCATTATCTTTATGCTCTTTATTATCCCAGTTTGACCTATTTCCATCACACATCTTGGTTATCCTTTTTTGGAGCTTCACTTGCATCGTTTTCTTGAGGATGATAGGGTGAGATCTTATTATGTGTAGTCATAAAATATTCTAATATCTCCACAATTAATTTATTGACAAACTATTTTCCTTAATCACTTATAACACTTAATGGGAAATCATACCTATTGATTATTTTCTCATATAAAAACCTTGTGAGAGTATTTCTGATACAATCCTTAGTGGGTTCCACTTCCACCTACTTTGTAAGATAATATACCCCTATTATTATAAATATTTCTCTAGAATGTTTGTCAAGAGGATCAATGGGTTTGATGAAGTCTTCCACAATTTTAAAATGGAATATATTCTAGTATTTTTTTTATGGGTATTCCATCTCATGCATTTGGTTTCCATACTCTTTGACCAATGTCACCATTCCTTGCATAATCCTTCACATATTTATGAAGGGTTGGCCACCAAAGTCCAACTATCTTAACTCTTTTGGATATTGTATCATTGTAATTATGTCTTACTATTATGCCATGTTGTTCATTCAAAATTGATTCATCTTTCATGTTTATACATATCCCTTCATATAATTTCATGTCCTATGTGGTGTAATTCTCCTTCTATTAGTGTGTACAACGTGGACCTCCATGTGCTAGAGATTATTTATCTTATGATGACAGATTTGTGAGAAATGGTCTTGTTAACAAAAGTATAGCAATTCCATGTAACTCTTTTGATACAACATTTATTCAAAATAAGTGTATGCTAGGAAGATATTCTAGTTGATTCTTTGATTCATCCATATTTCTATTCTAGATAAGTATTTTGGCCATTGGTTGTTCTTTCTCGATTTCACCACACATTTGAAATCAAATGTTTGAAACAGATATAACCATCTACATAGTAAGCCTTGCATTATAGGTATATTTAGTAAGTAGCTTAGTGGCTCATGATCTTTAAACAAGTTAAAGGGTGTTGAAAATAGACAATTTCTAATTTTTTGGAGTGCATAGATCATAGCTAGTGCCTCTCATTTGGTAGTAGTATAGTTTTTTTCTTCTTTTGACAATTTATAGCTTGCAAATGTTATGGCATGATCGTTATTTCCTTTAGGTTGAGCCATTATTAGTCCTATTACAACTAAAAATGAATCCAAATGCACATTAAATGGTGTCCTCTAGTCTAAAAAATTATGGATAAGGGCCTCTACAAGTTTATGTTTCAGTGTGTCAAATGTAATTTCACATTATTCATTCCATTTGATATTCCGACTTGTTTTTTTCAATAGTTCCTCTAATGGTGTAACTATTTCGACATGGCTTTTTATAAGCTTGTAGTGGTATCTTGTGTATCCTAATAAGGTTTTAATTTCAAGATTTTTTATAGGAGGTGGTAGTGTCATAATTAGGGTAACTTTCATGGCATCTTCAATTAGTCCTTTGCAAACAATGTGCCTAAGCAATATCCCATAGGATATGACAAACATTTATTTCTTTAGGTTTACTGCTATTTGCATACTATGGCATCTATTTAGAATCATCTTAAGTACTCATAAATGATATTTTACTAGCCCATATACTATCCAATTGTCTAATTATACTTCCAAGAAGTTATGTATGAAATGTTTAAATTCATTTATCATTATCTTCCTAAATACCATAGGTGAATTTTTTAGGAAAAACTGCATCACTATGTAGATATAGGGTCCCCACTCTTTTTCAAATAAATTTCTAGGTTGATCTTCTTCCCTTATTTTATCTTGTTGGTAGGTAGAGAAGCCATCAATGAATGAGTATATCTCTCTTTTGGCCACTAATTATAATATTATTCAATGTATCATGTAGGGAAAGGCTCATGTATGAGGGCTTTATTAAGTTCCCTAAAATCAACACATATTATTACCTCATTTATATTCTTATTTTATATAACCATAAGGCTTATTAATTTTCAATCTTCTATGCATTTAACTATTCTTCCTTCAACCATTTTATCTAGCTCATCTTTGAATTTATTTTTCATGTTTGGATTAAGTTTGTATGGTACCTTCTGTACTATTTTATTCCCTTCTCTCAATTGGATTTTCATGGCTCCT
Organism: Sequoia sempervirens; assembly: GCA_007258455.2. Lineage (NCBI taxonomy): Eukaryota > Viridiplantae > Streptophyta > Pinopsida > Cupressales > Cupressaceae > Sequoia > Sequoia sempervirens. Next base: position 1,091,403,643 of record VDFB02271358.1, on the reverse strand, counting down.
ACTTCTTGTTTTATCCCTTTTAGTTCTATTAATTTCCTAGGAAATAACTCTTCAAATTTTGATAGGATTTCTACAACTTGTGCAACTACTTTATCATCTCAATAATATCCTATTTTACAAGTTTAGGGTTCCCTTCTTTTATAATATTTTCTTCTCTTAGATTGATTGGTTGATTGTAATATTTTTTCTAGCTTCTTTTTGGGATTCTAGTTCCCTTTCTCCTTGGTTATATTATATATAGATTATGTGTATCATCATTTTCTTGCTGAGATAAACAACCTATTTTTCGTAGGAATGTAGATTCTTTGTCTAACCATTAAGTATATTTCCATATTACTTTTGATTATGGAGGTGGTGTAGGCGATTATAGTACTACTACTTCACTATCTGATGTGTATATTATTTATTTCATTTAAAGTAGTGTGGTATGGAAATGTTGGTCCTTATTGTAAAAAAAAATCTTTCTATAAAATCCATCTTAAGTTTTTTTTGACATTTAGTTTCTTCTCATCATTCTTCGTTCATATACCAAGTTTAGGAAACTAGTGTAAGTGTCCAATAGAATAGTTGGATGTATAATTGTTTGTCATACTCATTCCTTGTTTTCCAACTTGTGATACTAGGATTTTCAATATTTCCCATTTGGTTAGATAGTATTTGTGTGTGTTGATCCAACTTTCTACATTCCAAATAAATGTGTGTTATAGTATGTTGAGTCATAGCTCCTCCATATTCAATATTTTTTCTATTTGTGTAAAAAATGATAATAGATATCCTACTCTTGAATACTTGAGGATTTTAATATTGAAAATTCTATTTGATATTTTATTTATTTGGTAAAATATTCTAGGTGTGTCAACTCTATTGTCTTCCAAGTTTCCACAAATGTTTTTTGGTATGTTATCTTTATTTTTTGTAGAATATAAAACATCATCTAATACCATCCCGATCATAGAAACCTTGTGGAATTGGGTAATCCTGTGGGAGTGATGTTATAGTTCATCCTACATCCATGTGTCTAGTACTTATTCATTATCTATGCTATAAGAATTTTTTTCTATTTTTACTTCCCCTTCTCAGTTTGGTTCATCAAGAGTATGATTTAGTGGTAGTATTGAAATTGTGTACATGTTTTTGTTATTAGAGTTATATTCTTTTGTATCTATTTCTAGTATGTATGATTCATTTAGGTTTTTCCGTAAGGGAATGTGGACTATTATTTTTCATTAGAAAAAAATATTTCTTCCTCAAGTATACAATGTCATTTGCATTGGAAAACCACCTTAGTCCTAGTAATGTGTTAAATGAATCAACAATTTCTTTGATGGAAACTAAAATGAAGTAAAAGGGGATCCTATGTCCCTTTTTTCTTAGAACAATAGGATCTAGATTCCTTTCTCTAAAATATCATTACAAAGAGAGAAGATCATAAAGGGATAGGATTGAATCTCAACCTTGAGGTGAGCCAACCATATTTTGGGATCTTGAATCTCATCTTTCTTATGATAGAAATGACTGATTGGATGTTTTGGGAGATGATTTAAAATTATTTAACTAACTAAATTATATGAGCTAACACTTGAAATGAAGAATATTATGATAATAAAACATAAACAATAGTTTGCATGAAGATCTAGGAAGTGTAGAAAATGAAAAACTTTCCCAAAAAAGTGGATTTTAGGAGCTACAAAATGACTCATTCACCCAAGGGAAAATGGGTCCTTGTACAAGGATTTTCCTGAACTTTGGGGGCCCTCTAGTGCAATATCTTAGCTTTTTTTGCTCCATGTTTCACTATCAAAAATCCAAAAATAAAATTGGGATATGAGTTTCTATGTCTTGACAATAATGATGACAACTTTGAAAACTTTACAAATTTTCTCCTTTGATCAACTTCCAATCCTTCTTCACTTGTAAAACAACACATTCAAAGAGAGAAGAGAATTTTTTTTTTTGGGTGAAGAGGGGTTTTCCTTAGTTAAACCCCATTTTTGTAAGTAAACCTCGATAATGAAATGATGATAAATTGAAGGAAGTGATGAATGAAAAATGTTATGTCACAACTCACCAAGCTTGTAATGGCTACTCTTAGAGGACTGAAGTCTAACACATCACTCCAAAAACTGATATGATCACACATAAATTTGACATGATAATATGATCTTGATTTCTGTTGTAGATAATTGATAAATATTTTCCTTCATACTCTTGAAAATAATATTTTCTCTTGTGAAAGTTTCCTTAATGCAAGATATTTTGAATTGATAAAATAACTATGTATTTGTAGGTGTTTATCTAATTTCCTGAAAATTAGATTCCACAAGTTAACATTTGAAACTTCAATTTGAATTGTTAAAATTCCACCAAAAAAATATTAAAAAATGGTTCCTAGCACTTAAAGGGAACCCATTCACCCTTTGGTGGATGGGTCCTAAGACCTACATCTAGGACACAATTTCCAAGGTATTTAAATTAATAATGGATATTGTTTAATACAGGTCACCCTTTCAAAAAAAAGGAATAATAAGGATTTAGAATTCATATATTTTTCAATTAGAAGCTTAATTAAGTTTAATTATTTAAGGGACACAAACAAAGTGTGAAATTGTAAAGGTATACAATTGTATGCACTACATTTATCACCCACTCTAGTGAGAGTATGAGCTTACACTTAGACTCACACTAAAGTAGACAAATATATGTCAAGAGGGGTCCAAGAGCACAAATTTTGAACATATAGGATTATAAAGATCAAGGGGGTTGTGTAATCCCTCATGATCAACATCCCATAACAAAGCAACATAAGAACAGAGGGAGACACAAGATGTGTAATATTTGTAGCACCAAGTCAAGATACAAAAACATACAATGTCAAAATTAACACAAAGAGAAGAGGGACAAGCCTTGATTGTTTTTCCAAAAGGTATGGATCAAGACTAAGCTATTTTCCAAAAAATACACTCACAAGGGTGAGTGTAGTCTAATATACGCTAGGTCTACAAGGTGTGAACTTATAACAACAAGTGGCATATGGGCAAGTCATGCCAAGTCTACAGGCTCCCATATGCCAACCATACCAAAATTTATACTCCCTTATAATTTTCATAAGGTGCCACAACATGAAAATTCTTACAAGGCTGGCAAGCAACATTATGATAGACACTCATGGAATATAGGAGGGTTTAGCTAAAAAAGATAACAAAAGGGGTTTTTGCTTAGAAAATGAGAGGTCTCACCTTAGGTAACATCATTGTTGACCTCACCACCAAGAGAGGACTAGCTGAAAAATAAAAGATTCACACCTTAGGTAATGAAAAAAATAGCATTACCACTAAGAGGAATGTCATATGCCAATAAATCTCACACTATTGTAGAATATAAAGCATAATATCACCACAAAGAAGAAATGCCACACAGATCAAGAAATCCACACTTTGAATAAAAGGTCACACTTCCTAGGAGATGTATGCTATCATTACTAAGAAGGGAACATGAAAACAATGAGTGCGGGACAATATTCCCCCAACTTAAAATGTCAACATACTTTCCAAGTTGGTATTTTAAGTAGAAAGAGAGGAAGAGGGGATCCTTAAAAATAATGCACACTTCAAAAAACTAGTTATCCTTTCCCCTAAGCATAAATAAAAAGACAACCACATCAAGGACTATCATAGTGCAGCTAAGAGAAATATGGTTCCACTTAAGATTGTACCACCATGAATGACAATGAGGAAAACACACAGAGATAGCAATTCCACATAGTGATGAGCAACATGATAGGATGAAAATTAATATCAATTACAAGAATTCGGTACAACAATACAAGGAAGAGCACCACAGTCCTTAAGATGAATATTATTACTCAAAGCCTTATATTCATTGGAAGAATCACCATGCACTTGATTATATGCACAATATGAGAATTTTTGTTTAATTTCTTTTCTATTCTTGGAGGGAGAGATATGAAGTGATCTTGGAAAAGCCTCAACAAGGTACCCTATTAATCAATAGTAGAATATGTTTCTTTCTTTTGTGATAGAATTTTCATGCTTACTACAAGGTGTCATGCATACACAAGACCCTCAAGAATGTGAGATTTTATACTCTCCTTTACACGTGGTTGTAAAATATAATGCACCCCAATAATCACTAAGACATGTGTTTGAAGATGAAGTAATATTTGTCCTAGGAGTGTTTTGCATGATGACATTGATATTGACCTAAGGTTTCTTTATGGTTTTGTTTCTTTCAAAGGAAAATAACAAATACCTCTTGTTTTTTCTCACGAGGTGCACTCTATAGGGACATGAATACCTTGTTCTTTAACAACACATTCTATTCCATTATAGCCAAGTTTTTTTGAAAGCTCATAACCTCTTCCATAATTTTTTTCTACTTCTTTTAGATTTGTTGGTTTCTCATGATCACACTCATCATATGTGGATGTATAATTAATTTTTTCCTCTTCTTTGTTAAAATTTGTGGGCTCATGTGGTTTTGATAACTTATCTTGCATTGATATTATGGTATCTTCTTTCTCCTTTTTTTCTTTGTGTATAATCCCATATTCTCTCATGAATGTAGGTGTAAAATCTAATGAACCCCAATCATCATCCAATAGATTTGTTATTGATGAGAAAAAATTATCTTCTTATATTGCTTCCACTTTTGTAGTTGGTGTCAATTTTGTAATAGGATTTGTCATCCATTTTTTAGTTTGGTAATAATTTTTTGATTGTAGGTCATCTTTAATTGTGTAAAACTTGTTGTTGTAAGCGTACTTCACTAGAAGATTTAATGTGGAAGGCACCACATTTATTGTGTGAATCCAAGGTCTACCTACCTAAGAAGATTATATGAAATTCCTTAAAGCATGACATGAATAGGAGTTTGCAACATAGCTTTACCAACTCTAATACATACTATTATCACACTAAGAGGTTTTTTTCCAACATTATAAAATCAATGGATAGATAAAGAGTCTGGCTGAATTTTACTCTTGTCCACTCAAATATTATCTAGAAGGTTTAAAATACAAATATTAAACACTAAACCATTATCAATGAGAGTGTGTATTATACCATTCTTGTTAATAACAACCAATATCTTCAAAGCCTCATTTTGTTTTTGTACTTCTAATCAAGGTAACTCATCTTGATGAAAGGTAATGTCTATGTTAACAAAATTCATACCTTGAATGATGGATACTACATAATTTGGTTGCATACTAGGAGGGATAATATCTTATTACAAAACATTTTGAAGCATTCCATGGTAAAGGGGTGATGCTTCAATTAAATCGTAAAGGGAGATTTAAGCAGGATTGTTTCTAAGTTGCTCCACAAGATCATACTCCTTTCCATTGTGTAAAAGAAAATGAGTAACACTAGGTAAAATAGGTTGAGGTAGTAGTATTGATGTAGGCATGGTTTTTTGTTTTGTATTGTTCCTTGTATTATATCTATGAGAATTGATTTTATAATTTGGTTGGTACAAAAAAATGTTACTAGTGAGCTGCCTTATGAAATTCAAGATAAATCTTAGAGGTTTTGCTTGGTGTCAAGGTGGTCTTATGAAAAGAAGTGGCTTAGAAGGTCCAATAACTTAAGAACTCTTATGAGGTTCCAAAGCAATCTTAGAATTAACAATGATTAGAGGACTCTTAAGAGGTCCAAGAGGAATTTTTGGAGTTCCAATAATCTTGAGGGAGATCTATTGGATACTTTTGTGTTCATAAAATCAACAAATATAAATTCATTGTTGCAAGAGTTTCAACCTTGGTCTCCTTGTGTTGTGCAACACAATTATTAGGTTTGTGACATGGCTTAACTACATCTTGTGGATTTGGATCTTTTATAAATCTAGTGGTTGTATTGGGCATTGACATGGTGCAACAACAACTACATGTGCAACAATTGGTATTAGAACCAAGGTTACATGTTCAAACCCCTTGCTTGCATTGGGGGGATTTTTTCAAGATTTTTTCTCTTGGTCTCCTTTTTTTGTGAAGTGTGGAACTTGGATTTGTGACATGAATTAATTGCCTCTTGTGGATCTTGGATATTGTATAAATTTGGTAGTTGTATCAAGCATTGATAGATTGCTCTTCTAGTGTAATGACAACCTCCTTTGCAACATTATTGTTGATGAATTTCACATGAGGGAGAATCTAAGGTGGCCTTAGCATGTTCATATAAGAAAACCTTCTTATCATCTTTATGTCCAACAATATCTGTAACGCCCGTCGTGCAAACCCCAGAGAACACACACATAAAACGAATAATTTTTTTTTTTAAATAATAAAAGTAACATGTAACAACATTAAACCATAATCGCATAGCATAACACATAACATTAATACTCTTGGTTCTCTGGGGCACGCGAGGTTACATTGCAACCACAACACAACATAAAGATAATGAAAACAACATAACCCTTTAATTTATAAAAACCATATACAGAGATACAACTGATAGCCATGATGCGAGCATGACAACATCGCATAATTACATCCATGATAAATATTTTAACATGATCCAATTCAAACCTAACTATTACATCATGAAATAATATTACATTACAATTTCCTTTGATACAAGAATTACATTGAATTTCCCAACATGGGGATTGATACAAGAATAATGAACATGAAGTACAACTGATCACTGGAACATCTGCACTACGGAAAGCTGAGATGACAAGACGCTGATGGGGAACCCAACGGGTGCGGAGCACGTTCCACCCAACCATGTGAATTACGAAGTAACTCACCCCCCGTGCTCAGAGGTGATGAGGAAGTGAACCCGACCATGGATGTCAACCGACTCAACAACATGATACAGAACAAGTATAACTCAAAATTGCAATGCACAACCATCGACGTACTCAAATCACATAACAAGTTAAACTAAGAACTCATCACAATAACATGAAGTAATATCACTGAACAATCACGAATCAAATTCACAAGAAATCAAAGATACATCACAAAGAGATAACATCCAGAGGCAACAACAAAGCACAAGGGTGTCAAGTGGAGAGTGTCATCGCATAGCTCTCATGGGATTTCCTGGCCCTTCCTCCAACTGAGGCGCCGGCACCCATCTATGGATCTCCTGGCCCTTCCTCCTAACTGAGGCGCTGGCACCATAGGGTAGTTGATGCGGAGCCAATAGTCTCTCATGAGGATGAGACTCTGACTTTGCCGACCACGGCCTTCTCAGTCTATCACTAGTCTAAGGTAGCCCTAATGCATAGCCGAGGAATCCAAAGTTTTATTATCTTGTATTTTTAAACTACCCATCCCCCTAAATCTATTGTTTAGGTTATCACTTGTTTACTACTCTTCGAGGGTTATCCTGGCCCTTCCTCATCCGAGGCGCCGGCGCCCACGAAGAGCCACTCTCCCACCTATGACCCCTAACATATCTCAAATCAGGCAAGGGTTGGACTAACACATAAAGTCATAAAACCAAAATCCAAAACACGAGGCATAAACCATCTCGCAACTGCACATAAGCAACAAACTTGCAAACCCGTCCAACGCTTCCTAGCATAACACCAATAATGCTCAACAGCATAAACAAGAGAAATTAACATTTAAATTCACAAGCCTCGGGAACAGAATTTCACAGTCCAATACGGTTCCCACATCGACGACATTGAACGAGGAAACTACAACAGGAAGGGAAAAATCACATCACATTCACAAGGTTGTACTATTCCGTTTGTTCCGATCCATTTATACAAGTAAAATCAATTGTTTCAACAAGTTCTACAAACACAATTAAAAGCTAACGCTTGTCTATCAGGTTTATTTAAAACAAAGAATGATACACGTTACCCAATTTCAATATATACAATTTACCTAAATAAGAACAAAATTAAATATAAAAGAAATCCCACCTAAAATTTACATTTATACCATATAATAAATTTCACCAAAATTAAATAATCATCATAATCTTATTTAAATAAATAATATTAAATAATTATAAACTTTATTCTATTTATTTCATTTTTACTTTATACCTTTAAAATAAACATATTATAAATAAATTTCCATTAAATAAACAAAAAAACAAAATAAAATAAAATAAAATACTAATATATATATTTATTTATATATATAAATTATAAATAAATATATATATTTATTTATAAATATATATATAAATTACGCAGAAGAAAGAAAAATAAATAAAAATAAAATAAATAAAAGTGATGCTCGTCACTTGTATGATCCCCAAAATTGCGTCAAGATCAAGGGCTGATTGGACAGTGATCCCAAGGACTATGGACGTGATCCTTTGAATTTGCGTAATCCTTAGGACTGCTGGCGATCCTTTAGACTGCCGTCGTGGAGAGGGGAGGGGCAGTGCGACCCTTCCACGCCCCAAAACATTTAATTTTATTATATTTTTATTTTTTAAAAAATAAATACAATCTTTAAAAACAACGAAGTTTCATATATATATTTAAAAAAAAAAAAACATGAACGAAATATTTACTGCGCCCAGTCAATCACGGATTTCAAGAATCCGATTTTTGTTTTCTGATAAAAACAATATAAATATTTAACAGAAAGGATTTTAATGGAGATATAAGTAGATATATATATATATATATATATATATATATCAGGATATAAATATATCAATAAACACCCAAACATACATATATTTCAACATGAGGGCAGAAGTACAGAGACAAATATTAAATTGGAGAACAAAAGAATAAAATAGAGCAATAAATATTTACACATATCCAGATATTTTCAAATTTTCAAAAGCATTGTTTTTCAAAAGGGGAAATCACTTTTCTCTAAATACTATTTTGATAATTTGTATGTTTCAGAAGATTGAGTTTTTTCTTTGTTTTGACAATATCTGGAACCATATAATAACTTTGATTTTCCTTGTTTTCTAGTATGATAACTTGCCCTAGTTTCAGTTTTCAACAGAGGGTTTTCTACATTTACAAAAATCATTTTTAATACAATATATATTTTTTTCTTTTCAGAAACAACCCAAAAAGGTATGAGAAGAGAATGACGAGAGAAACCTGGAGTCCAATGCGAATTTGAAGATGCCTGCTTGACTCTGATGCTCTCGAATCCGATTCCAATCCTTAGTCCAGAACGAACTCCACCTTCACTTGAGCACTTCCACTTTCTGTTTCTTCTGTGTGTGTGTATGACTCTCAAGAATTCATTATTAAATAAAATATATTCCTCATCTCTCCAAAGCTCTCCAAAAATCTCAGATAAAAGAAAAATCAATCTTTAAAACAAGCTTTCTTTTCAACACTCAAACCCTATTGGCTCACACTGTCTTTTCATTCTTTTATTTGTTTTTATTACTTTAATTCCCTTTTTTCAACTTTTCTTGCAACTCACATCTCAAATTTATTTTAAATAATTTATTCTCATAATTATCCACCACCAATTTAATTGATTAAAATAATTAAGCTATATTTAATATTTAATTATTATTTAATTGCAATATATGATTTTCAAAATAATTAAAATAATTAAATATTTAATTACAATATAATCAGCATTAAAATAAATAATCTATTTCCAACATTAAGATAAATCATAATTATAAATGCCCTCATAATAAAATAAGACAAAGCACAAACACAACAGACAAGAACGACAATTACACAAAATCAACTATACCAAACAGATGAGACGACCTGACATCATGGAACGGGAGGACTTCATCGTCACCTCTGTATCAACATTTAACCGTTGGGTTATTTGGTGCTCGCCCTGTCCTGCCGAAGCAGGTGGAATCGAGACTTATACCTGCAATCCTGCATACAAACGAAGTTGTGTACATGTGCATATAAACATATATATCAAAGCATTAAATCAAGTTACTGCATTGTGAGAAGGAATTGCAACATAACAGGGCACTCGCGAACGAGTGATGCTATATTGTCCTCCGTCACACCTATTCTAACAATTATAGCATAATCAAAGAATTACATTTCTAACTAACAATCACCTCCTAACATATTAATTTAAATCATTGCATCATATCACAATTCATAAAATTAACAGATATAATCAACCATAATGTCATATAAAGTAATCATGTCCAAAATGAAATAACATCGTCTAGCATCTAAACTAACCATATCAAACAATAGCAGTATCATCATAGTATCTGACTAACCACATCAATAATAACAGTACCATCATAGTATCTGAGCATCAAAACAAAACATAACACCACTGAGTCCATCTAGCAACCAGGAGGGTTATTACATCCTCCCCCCCTTAAATACGGCTTACTCCTGTAAGCCAGAAAACAAGTATGGGTAGGATTCTCGCATACGGGAAGCATCCTCCCAAGTCGCTGAAGCCTCATCATTAGGATCCCACTGGACCCTCACCTGCTCAATATCCCTGCCTCTGAGTACGAGCCTCCTGTGCTGCACCACGGCCACGGGCTCTAGAGCTAGTTGCCCGTCCTCGACCTGTAGAGCATTCCAATCAAGAACATGAGTAACATCCGGAAAGTAAGGCCTAAGAACAGATACATGAAAGACATCGTGAATCCGCGACAGACTAGGTGGCAATGCCAGGCGATAGGCAACATGACCAATACGCTCCAACACCTCAAACGGACCCACGAAACGGGGTGCAAGCTTAGAACCCTTTCCATAACGAATAGGGATCTTCCGAGGATGAACTCTAAGGAACACCCTATCTCCTATAGCAAACTGTCGATCTACCCTGTGTGCATCAGCAAATTTCTTCTGCCTATCTTGAGCTGCTACCAGATGCTCTCGGATGCGAGCTACCTGTTGCTCCATGTCACGAAGCATCTCAGGTCCAAGAAGAACCCTGTCCTCTAATCGATCCCAACTCAAAGGGGTACGACAAGGAAAACCATACAAAGCCTGAAATGGAGCCATGCCAATCGAACTGTGATAGCCATTATTATAGGCAAACTCAACCAAATGTAGGTAGTCTTCCCAACGAGACTGCTGGTCCATGACATACATCCGAAGCATATCCTCAAGCACCTGATTAACTCTATCAGTCTGACCATCTGTCTCAGGATGGTAGGCAGAACTAAAATTCAACTTAGTCCCTAAGGACCGCTGAAGGGATGTCCATAATGCAGAAGTGAATACCAGATCTCTGTCAGAAATAATCCTGCGCGGTATCCCATGTAGTCTAACAATATCCTCCATGAACACCCTAGCCACCACTGAAGCAGTATATGAAGATCGAATAGGAGAGAAATGGGCTACCTTGGTCAACCTGTCAATAGTGACCATGATAGCGTCGTGTCACCTGGAGGACATAGGCAACCCGACTATAAAATCCATAGAAATGATGTCCCACTTCCACTCTGGAACAAGATGCGGCTACAACAAGCCTGCCGGATGATGATGCTCGGCCTTCACTCTCTGACACTCGAGACACCTAGCCACAAAATCTGCAATGTCACGCTTCAAACCTGCCCAAAAATATAATGCACGAAGATCAGCGTACATCTTCTTAACTCCTGGATGTGCCGAATAAGGAGCTCTATGAGCTTCCGTCAAAATAAGGGTACGAAGACCCTCTGTAGGAGGTACATACATACGACCTACATAGCGCAAAACACCATCCGAATCCAAAGAATACCCCACAAATTTACCTTCTAAGGCTCTACCTGACTCAATCTCTGCCTTCACTGCCTGATACCAATCATCAGAAGAAAGAGCTGCAACAATCTGACTCTTCAAATCAACCTCAAGAGTCATAGCGGATAACTCATGCCTGCGTCTGCTCAAAGCATCTGCTACAACATTCTCCTTACCCTGAATATATTTCACCTCAAAGTCGTACTCACACAAAAATTCCATCCACCTTCTCTGTCTTGCATTCAAGTTCAGCTGCGTGAAGATGTACTGCAGACTATGGTGATCTGTATGCAACTCGAACCGATGCCCAAGGAGAAAGTGCCTCCACCTCACCAAGGCATGCACAACTGCGGCTAACTCCAAATCGTGAGTGGGGTAATTAAGTTCATGGTCCTTCAGTTTCTGTGACTCATAAGCAATCACTCGACCTTCCTGCATCAACACAGCCCCTAAACCTTCCAAAGAAGCATCTGTACAAACAACAAAATCACCTGCTAGATCAGGAACTGCCAAGATGGGAGCACTAGTCAACTTATGCTTCAGAGTCTGGAAAGCTAACTGACATTGCTCAGACCAAAGAAACTTCTTTCCCTTCCTCTACAAAGAGGTGATAGGATGAGCCAACCTAGAAAACCCCTGAACAAACCGCCTATAATATCCTGCAAGTCCCATGAAGCTATGAATTTCTGAGACATTGGTGGGTGCGGGCCAATCCACAATAGCCTGAATCTTTGCAGGATCAACTGAAATTCCCTCACCGAAAATCACATGGCCCAAATACTGAACTTCAGTCTTATAAAAGTCACACTTTTTGAGATTAGCAAACAACTGATTATCCCTTAAGCACTGCAATACCTGCTTCAGATGTTCTTCATGTTCCTCCATCGACCTAGAATAGATCAGGATGTCATCGAGAAACACTAGAACCAATTTATCCAAGTATGTACGGAATACTCCATTCATTAGACTCATAAAGAATGAAGGTGCATTCGTTAACCCGAACGGCATCACCGTGAACTCGTAATGTCCGTATCGAGTTCGAAATGCAGTTTTGTGAATATCTGCATCTGCAATCCTCAACTGGTGGTATCCCGATTTGAGATCAATCTTAGAGAACACCTTTGCCCCTTTTATCTGATCGAAGAGATCGTCAATCCTGGGCAATGGATAACGGTTCTTCACTGTTACCTTATTCAACTGTCTGTAGTCAATACACAAGCGAAGAGAACCATCCTTCTTTTTCACAAATATCACAGGTGCTCCCCAAGGAGAAACACTTGGGCGGATAAAGCCCTTGGCCAACAATTCTTCCAACTGAAGACGGAGTTCCTGTAGTTCTTGTGTTGTCATCCAATATGGAGCTCGAGATATGGGCTCGGCTCCAGGTACCAGATCAATCCGGAAATCCACATCTCGCTTAGGCGACATACCAGGAATCTCCTCTGGAAACACATCAGAAAAACCCTTAAGAAGGGGGTAATCATCCAATGACAACCCCTGACTATCCTCAGATTCAAAGTCACTCACAGATACTGCAAAGAGCTGACAACCCTGACGGAAATGTCTTTTGAGTTGCATGGCAGAGATCATACGTAGTGAGATGGGCCTCTGAACACCCAAGATCTCCACCTCCTTACTAGAGTCATCAGTGCACCTTACTGCCTTCCGTCGGCAGTCAATCATAGCACGATGTGCACTCAACCAGTCCATGCCTAAGACAATATCATAAGAACCGAGTGGCAAGATTCTGAGGATAGTCAGGGGTTGTCATTGGATGATTACCCCCTTCTTAAGGGTTTTTCTGATGTGTTTCCAGAGGAGATTCCTGGTATGCCGCCTAAGCGAGATATCTTTAAAAACAACGAAGTTTCATATATATATTTAAAAAAAAAAAAAACATGAACGAAATATTTACTGCGCCCAGTCAATCACGGATTTCAAGAATCCAATTTTTGTTTTCTGATAAAAACAATATAAATATTTAACAGAAAGGATTTTAATGGAGATATAAGTAGATATATATATATATATATATATATATATATATATATATAAATCAGGATATAAATATATCAATAAACACCCAAACATACATATATTTCAACATGAGGGCAGAAGTATAGAGACAAATATTAAATTGGAGAACAAAAGAATAAAATAGAGCAATAAATATTTACACATATCCAGATATTTTCAAATTTTCAAAAGCATTGTTTTTCAAAAGGGGAAATCACTTTTCTCTAAATACTATTTTGATAATTTGTATGTTTCAGAAGATTGAGTTTTTTCTTTGTTTTGACAATATCTGGAACCATATAATAACTTTGATTTTCCTTGTTTTCTAGTATGATAACTTGCCCTAGTTTCAGTTTTCAACAGAGGGTTTTCTACATTTACAAAAATTATTTTTAATACAATATATTTTTTTCTTTTCAGAAACAACCCAAAAAGGTAGGAGAAGAGAATGACGAGAGAAACCTGGAGTCCAATGCGAATTTGAAGATGCCTGCTTGACTCTGATGCTCTCGAATCCGATTCCAATCCTTAGTCCAGAACGAACTCCACCTTCACTTGAGCACTTCCACTTTCTGTTTCTTCTGTGTGTGTGTAATGACTCTCAAGAATTCATTATTAAATAAAATATATTCCTCATCTCTCCAAAGCTCTCCAAAAATCTCAGATAAAAGAAAAATCAATCTTTAAAACAAGCTTTCTTTTCAACACTCAAACCCTATTGGCTCACACTGTCTTTTCATTCTTTTATTTGTTTTTATTACTTTAATTCCCTTTTTTCAACTTTTCTTGCAACTCACATCTCAAATTTATTTTAAATAATTTATTCTCATAATTATCCACCACCAATTTAATTGATTAAAATAATTAAGCTATATTTAATATTTAATTATTATTTAATTGCAATATATGATTTTCAAAATAATTAAAATAATTAAATATTTAATTACAATATAATCAGCATTAAAATAAATAATCTATTTCCAACATTAAGATAAATCATAATTATAAATGCCCTCATAATAAAATAAGACAAAGCACAAACACAACAGACAAGAACGACAATTACACAAAATCAACTATACCAAACAGATGAGACGACCTGACATCATGGAACGGGAGGACTTCATCGTCACCTCTGTATCAACATTTAACCGTTGGGTTATTTGGTGCTCGCCCTGTCCTGCCGAAGCAGGTGGAATCGAGACTTATACCTGCAATCCTGCATACAAACGAAGTTGTGTACATGTGCATATAAACATATATATCAAAGCATTAAATCAAGTTACTGCATTGTGAGAAGGAATTGCAACATAACAGGGCACTCGCGAACGAGTGATGCTATATTGTCCTCCGTCACACCTATTCTAACAATTATAGCATAATCAAAGAATTACATTTCTAACTAACAATCACCTCCTAACATATTAATTTAAATCATTGCATCATATCACAATTCATAAAATTAACAGATAATCAACCATAATGTCATATAAAGTAATCATGTCCAAAATGAAATAACATCGTCTAGCATCTAAACTAACCATATCAAACAATAGCAGTATCATCATAGTATCTGACTAACCACATCAATAATAACAGTACCATCATAGTATCTGAGCATCAAAACAAAACATAACACCACTAAGTCCATCTAGCAACCAGGAGGGTTATTACAATATCCTTCAAAATAGGAGAGGATTTAGGAGAGAAAAAAGCAAAATTCTCATGATGCTCAATGATTGAATCTTCTAACACCAAGACACCTTCATCAAAAGTAGGAGCTCGGTTTCAGGAAAAGAACATCTAGGATTGTCATGGTTGTCAATTCTTTCATATTATTCTATCAAATCATTCTCACAAATGGGAAAAATATTTGGAGATAAATGATGACTAGGCAAGGTGATGTTAAGAAATGTATCGATGATCACATCCTCTTGTTCCATAATATCTTCCCAAGTGGGTGTGGTAGGGGAGAGGGACACAATATATACTCTTGATGCTCAATGATTGGATCTTCTGACACCAAGTTTCCTTCATCACAAATAGGAGAGGTATCAGGGGGAAAAAATTATAATTTTCATGGTTGTCTATGCTTGCATCCTCTTGTGTTATGATATTCTTACAAATCTGATAGATATTAGGAAGGTAACTAATGTGCTTGTCAAAGGTTTTAATTTTTTTTCCATGAGTGGGGAAAATAGAATCATACAACCCATGTGATACTCTATGAAAACCAAATGTTTGAAAAGGAAATATGCTCTTATTTGTACAAAAATGAGAACTAATCTATGCAAAATATGCAATTATTCAAAAAATGAACACAATTTTCCTAAAAATATAATGATTTTCAATACTAAAATGCAAAATAAATCATGAATGTGTATTAAATCAAGAAAAATGAAACCTTTTCTTGCACATAAAATAACATTTTTTTAGAAATTTAAAATAGGCTTATGCAAACTAGAATAGACTGTTGCAAGAATGTGTAGTAGTTGTTGTCATTGATGTCAACTAGATATAAGAAGTTATTTTTTGTCGGGACGTGTCGGTATTGAGTTGGTGTTGTCTCTAATTATTCTTTGATTAGTTTCATTATGTTGTCATTAGTAAGTCACTAGTGTCAACCTCTAGTGTTTCTTTGATCAGATTCCTTTTATGGATGTATGATTGAATTATTATGTCACAATTGGCTTGATGGTGATGAGGAAGTACTGAAGATGTTTGTAGTACCCCTCCATTTATGCTTATGTTTTTTGTTGCATGTTTTCACACTGTGAGACTTTGGTGCTTTGTTGGATATTTTGGATCGCTGATGTTGAGTGACAGTGGATTTATTTTGTGACATGATGATACATTGTATGGTGATTATTGATTTCAGACATGCTTTGATATAGCGTAGATGTTTACTTTCAAATGATTATTGCTATGTATATGTTTATGATGGACTAATAGTTATTTAATTCATCAGTCTGATGTGACATGTATTGGTGTGGAGAATGGAATCTCATCACTCGCTTGCGAGTGCCCTGTGATGTCCATGATTTTCTCTGCACGGTGTGCCTGTACATGGTTTATATATATATATGCATGTTTTTGCTTGGTTGCAAGATTGCAAGTACATGACACCGACTCCACCTGGTTACTCAGGTCTAAGCATGTCAAGACTCAACAGATATGTTGATTGGGAGGTAGTAGTCTGGTTCATCCTAGTCTAGTCTATAACCCGGTCATAGTACATCGTCTGTTTTAGTTTGAGTCTTGGTTGTCTTGTATTGTCCTGTTTGGATTATTTGCTTGTAAAGGAAAATTTTGTAATTAATAATAGTTTATTATGTTTTAATTTACTATTATTTAAATTATTTTTTTAAATGTTAAAGAAATTAGTTTTATATGTGATTTAATAAACTAATTAGTTTGTTTGGTTAAATAATTTGATCTTAGAGATTAAATTTATTTAATTAAATTAATTAATTAATTAAATTAAATTGTTTTAAATTGTGTGTGAATAGATTTTATTAAAATTTGAAATTAAATATTAAATTGGAAGTGGTATTTTTATTTGTAAATAAATTTTGGTATTTTGGAAATTGGAAAATTAAATAAAATAAAATGCATGCAAATTTGAAAGGCAAGATTGCCGAGAAGTGGTTAAAAGATATTTTGTTCTTCTCGACAAGTGTGCCAGTTGCATTTATTGTGTTTGTTGAGGAATTTTCTGGAGGTTATTTTGGATCTAGGAAAACACAGAAGGCTATTCTATTCTTCACGAGAAAATAATTGTGCCCTGTAAAAAAATTATTGTTTATAGTTATTTGATATTGTTGCAAATTTTTGGAAGATCTTTGTTTTGCAATTTGGGTATTATTTCTCAGGAAAGGATTGTGGAAGCTACAGGCAAAGCTCTTCACCAGTCAGTTTTTTGAAGCAAAGGAAAATAGGTATTCTTCTTGTGAATTTTATTTTGTTTGTTTTTGGAAGGGTATGATTGTGAAAAGAAATTAGTTTTATTTAAATCCTTGTACTTCTCGCAAAGAAATTGTTCACTATATTTTGTCTTGTGAAGATTTGAAGTATTTAAAAATCTTCTATAGTATACTCTCTGTAGAAAGTATTTTAATTTTGTGAGGGGAATTATTTGTTAAAAAGGAAATTTATTCCTTAGGGAATAATTTAGGATTTGAATGAAAATACTACGCGTGTTTCTTTGAAAACCTCAATTAAAATTCTACAGTTTTCCTGATTTCCCTATTGTAACCCTGAAGAAATTTTTGTATACTTCTATGGTGAATCCCTGTAAAATTTATATATATGTACATATATTTTATATATGTTCTATATATAAATTGGATTGTAAAATTTTAATTTGTTTATGTTCATCACCGTACAGGCGAATTAAATAATTTTATGCAAATTTCCGTAGTTCATAGTTCATTGTACGGGCAAATGTTTTAAATTTTTTTTTAAAAAAAATACAGTGTTGGTGAGGGCCGAAACCCTCCCCATTTCCCACAATGGTGGGTGCAACTGCCATGGTTGTGCACAGCAGCCAGCGGCTGCTGGGCGCAGCCTTGGCAAGGGCCCCGTCCTCCCCACAGGGAGGCCGCGACTCTCCCAGCTGCGTTTCTTTTGTGCATTAAAAGTTCTTTTTTAAAAAATCAAAACTTTTGTTTCATGTCTTTTAAATTCGATTTCAATATTAATTTGATTTTTATATATATATATGTATGAATATATATATTTGTTAACATTTATAATTATATTAATTTTAAGTTAAGGAAATTTTTAAAATATATATATACATATGTTTGTGTAAAAAAAAAAGAGAGTTATTTAAAAAAGTAGTTTATTAAATGGTTAGATATAGACATTTTATAAACAAATTATTTTAATAAGTTATTTGTATTTAGATTAATTTGCTATTTTTTTGAGATTTTGTAGATTTTATTTTTATTTATGGTTATGAAATTAAACAAACTATAGATCTGTTTTTCGTATTGCTTGGAAAATGAATTAAATTTTAGAAGATTAATTTTATACTTTAAATTATTGCTTGATTGGATTTAGTAAATCCGAATAATAGACATTTATTTTTCTTGATTTTCTTTAATCATGTTTCTTTTTGGGCAAATTGGGAATGTCATAGATGTATAAGTCTTCCAGACCATTTGTAAAATGTGGGGATTGTGATTGTTAAAATTAAATTCTTGAGTTAGCTAAGGGTGTGTACATGGTAATTGCGTGGTGTTAGACACCTGATTTTGTGAACATAGTCATTGATGTTCATTATGAAAAGTGTAGAATTTATTGTTGTGTTTATGTACACCTTATAAACCTTAGTCAAGAAAACTTAGATTCTTTTGTTATGTTTAGGGGAGTGGCTCTGTGTAAGGGCCGACACACAAAGTGGTGTCTGGGTAACTTACAAAGAGTTAGTAAGTCAGTGATAACTAAATAACACAGTAGTTAGATTAAAATCCTTAATAAGATGATTATGCCTCACTTATGGACTCTTGAGCTAGTACAGTCTTGAGTATAAGATGATAAGGCCTGGAATGGAAAATCGATGTCTTGTTACTTTAAGAGACATTCGATTCCGTAATAGTATGCAATAGGGGTCAGGTTTCATAAGAGGTTACCAGAGTAACACAAGTTGGGGGCCGGAACCTAGGAAGAAACACCAGGGTAACCTTTGCAATATTGTGATGACACTCCACCTAAATTAACAGTCTACCTTGTGTACTTAGTACATTCGATTGTCTAAAATCTGGAAGCAATGTAACCATCAGTTAGTTATGTATTTGTGTCTAGGGTTAATAGGTTATGTCTAGGTAACCATATTACTATCTCCTAGCATGGGGGGTGGACCTATGGGTACCACATGGTTGGGTGGAACGTGCACCTTACTCCATTGGGTCCCCAGTTTGTGATCATGGCATCAAGAGCTTCATGGATGGAGAGCTTGTACTTGGAAACAAATGTACTTTATTGCATTATTGTAAAACTTGTATTGTAAAGCATCCCTCAATTGTTTATGAGGTGAACATTTGTAAGTGTAATTGTATTTATTATTAATCTACCTCATCAGATGAATGAGAATTGTAATATCATATCATATGCAATGTAAGAAACATGTTTGTATTTTATGCTATCTTGAATGGAATTTATATGTTATGGAATGTTTATTTTTAAGTTTATGATTAATTAAATATTTGTAATGCGAAATACTAAAGTTGTCTATGGAAACTCAAGTAGTGTAATGTCGCGTAACTTAATGAATGTATGCAACTAATTAACTTAATAATTATACTTTAAAAAAAAAAAAATTATTTCACTTTTATATACTATTGGAACATTCCTTAGGTTATTATGACGGGGCATTACAATGTTGATGATATATTTCTAGTGCTTGATTTCCATTTACTTTTGAGAAAATTGAATAAAAAGAGGAAACACTGTGCTAGAGTGGTGTTCTATGGTGCAAAGTAGCATTTTGGCTTGGCTCCACATTTTTTTGAGGGTTAAGATCTGCTTATACAATTTGGATATGTTGATCAAAGGTGTTCAGAGGTGTTGCATTTAGAATTTGGTGTGTTGACCAGTGTGTGAACTGTATAATGCAGAGGTGTTTGGGAGAAATATTCTTCCTCCACATTTCTCTACAAAGTGGTTTCAGGTCTTGTGGATTTGGAAGAGTGTTGATAGAGTGTGCATCTTTCTTCAGATGATCTTTTTCATGGTTTGGTCCTTAAAAAGTTAGTTTCTTGAGTTACAATGTATGAAAAAGTTATTTGAGTGTAATGGGTATGTACATTCTTCAAGTCAAAGTTGTGAAGGAACTTGATGAATTTCAAGGTGTTTGTGGAATATTCTAGATTGTGTTCAAGTGTTATGTGGTGTCCAATCATTAGATTTGAGGAAGTGTGTACTTAAGTTTTAATGGTGTTAATACAAGTTTGGCCTACCTTGTGTGTTGACACTACTTGCAAAGATGTTATAATGTTTATGGAGACGTGGTTTAACATGTATGAGTGGATTTAGGTCCTAGCTAAGGTGGTTGTGGTCTTAATTCCTTTCCATTGATGGGAATGTTTTGGTTTTGACCTAATTTAAATTTACATGGTTGAGGTGCATAGCTAACCTTGGAGAATGTTCTCAAGGTTGCAGATGGTATAAATATGATTTGAGTTGTTGAGGTATGATAAGATATATGAGTATGATGTAAATTTCAAAGTTGTAGGGTGTGATTTTGAGAAGTGTATTGCAAGATTTCATGTGTTAGATTACTGAATCCAGTGAGAAGAAGATGTCTATAATTTTTTTTTATTTCTATGAGATGGATTTCTCATTGTAACACTCTTCTCTATTTTCTTTTCTATTCTAGAAGTTAGCCTTTGGCAGTGACCCTTTCTTTCCTTTTTCGTAGTGAGCCCTCCAATAATGAGCCCTATTGTATTTGGTGCTGATATTACTTATATTGTAAGTTAATCCTCACTCTATTTTTTCCAATGTTAGTTTCTCCAAGTAAATATAGTCTTCCTTTGTGCATGGTGTTGATGTGTTTCAATTTTTTCTATTTTCATTCATGATAAACCATTCTAAAAGATTAAGGGTTAATTGGATTAATGTGGATTTGAATGTTTGTGAGGTTTTTGAAGTTTTAACATACAATTGAATCAACCCCCTTAGTTCTCTTGTGCATTCAAAAATTGGTATTAGAGGAAGGTTCCTTGGAAGAAAGCTTAACTACTTGAAGTAGATCTAATATGGTGCATGAGAAATATGTTCCTATATTTGATGGATTAGATTATGCTTTCTAGAAGACAAGGATCAAAGGTTTTTTGGTTTCTCTTGTATTTGAAATCTATAGGTCTGTTGAAAGAGGATATACTATTCCTACAAATGGTTTGAGCACTGATGATGAGATCAAGGCCTATGAAAACAATGGTAAAGTAAGGTAGGCTCTCTTAAGTGGTCTTGCTAATTTTGTATTAGTGAAATTTATAAATCTAAAAACTACTAGAGAAATTTTGGGTGAAGTTATAAAGAATTTATGAAGGAGATGATAAAATAAAGCAAGCTTAAATTGATAATTTGAAGATCATGTTTGAGACCTACGAGCATCTAAAGATGAAAACGTCACAAGCTACATGCAGAAGGTGGATAAATTTTTCAATGGTATTAGAGGTCTTGGTGGAGAACTAAAAGAAGTGGTAATGAAGGTACCTACGACTCATCCTAATGCTTAAATTCATAAATTTTCTACTATTAAAGAATTATAAAATTTGAATCAATATACCACTGATCAGTTGTATGGTTCTTTAATTACTTTTGTAATGAGAGAATTTGTAACAAGTGGTGCAAAATTTAAGATTACTTTTAAGGCTCACAAATCAAAGAAGATGGTGGAATCAAATTAGGACGATCTTGATGATGTGGAAGCTAACTTTGTGGGAAGAATGAAAAAGGGTACTAGAAAGTACAATGGTAAGTTTCCTTTCAAATGTTTCAGTTGTGGAAAGATAGGTCATTATGCTTCTAAATGTCCAAATAGAGCTATGGATAATAAAAATAGGGAGATTAAAAGTAAGATGATTAAGAAAATGTATTTGCTAGAGAACATGCAAGTATATTTGATGATGAATTTGATTATGGAGCTGATGAGGATGGTGAATGCTTGTTAATGGCTTTAAAATATGGAACTAATTCTACTAACTATGAGAGATGTGTGAAGGAAAGGGCTCCAAAAGCAAGTGCTAAAAATGAAGGCTCTTTGGTGTTTTCTTTTCATTCTAGATAGGAGAAGAACTATTGGATCATTGATAATGGATGCTCTAATCATATGATAGGTGACAAGAATAAGTTTGTTAAACTTGAAAAATATGGAGGAATAGTTAGGTTTTGTGATGATACATCTACTAAGATATGTGGAAAAGGTTCAATTGATTTTGATGGCCAGCATAGCATTGATGATGTTTACTATGTTAAGGAATTCAGACATAACCTTCTAAGAGTTGTAAAAATTTGTAGCAAAGGGTACAATCTTATGTTTTAGGATGATGGTTGTGAGATTAGAAAAGGGTCCAAAACTATGATTGCTACTAGAAGAAGGGAAAATGAAAATTTCTATCAACTTAAAGTTGTTGGTGATTATCGTGTCATGACTCAGATTAATGAGAGTTGTCTATGACATAAAAGAATATGTCACATAAATTTTGATAGCCTAGTGAGGATAAGTTCAGTTCAATCTGTGAGAGATCTAACAAATATTACAAATCCTATGAATGATTTTTGTAGGGAATGTCAAATTGGAAAGAAAGCAAGAAGAAATTTCAAAATCAAAGAACAATATTCTATTGAACTATTGGAATTGGTGCATATAGATATTTTTAGTCCTACTAGAGTAATAAGTCTTCAAGGTATTAGGTGTTTCATGCTATTGATTGATAATTATTCTAGAATGACATGGGTTACACTTCTTAATGAAAAATTAGAAGCTCTAGATAAGTTTAAATCATTCAAAGTTATGGTTGAGAATGAAATGGATATGAAAATTAAATGTTTGAGATATGATAGAGGTGTAGAGTTATCCTCCAATGAGTTTAACATATTTTTTGAGAATCATGGAATAAAGAGGCATTTATCTACCCCTCCAACTCCTGAACAAAATGAAATGGTTGAAATAAATAATAGGACTACTTAATAAGTTGCATGAACAATGATGAAAGAAGAAAATATACCTTAAATCTACTAGAGAGAATAAATTAATATTGTTGTTTATATTCTTAAAATAGTGTAAGCAAGAGAAAAAAACATAAAAGACTCTTTATGAGGTATGGTATGGAAGGATTCATACTGTTAAACACTTTAGAGTGTTTTGAAGCAAATGATATATCAGAAGGGATGAATAAAACTTAGGAAAGTTTGATGCAAGGTTTGATGAAGGTATCTTCCTTGGATATTCTAGTAAAATAAATGTTTATCGGTGCTACAACAAAAGGCTAAGAATGATTGTTGAGAGTGCAAGTGTCAAGGTTGATGAAGACCCACAAAATAATTCAATGATAATAAATTGATATGAATCAAATGAGTCTACTTACAAAGAAATGAAAAAGCTAAGGAAAAAGGAGTGTAAATTGAAGAGGAAGAAGATTCAGAAAGGATCTGTAAAACTTATAAGTATGTGTAGAAGAATTATTATGAACAATAGATCATTGGTGATAATAACAAAGGTGTACTAACAAGAAGGAAACTTTCTAAAAAATAGGTAAATCTATGTTTACATTCAAAATTTGAATCGAAAATAGTGATTGAAGCATGCAAGGATGAGTATTGGATCAAGGCTATGGAAGAAGAGCTAATGCAAATATAGAAGAATCCAACTTGGAACATGTCCCTAGACCAACAAATAAGAATGTGATTGGAAATAAGTGGGTATTTAGGAACAAAAATAATGAGAACGGAGAAGTGGTAAGAAAAAAGTCAAGGCTTGTATGTAAAGATTTAGTGTGGGTATGTGTAGGATCATCATGGAAAAAATAGGCCCTTAAGTGGTGAAAAATTTAGAAAAATTAGAGTTAGGTAACTTAACGTAAAAATTTAAATAAGTTATCTATATTATTTCAAAAATATGTAAGAATAGAATATGTAGAAAATTGAATGTAGTTTCTAAACTGCTAGGTTTTTTTTTAAATCTATTTGTGAAAATTTGAAATTTCAATGCACTAGTACTTAAATTCTGGAAAAAATAAGAAGTAGTCTATCTGACCACCCTAACCAATAAAATGATAATATTTTTTATAATATTTTAGATATAACTAGAGGACTCATGTCTTGATGTGATGCATATTTTTTTTGTAATTTTTCCCAAGTAAACAATTAATTATGATTTTTTATTACAAATTTTAAAAAATATAAAAACTCGTGATGTCTAACCACCTTAACTTGGTCAAAACTTCATGAAATTCATTTTTTTTAATCCTATAGTATGTGAAGCATAGATGTGATACATTTTGGATTCAAAAATGTGATACCATTTGAAAGCTATAGATGTTTTTCAATTAGCCTATCAATTAGGATTTTTTTCTTATTATTTATTCAATTCAAAGTAAAGCATAATTTATATTGGTTGAAATATGAGAATCTTCTTTAAAAACCCTTTTCGTTTCATCAGTTTTGGGTAAAAAAAAATTTGTCAGCCACATACCCTACACATACCCATCATATCACCACTTTTTGGCCCATTATGATCCTATACATACCTGTGTCTTTATCTACTGCAAAGGTAGAATATATTATAGCAACATTTTGATACACACAAGTTTTGTGGATGAGGTACACATTAAAGGATATTAGAAACAAATTTCTATCTTTTGTGAGAATACAAGTGCTATCAATATTCCAAAGTATTTGGTAATGCATTCAAGGACAAAGCATATCTTAATCCGGTATCACTTTTTGAGAGATAAGGTTGTAGAGAATGAAGTGAAGCTTGAATATGTTCCTACAAAAGATCATGTTGCTGAAATATTTACTAAGGCTCTTCCTAAGGATACTTTTGATTATCTCCAAGAGAAGTTGGGGTTTATTGCCTCTCCATCTTTGAACTAGATGAATAAGGAGATGCATTAGTCTAGTGGATCTTAAGATTCATTCTTTTTTCTGGGATGATGAGCTGGTGGCTACCTTTTAGGGGGAGTTGGTAGTCACAATTTTGGTTGTTGTGCTCAGAATGAGTGAATACTTCCATTGTGCAGTGGTTGTTGATTGACGTAGTTTAGTGTGTGCTCCTAAGGGGGAGTATATAGTGTAGTAAATATAATGGAAAATAAATTGCAGAGCAGTTACAAATAGTATGATTAATGTTAAAGGGAGAATGAATGATGAAAACATTTTATCCTTTTCAATTGATTTCAAAGGGGGAGAAAGAATCATCTAAAAAATGTTTAGTTGAGGAAGGGGAGAGAGAACAATGTAGCTAGCATAATGAGACATGTGAAAATAATAGGTCACTAGAGAGAAAGTTATGAAAGGGGGAGAGAGTGTAATGAGTTAGTTTTGCAAGAAGTAGAAAAGAGAAAAGGAAAAAGGTATGGATTAGAGTTATTGTGTTTGTGGTTGATGGTTTTTCACATCAAGTGTTGCCATCAATGACAAAGAGGGAGATTATTGTGATTAAGTGCAGCTGGTGTTGTCATTGATGTCAACAAGATTGTGTTGTAATTGATGCCAACTATATGAGAAGGATTTTTTTACAAGGACGTTTAGTTGACATTCAATTGGTATTGTCTCTGATGATGCTTTGATTAGTTTCATTCTGTTGTCATTAGTAAGTCGCTGGTGTCAACCTCTAGTGCTACTTTGATAAGAGTTTTTATGGATGTATGATTGAGTGTTATGTTGTAGTTGGCTTGATGGTGATGAAAAGTTACTGAATATGTTTATGACATGTTTTTGGTGCTTGGTTTAGATGTTCTTTTGAGAAAATTGAATAAAAATTTGAAACAATGTGTTGTAGTGGTGTTGAATAGTGTAGAGTAGTGTTTTAGTTTAGGTCCACATTTATTCTATGTTGAAGATATTCTTATTTTGTTTGGATATGTTGATTAGAGGTGTTTAGAGGTGTTGCTTTAAGAATTTGGTGTGTTGGATCATTGTGTAGAGGAAGGTGTGGTCACTAGTGAGTGAACTATATGTTGCAGTGGTGTCTGGGAGAAATGTTCTTGCTCCACATTTCTTTTTAGAGTAGTTTTGGGACTTGTAGATTTGGAAGAGTGTTTATAGAGTGTGTATCTTTCTTTAGATGAATCTTTTCATGGTTTGGTGCTTCAAAAACTACTTTCTTGAATTACAGTGTATGATAGAGTTATTTGAGCGTATTGGGTGTGTACATTCTTCTAGTGAAAGTTGCTGCAAAGAAACTTATTGAATTTCAAGGTGTTTGTGGAGTATTCTAGATTGTGTTCAAGAGTTATATGGTGTCTTCAATTCATCTTTAGATTTGAGGAAGTGTGTACTTAAGTGTTAATGGTTTTAACATAGGTTTGACTGACCTTGGGTGTTTACACTACTTGTGAAGATGCTTTAATGTTTATGGAAGTGTGGCATGATGTGTATGAGTGTATTTAGGTCTTATCTAAGGTGTGTTGTGGTTTTCCTTCATTCCTTTCCACCACGGGAATATTTTGGTGCCGACCTATTCTTAATTTGCACTTTTGAGATGCATAGCTGACCTTGGAGAATGTTTTCAAGGTTGAAGATGATATAAATATTAATTTATTTTTTGAGGGATGATAATATAGATGAGTATTATGTGAGTGATGTGAATTGTATAGTTTTAGGGTGTGAGTTTGAGAAGTGAATGCAATTTTTCATGTGTTAGATTACTGAATGTAGTGATTAGTGGTGAAACCCTTCAAAAAAAATTATGTTCCCTTGATTTTTAGTCCATTATTTCATGGATTATTAGTTTCCACATGGGTAGGGTTTATGCTATAGTTTCTAAGGTTTATCAACATTTGAGAGAGAAACCCTAAGTCATTTTACCCTTGATTATTTTGATGTAACTCTTCATTAATGTGTTGCAGTCAATTCTTGATCGTCCAAGTTACTACTTAAGTCATTAAATCCTTATGTTGACTAGCCCCTTGTGACTAGGGTTACAAGGTTAGCAATTTGTCCCTTCACATGAAAATCCTTTATCATGGTCCAGGGTTTTAAAATTTCCTATGGTCAATGTCCTCAAATATTTCTCCTATTTATCCTAAGTTGGACCTATGCATTGAGCTTTATTAGTCATCTTTACCTGCGTTACCTAGGCAATTGATTCTTTAAAAGAAAATCTTAAAGCAAGTGAGTAATTGATTCACTTTATTCTTCCCATCATGATTTTCTAATGCATCACAATTATCCTTTGCACCTCTAGCTTCATAAACGTGATTTTCAATGCCTTTTAGTTTCTTTCACATCGTGATCCCTCTTTATATCTTTCTTTTCTTCCTTGCCACTAAATAACTTTTAGCGATGTGTGATGCACAGTTGTTTCCTTCACATCATGTATCTCTATTGCATTACATTTTTTCTTAAGCTTACCCAATCCCTTTGGATTATATGAAATTCCTTGTTGGTTTTTCCTTTGCATCACTTGAGCCCTTCACATCACAGTTAGCTCATTTCCTGCTAGCCTCTAAAATGCGATAAGAAATGGAAATTTTGAACGAAAAGAAGAATATATCAAGAGATGTTGGGATAGGTGTCAACTCATGGCAACCCTTCTCTATATCACATTTTCACATCTAAAGTATCATAGCTAAAATACATTATGTGATGTGTTTCAATATGAAAAGGAAGAAGAGGGAATAGTTTAAAGAATATTCCACATATAGGTTTCACCACGTTAGTGCATCACATACATCCTTTATATCACATATTTCACTCTTCTGAAGACAAAGAAAGAAGTGATGTGCAATGAAAAGCTAATGCTATTGTTTCTTCACATAGGTTTAACAGATCACAAATACGAAAGGAAAGGGTAGACACCTAAATGAGATGTGTGATGTAAGGAAGGAGGATACTCTTTGGAATATTCCTTCTATTGTGGGAGCCTTCGCATCGCTATTTCATCTTATCAGCCCCAAGGCCTTTGTGCGATATGTGATGGCCAATAGAATAAAGTTGGTGGTAGATTTCAAAGGTGGGTACAATAAAACATCTCATTCCATTACATTTTTTTATCATGTCATTATTTCATGCCAAGGTACCAAAAAGAAAGGAGTGACATACAAAAGGCATGTGACAACCATTGATCTTATTTTAAAATAATTAATCAATGGTTGAAATTTAAACTATAATGACTATTTGATAGAATGCTCCTATTCGCTCACGTGAGCCATCTTTTTCCATTAATGGGGTATTTGTATGATTCAAATGATGATAATAGAGTGAATTATGCAATTTTTTGTCATTTCAACAAGAATTTGAAGGTGAGGACACAATTGGGATTAGATGTGAGTAAATTTGAGGAGCAAAAGAGATAAGGTTTCCTGAGTAAATAAATTTCTACTATTCTATGTAGAATTTTCAATAAAGGGTGAATTGAAAGGGAAAACTGGTAGTAGTAGGGTTTATAAGTTAGGTTTGTTACATTATCTTTACTGGTGTCAAGGGAAAGTTTGTAAGCCCTAGTTTAATCTATGAAGAACATAGATAGGGTGGGTTGCAAAATTTTTAGTTAAAATATACACAATTCCACTGAGGTGTTGATAATTTAGAACCCTAGTTTTTAAATTTGAAACTAAAAACCCTAGTTCTATCAAAATTACAAGATGAGTCAGGCTAGTGAGACCTAAAAGGGTAAACCCAATCCTAAAAGGGATAAAGTTAAGGTTGAGAAGCTAGAACTTGCTACTTCAGAGACACAATCAATGTCAAAGGGTGTCAAGAGGTATTATACAAGGTTCATGGAGGATGATCTTCCTGAGTTGTTCCTGGAGGCCAAGGTAGTAGGAAAAAGGGCTACAAGTGAAGTGTGTTATCTAATCATCTTTAGGATCGAGAAAGACTAGTTGGTGACACCATTGTGCCTCAAAACATATGGGATTTGTTTAATTATGAATACAAGAGGTAGATATACCCTCAACCATCTCGTAATTTGAGGATGTTTCACATAGTAAAGCTTGTGGTGCCAAATGTTTATGTTGAAGTTTATATGCTTCTATTTCTTAAAAAAATGTTATGACCCCAAGGCAAGGACTATTAAAAGTGATATAGGAGCCCCATTTCTTGACACCATAAGGAGTCTAATTGTGACTACTTTTTGGGTTGAATCATTTAGCCACTGAAGTTTTCAATATAAATGGAATATGTCAAGAGTATGAAAGGGACAAGTATGGTTATAGAAACCATGTGCTACCAATACATAGGGTAAGGGATTCAAAGAAGAAAGGAACAAGGTTTTCACAAAAGGATTTTGAAACATTCAATTGTAATGATTTCAAATTTTTTTCCAAATCACCATTTTTTTCTTGTGTCAAGTGCTGGGAAGAAAAAATGATCCCAAGATTTATACTTTTGCAAAAATCCATCGTGGGAAGATTTCCCTGAAGGTTATTTCCTAGTTAAAATCTGCTAAAGGTGGATAAAACCAAACTTGTATTGAAATGCATTCTACAAGTTTTAGACTTGGATTTATGGTAATAGTGCCTACCTAAAGTACCTCTTGGAATTGCACGAGTATCATAATGGTTCATCTGATGATGCAATTAGGATTTTCTTAATATATTGGTAATTGTGGTCTTTCTTATGTAGATGTAGGGTGAGTCCAGAAGGGTCGTGAAATCAGAGGTGAAGTCAACTAAGCCTATCAAGGAGGGTCCTCTAACTAGGGTTGAAAGAATGAACTATGATATCAAGGGGGCAATATCGGAAACCAAGATCATCTCTACATACAACAAGGTTGGAGATACCAATATGTGCCATGTGGACTAAAATTATTTTAAACAAAGGATGTTTGGTGATACAAAAACACCACTTGTTGATATTATCACTAACACTAGATTGGCTCAGGCTATTGGCTTTCCTCCTTTAATGGAATGTTTGGATCTCATTGTGGAATGTTCTAAACATTATGATTTCAATAATAGAATAATTGTGGCCCCCAGAGGAGAGTGGTAGCCAACCTAATTGAGGAATTCATAGCATGAACCTTAAATATTGGTTCACATCATAAGATGGTAAAGCTCAATATCAAGGAAGATGAATATTTCTATACAAAGGATCTTGATAGAGCTCTATTAATGATGAACAACAAATGGATGTCAAAACCAAAGTCAAATTACTCAAATTTTCCTAAACAACTACATATAAGTGATTTCAAGAAAGAGTATAATGACATGATTACTCTTTTGGGGAGAATTATGGGATTGGATGATGCTTTTATTTTTAGGGAATGAATGTTTTATGTTATATCACAGACTGTTAATGGACTACATTACCATTGGGTGATAATTATAAGTGACAACTTGGAAATGGAGTTAAGGAGTGTACATGACACCAAGAGGTTCCCTATGACATCATACCTAGTGTACTTATTGGCTGGAAAAAAAAAGTATAGATGATTAAGCTTTATGGAAGTCTTAGGAAAGGATATGATCTATGATGTATATCCCTAGATGTAGTTCAATGCCAAGAACTATAGGAGGGCTAATGATGCATTTTTTATGTACAAAAAAGGATGCTCCAGAATTCTCTTCATGTCAGAATCTCTACTGATCCAATGGATTTGATTAAGAAGTATGGTTATTGGTTCATCCAAATCCCAAAGCTTTCTTATGTCAGGGCACATGGTTCACCTACAATTTCCCTTATACTTCAAAGGTATCCAATAGATAAACTCATATTATTGGAGCTATCTAAACAACTGGTGGCTTTTGACACAATAGTAAAAGATATGCACAAACCAAGTCTTGGAGGAGAATTCCCTTTGAGGATTGGAGGATTGGAGACATGCACTTCAATTCTGAGTGTTCATCATTCTAAAAAGGAAATGGTCAATTTTAATTTGTATCCACATACAAATAGGGAAAATTTTGATCCTTATGATGTTGCACAAAATATGGCTAGTAAAGAGTTAAAACATAGGGATCATATTCAAAATTATTGGGTCAATTGTAGAGATAAATATAAAGTAACTAAGAGTAAATGTTCTAGATTGTCTATGAGACTGATAAGGCTTCATAGAATTACCCAAGTCACAAACCAAGTGTATGATTATGGGGATCTACTACAACACCATGATTATGAGCAATATAAAGAAAATTCATTACCTACTATCAATTGGGTTGAAGAGTATGTAGTTGATTTGGAGCAAGTCAATGCCACAATATTGAAATATTCCAAGTTAAAGGTAAAGCACAAGATTTTAGAGATAAAAGTTGATGGTACAAAGTTTATCTATGAATTGATGGGAGACCTTGAATCTTAATATGAGGAAGAAACAAAAATAGCTAAAGATGGTGAGCCTGAGTTCCATCTAGAGGAAGATCCAGAGGATGTACAATTCCATATCAAATGAAGATAAGGAATTGAGCAAAGGGCAAGGAAATGGGGCAACCAATTTCCAAAATTTGGAAACCATATAAATACATTGTTGAATAAGGTGTTGAGGAGGTTCAACCTACTAAGAAGAGAAAGATTATGACTAAAGGGAAAATAATTGCTAGGTCTCAAAAGACAAGGGTTAATGAGGAGAAGGCCACTCTAGACAAATCAATTGATGTGGAAATCTCAAGAGAAAAATAGCAAGTGTATGTGAGGAGAAGTTCTCCTAAAAAGAACACATCTCCTACAAAGAATGTAAATAACGATCAAGGGGTGGATACTGAAGAGACACCTACTTATGATCTTAAGAAAAATATGGAGAGAGCAGTTCTAGGAAATAATTCTTCCCATACTTCTCCTTTCAATAATGTTCCTATTGATGAAAAGATCATGCATGAAGAAGTAAATATTACTGAAGACCTAGAGGAAGATGGGGATGTACCTACACCCAAGAGTGGAGATCTAAATAGGTTCATGTAGTAGTTGGATCCAACAATTTATAAGGAGGTAATGAGTAAACATGTAGAGTCAGGGGTTACAAAGGAGATTCCTTCCCATTCTCTAGTGAAGGACCACTTGGGTGTTTCTGATGAAGAACTTGATCATACAAAGGAACATAATGAGGAATGAGGTAAATGAGGTGTTGAAAATGATCATCCTAAAGGACACTAGGAGCATGGTACTTCTTCGGATAAAGAAAATCTTATAATTCTTTCCTAGATGAAAGAGAAGTTAAAGCCTAAACCAATATTTGTTGAAGCAAAGGCCCCAGACTAAGATAAGTTCTTAATTAGTTGGGGTCAACCCAAAGAAAGGAAGAAGGCTACAACCATTTCCAAGTCCACAAGAGATGAATTTAATAATAGAGTTTTCCATGTGGCCACTCTAGTTGAAGACAAGTACAAAGATGAGGTAAGGCCATCAGATTATAAGGTATAAATTATTAATCTTGGTCCTACCAAAAAAATAACAAAAAAAAAAGGCTTCCAGGAGTCATCACAAGCAATCCCTAGAAGATGGGATAAAGAAACAAAGGAGAATAAGGAAGTGCAAAAATATGTGCAACATTTAATCAAACATTTGCAAGCTCAATCTGGTGAGGGGAAATCATTTTCTGAAGGGTTAATCTCAAAAGAAGTTATGTGAGGAGAATTTCTCCTAAATAGAACACATCTCCTGCAAAGAATGTAAATAAAGATCAAGGGGTAGATACTGAAGAGGCACCTACTTATGATCTTAAGGAACATATGGAGAGAGAAATTCCAAGAAATAATTCTTCCCCTACTCCTCTCAATAATGTTCCTATTGATGAAGAGGTCATGCATGAATAAGTAAATATTACTAAATACCTAGAGAAAGATGGGGATGTACCTACACCCAAGAGTGGAGATCTAAAAAGGTTCATGCAGTAGTTGGATCCAACAATTTCTGAGGAGGTAATGAGTAAAAATGTAGAGTCAGGGGTTACAAAGGAGATTCCTTCTCATTCTCCTATGAAGGAACACTTGGGTGTGTCTGATGAAGAATTTGATGATATAGATGAATATATTGAAGAACAAGGTAAAGGGGGTGTTGAAAATGATCCTCCTGAAGGACATTACAAGCATGATACTTCTCTAGATAACAAAGATCCTAGAATTCATCCCTGGTTGAAAGAGAAGTTAAAGCCTAAACCAATAGTTGTTGAACCAAAGGCCCCAAGTTGGGATAATTTCTTAACTATTTGGGGTCAACCCAAAGAAAGGAAGAATGCTGGGACAATTTCCAATTTCACAAGAGACGAATTTAATAATAGAGTTGTCCATGTGGCCACTCCGGTTGAAGACAAGTAAAAAGATGAGGTAAGGCCATTAGATTATAAGGTACAAATTATTAACCTTGGTCCTACCAAAAAAGAACAAGAAAAAGAGGACTTCAAAGAGTCATCACAAGTAATCCCCAAAAGATGGGATATAGAAACAAAGGAGAAGGAGTTGTAGAAGCAACTGAAGCAAGTGCAAGAATATGTGCAACATTTAATCAAACCTTTGCAGGCTCAATCTAGTGAGGGGACATCATTTTCCAAAGGGTTACTATCAAAAGAAGCTATTTCGTAAATTGAAAGAATGAGGACATCTACACAAGTAACTCGAGAATGGATGGATGAGGTGAGTCAAAGGGGAGATGGTGTGATTACAAAAGTCTTGCACACCAATGAGAAGGAAGCAAAATTCTTGGAGGATACCTCTCAATTTGTAGTAGATTGTAAGAAAGTAGATGATGCCACTAATTTTGAATTAAAGAAAGATTTAGAAACCCAAAAAGAGGAGCTTCTAAGGAAAAAAAATACTTAATTTAAATGATGTGGCCATGTCTATGGAGTGGATGGAAGTGTGGAGTTATAAAAAGGAGCTATTGACTAAGGCCCTTAAGAATATGACAAAGATCCAGGGCAAGATAAAGGAAGTATATGATGGTTGTATTGCATTCATGAAAATATTTACTAGGAGAAGGAAGTTTGGAAAGAATAATTTGAATATTAATCAATTACTAAAATGGTGGCATGAAGTTTATTCTCCAGCCAACTGTGGAGCTATTTTCAAAGATCAACTTGAGGATGCAACCATCTATATCTCCAATTTGGATAAGTATCAGGGGCTGCAAGTTGAATGGGAAAAATCCTTGATTAAATTTGATGAAGAATTAAAATCAATGAAGTTAAGGATAAAGTTCATCCCAATACTTGATCCAACTAACTTAGATGATGCAATTTCTAAATCTAAAGAAATTTCTAGAATAAAGGAAGGGGGAAAGGATAAAGAAGACCGCCAAGTTAGAAAATATTGATATGTGTGTCATCTACATTAAGCTTAAAAGGGAAACAAGTTGGCTACACCTTGGATTTTGTGCCATAAAATGTATTAAGTTATTTAGTTGACTTTTGAGGCCACCTCACAATATTTTATTATAAATTTGAATTAGGGTAATTTTAAAATGTCAAGGCTGACCTGTATGGCCAACCTAGCTTGCGATGGCTATAAATGGAGGTGTCCTCATTTTCTGAGACAGATAGTAAATAGTTGATAGCTGATAGTGAGAAAGTGAATAGTTTATAGGGAATAATTTATAGCTACTACATTTTGAGATACTTGAATTGTTGCTAATTTTGGTGAAGCTAATACATTTGAAGGCATTGTTCTTTGGTATCCTTCTTTGGGTTATTCATTTGTGCATGTTTCTTGTGTATCCTTTCATTTTGAAACATTAAGTAAGTTAGTCTATGTTTAATCTTAGAGCTAGTTGCAGTTAATTTATGTTCATGATAAAGTGTTTGAGGTGTTGAGCAATCTTCTTGTTCATAGTTTTAGTGATCCGTTGATTGTGGATTACTATGTAAAATTACTCTGGGCCTAATATATTTTGCACTTAAAGTCTAGTTGTGAATGTTTGGATGAATTTTTGAATATTTGGAATCTCAAAGTCATTCAATTCCTTTAGAGATTGCACTATCTTTCTAATACTGTGGATTTTATCTTGGTTAAGAAAAGATTGGTTTTGTGAAGATTGGTCCATATTGAACACTCTATTGCTTGTATACTTGATCTTAGGTTTTAGATTAGACAATTCTCTCTTAAATCCTTATCTTTTTCCATTTCTTTTAAATCATTGAGAAATTAAGACTCATAAAGCATCACCATCATTGCCATATTTGATGAGCATTGAAGCCTCCAACATTTTGTTTGTAAGGCCCCTTGTGATTACCAACATTTTCACATTTATCACGAAGTTGTTTATGCATTTTGAAGACCTAACATTAGAGACCTTAGGGTTACCTCTTGAGGCTTGTTGATAGAGATTTACCTCTCAAGAGAGATAGGATATCATATTCTATCTGAGTTGTTGTGCAAAAAACATCATCAATAGATATGACACCTTCTAGCATATATGAACAACATATCTAAACCACACAACCATAGGAGAAAATCTGGACCAAAACCCGAAGCAATCATTGAGTAGCTACAACATATCTTTATTTCAATTTTATCAATATCCTTTACATATAAAACCAATGACACATAGTCAATAACTAGTTGACCAGTTGAAATCAATGACAACACCTTCAATCTTTCCATTCCTACAACAATATCCCCCTTTTTCATTGATGGAAACACATGATGTGAGAAACCATCAAAGACAACATACAAAATTCACTTTTTTGTTTCTCCCCATTAGAAGATAATTTCTTATACACTTCCTTTTCTTTTACATGCTTCTTCTCCCAATGTTTCTTTCCTTTTTCACATCATTCTTCTCCTAATTTGACTTCAATAGAAAAGGAAAAAGAATATTTTACCTTGATTTCTCATTTGACATGAAAATTAGAATACTCATAATAACAACACCTAATACTACCTACTCACCCTGAGAGGTAGCCACCAAAACATCAGTCCAGAAGAAAGATAGATTCATAGATCCACAGGACTGATGTATCACCATATGCATCTAGTTCAAGAAAGGAGGGGAAATAACCCCCAACTTCTCTTGGAGATACTCAAAATTATCTTTAGGAAGAGCCTTCATGAAAATATCAGCAACCTAATTGTCCACTGGAACATACTCAAGATTTACTTCATTCTCCATGAACTTCCCTCTTAAGAAATGATATCTGATAGATATATGCTTCTTCTTTGAGTGCTTCACCGAATCCTTTTCAAATATTAATTGCACTTGTATTATCACATAAAGCAGAAATGGGATCTTCATATACCACTGTGATATATTTCAATGTCTATTTCATCCATAGGACTTGTGTACAACAAGACACAACAACAATATACTCAGCTTTAGTAGTATACAAGTGTGTTGTAGAAAAATGGCCCCTTGTCATTTTCATGGCCTTTTAGGTCTTTTTTCATGGCGTTTGACATATTTTTCTCTAGTTTTATGATGTAAAATGGCTTGAACATGCTTATTTAGGTAGTAAAATTCAAATATTGAAGTCTTGTGATGGTGTTGTGAAGTGTTGTAAAACAATTCCACATTATTCTAGACTCTCTTTATCATAATTCACCTACAAATCATCTTTCTACACATCAACAAGTCCTATTTTCAAGTGTTGTAAAGTCCTGTAACAAAGATTCACACTTTTCTAGGCATATTCCCGTTATTTTTCTCTTTCAAGATATGACTTGTTTCACCCCTTTATGCCCTCACATGCTTTATTTAAGTGTATTATTAATATACTCCCAAAAAATAAAATTAAATACAATTTAATTCCTGACACCTAAATTCAAGCCCTAGGTGGGACCCATTCACCATGGGTGGTGAATGAGTCCCCCTTGGCTCCAAAATTTAAAATATTTCAGATTTCTTTTAGGTTTTTATTCAAAATACATTTGATGTCAGCTTGTGATGAGGTATGAATGGTTACTAAGACACGAGATGGTATAAATAAGTGTTTTTACATCCATTCTAATCCCCATTCATTACAGTATTCATTTACTCACTCATTCAAGCATCTTCAATCATCTTACAACATCAATTCAAGCAATATTCAAGCACTTTGGAGCATCCATTAGCATTACTTCAAATTTGCATTATCAAGGGTTTGGTAAGTTTATGACACTTGCATGCTATTTATTTATCATTTCCTTTACATTTAATTTCTTTCTATTAGGTTTGATTACCAAAGTGGGGTTTTCCTTTGGTTTTTGACCAAGGAAAACCCCTATTTGCAAACCCTCAACCATTTTTCCCCTTTGCATGCATATTTGCAACCTTTTGCATGTAGATTTAACAAGTTTATAGGTGTTGAAAAGTGTAGAACAAGGAAACTAGGTGCGTCAAGTCAACTTATTCTCATTTCAAGCTTGGTGAAGTTTTTTTTCCCATTTCTTGTAGAACTAACTTTGGGAACTTGACAAGCAGATATTTCCAAATCTGGTGTTGCAGAGTTGTCTCTTGATTTTCTAGAAATTTGGGAGGGGGTTGATTCACTACCAATGGAAAATTAGTCCCACCTTAGGACTGAAAATATGAGTTTTGTTAGATTCTAGATCCTAACTATCAGAAACTTGCTCCTGACACTTTTTCATCAGGTGGAGGATTTATTCGCCACCCTAGGTGAATAATTCCTGCTGTGAAAAATCAATGATTTTAGTTAGCATTCCAAAAATTCCAGATTCATCATACTTTTTCCAGCTGTACTTAGATTCATCCCTTTTCTTTTTGTTCTGAATATTTTGTTCATTTAGTTCATTGTTGCATATCACAGTGTGTTTTCAAACAAAGCATAAATCTTAGTTTTTCATCCACTTACATTCATTTAGATCATTCAATTGAATTTATTTTAGTTCATTTAGCATAGAAAATAACATTCATAGCATAATTTGAGTGAACCAATAGCATTTTTAGATCTAATCTCTCTCCTTTTAGGTGAAAAACCCTATAAGAGTTAGAGAGTCCATTAGGTACAAAAATCTGCAGTTCATTTTGGTGAACCTGACTCTTGAACAATTTACATTTTCTGATTGCATTTTCATATTGCATTAGTGAAAGCTTGGTTTAGATTTCATTTTTGCATTGCATATCATTGAAAAACTAAAAAATCTACATTTTACATACTTTATTGCCTTCTTTTTTGCACTAGAATCATATTAAAATTTCTTAAAAACATAAAAAATTTGCATACTAGGACTCATTTTCCACCTAGGGTGAATCAGTCCCTCTGCACTTTTTAGATAGCATTTCTAGCATTTTCTATCATTTTTCCTGAATCTCTATTTTCTATAGTTAGTTTTTTGTTATAGTTAGTAGTATTTTGGTTATTAGCATTTAGACATCTTTTATTACATTGCATTTGAGTTACCTCCCTCCTTTTTGGCATTTGTATGAGTGTTTGGTATTCCATTGATAATAATTTGGTGAGACAAAGTTCTAGACTCATGGCATCCCACGATAGTACTTTCATTGTGGACCTTGGGATCTCAAGAGCTCCTACTCCTAGTATGAACAATTGTGTATTAAGCACTGGAAATGCTACTATTCCTTCCCCTTTCAATCCAATGAATGTTAACACCAAAAAAAGCTCTCAAGAAAAGGTCGTTAGTATTCATGAATACTTTGCACATTTACAACAAGACTTGTCACTTGGAAACATCTCCAAAACTGCTATACTTGCCATTGATAGTCTTCATTGCTTACTTGAACATGATGATGGTTTGATATTCCTAAAAAATATTATTGAGATTAGTAATAAGCATGCCCCTAATACTACCCATTCTAAAATCAATCCTATCAACCAAGGAGGACCTCAAGTTCCTCCCCCTTCAACCATCACATCTGTACCAACTTATACCAATCCACAAGTCACTACAACTATGCAACAAGTTAGTTATGTGGCTCCTTCTTTCACAATTCCACCTAGAATTCCTACTTCACTTGTGGCATCACAAATCCCCTCCACTACATTTATACCCCCTAGTATTCCTTTCACTTCCCCTAACATCACTTACACTCCATCACCATTTTCTCTTCCATCACAACCTACATATCCTGACCCTATCCTTACACAACTCCTTAATATTGTCTCTTCCATGCAACATCAACTTTCCACCATTGGCCAAGGTCAAACCACTCCACTCACCTATCATTTCCATAGCAGCCCATTATCCTTAGAAATCTTACATACCTCGATGCCACAAGGGATAGAAATGCATCAGTTTGAGAAATATGGAGGTAAAGGAGACCATGTCAACCATACCAATGCTTACACAACATTATGTAGTGATTTTTTCCTTGATGAGAGACACCTAGCCAAAAAATTTCCCAAGACCTTGAAAGATAGTGCCTTAGAATGGTTTTCCAACTTTCCTAATTATTCCATCCACTCCTTCAATGAGTTGGTGGATGCTTTCATAAGTAAATTTCAAGTTCACATGACAGGTCTAAAAAGACAATGGAAAACCGCATGAGATGTAGAAAAAAATAGGAAAAAAAGTAATTGATTTTATTTTATGTTACCAATCTATGTATGCTCAAATAGATGTTAATATTCTTGATGCACATCTGTAAAAGATGTTTATCAAAAAAATTCATAGAAATCTTTAGGATAAGTTAACTATGATGAAACTCCTTTCATTTATGCATTTATGCACAATGCTATGTGAATATCATAACTCAGTTTCAAGTGATGATTCAACATCCACTTCTAGCCAAGATGAAAAACTTGAACATAACAATCAAAACTTTCACAAACCAAATAGAGGCTTCTTACAGTTTAATCCACCTTCACAATCACAACCCACCCAACAAGTTCAAAATTCAATGGACGATGTTAAGAAAATTGTGCCTTATCATTATGGGGACCATAAGAGACAATTCACTCCTTTACCTGATTCTCTCCATAATACAATGAACCTATTAATCCAAAAATGCATGCTTACTTTGCCACTTGTTAGACCGCTTGATCCAAACCAACCATTACTACCCAAATTTAAGCCTAGCACTTATTGCCACTTTCATCACCAAAATGGACATGACACTAAGCATTGCAAATGTCTAAAACATTTAGTTCAATACATCATTGATTTAGGTGAGTTTTTCATTGAGGGTGTTAATGATAAAGGCAATAAGTTTGTTGCAACCCCTAACTGGAATTTACAAATCTTGACCAACCCTATGCCTAAACACACTACTTCATTTTTCAAGGCTGACAAATATTCAAATAATGATGTAATGGTTTTTGATACAAACAATGACCAACATGATATATCTCCAATTGTTACTGATCCCTCATAAGGGCCAAAACACTAAATCCCTTGATATCACTTTTGTGATAAAGACGTACTACCAAAGCTTCCTGATGGTCCTCTCTATATAGTTGGTAGAATCTAAGATAAGCCCACAAATGGGATATTAATAGATCCTTCTTAGGGTGAGAATGTGATCACAAAGGAGTTTATGGTATTACATTAGTTATATCAAGATACTTATGATAAAGCAACTTCATGGATTAAAACACACAATGGTTTTGCATACCCTACGATTGGATCAATCATTCTACCCTTACAAATAGGACCGAAAAAATTAGATGTGACATTTTCTATCATTTCACAATCCAACCAATTTCGTTTGTGGCTAGGCCACCCTTTGCTTCACTTAATGAAAGTGGTCCCATCAATTATTCACAATTTTTTTAAGTTTCCACATGACAATGAAATATTTACTTTCCACCATAGTCAATTTAATCCCCTATCCTCTAAAGGAAATTTTTCCTTAGAAGCCTTTTGGCCTGAACCCATGGAACCCATTACACCTCGAAAGGAATTATTTTTCAAAAATTTAAAGCCAAAAGGATAGTTGAATTGTCTCTTCGTGGTATGTCCCCATCCACTTCCACACCTCCTATCATAGATGAGACCATGCTTCAACCTACCTCTGACCATGACCAAACCATACCTACTCCATCACAATCTAATCCTTCAACTTATTTGTCTAAGAGACCAAGATATGTTGAAAGTAACCCAATCCTACCACCATGAATTAAAAAAGTATATCAAGCCAAGGAAAAAGTGATTGATCTGTCTCCTTTTGCATCAAAGGGGCCTATAGTTGGCCAATCTGCTCTTACATCCAAACAACTTCAAAATAGAATTAAATGCAATCAGGGTGCTAGAGAGTGTCACCGTCGTTGTCATTTTCTCACTTGACAAATGAAAAATGGAAAAAATAAAGAAAAACAACCTCCACCTTTGACATAAATAATTCCTGATAATCCTCCTGACCCACCACAAGATAGTCCATCACCACCCTCACAACAAAGTGAACTTATACACCAACTGCCATTGTTGATA
This sequence comes from Sequoia sempervirens, assembly GCA_007258455.2. Classification (NCBI taxonomy): domain Eukaryota; kingdom Viridiplantae; phylum Streptophyta; class Pinopsida; order Cupressales; family Cupressaceae; genus Sequoia; species Sequoia sempervirens. Next base: position 1,091,362,052 of record VDFB02271358.1, on the reverse strand, counting down.
CATCCTTCCTTGGAGATTACTCTTCACCCTCCTGTCATAATTAATCTTGATGAAGATGATGACAAAGAGATTGCTAAAATCGATGAAGAGGTACATAATAATTTGAATTATTTATTCTTCTCTTCTATGAGCTTAGACAACAAATCTCTTATACCAAGTGCACAACCTAGTGATTCTCCTAGCTTGGCACTTGCAATTTCTCCATTGGATAATCAACCACCCTTATAGTACAATGATCATGATTGAGAGGTGGACAACCTATTAGATGGTTTATTTGCATATGCCTCGTTAGATTTTTTTACTTTCTTTTTATCTTTCCTTGTATGTGCATATCACATTCCCCCGTATCATGTGTTTAATGTTATCTCTCTCATTGTACACTTCTTTTATTCCTCTCTCTATTCTTCTATTTTTCATACATCAGTTTTCACTTTGTTTGAATTTTTCTTTTTGTTTTGTGTTCTTTGGGGATGACGTAAAGCGTAGAGACACCCTAAGTCTCTTCCATGTTGATCTGAATGGTCCTTGCCTTTTTCTTTTTTCTTTTTTTTGTTTTGTGTTCTCCTTTTGGGATGATGCAAAGTGGAGAGATGCCCTATGTCTCTTCCATGTTGACCCACAAGGTCCCTTTTCCTTTTTCTTTTTATTTTCTTGTGTTTTTCCTTTTGGGGATGACACAAGGCATTGAGACCAAAATGTCTCCTTCATTTTGACCCAAAATATTTTTCATTTTCTTTTGTTTGCGCTTGTGTTTTCCTTTTTGGGGATGATGCAAGGCATCGAGACCACAATGTCTCTTCCATGTTGACCCAAAATGAATCTTTGTTTTTTTTTTTTGTTTTCGATCTCTATGTGTCATTCTTCTTGTTCTATGTATTCAGGGAATGATGAAAGTTTTGCGCTCTTTTATAAAAACATTGTAGCAAAGAACATACTAACCACAAATCCATAGATCCCTATGTGTTTGGTGTGCTTTATTTTCTAGGGGGAAAATCCCTTTCTTTCTTTGTTTTTCATTTTTCTTGACATGATGTAGCTTAACTTCGAAACATATGACTTGGCATAGGGCTTTCCAAGTTGGATCTCATGTCTTGTTTTCCTTTTGCATTCTCTTTCTTCTTCTACTTTAAAGTAATTTCTCACAGACTGGTATGTAGCAATTCCTTTAAAGTGGGGGTAATACAATAAAATAATTCATTTGGATTAAAATGTTCCTAGTGTAACCTTGTCATTTATATGATGCTTTTATTACTTTGTGGATGACATTGGGTGTGATTTCTTCATAACTATGATCTTTCTTAGCATATTGCATTCCTTTTTGTGGTTTGATGTGATGCACTGCATCCCCTAATTTGTGAATTTACTATTCCTTGATTGGTCCTCTCTTGGAGACATTACACACAATGTTCCCTAAGTGATTGACCTTACATAAACTGAAGAAGACTCCATTGAACATCTTTCAAATTACATTTTTACACTTTACAATTTTTATATTTGTTGCATTTTGTTTGGCCACCTTGCATTCTTGTGGTTCCATCTTGCTTGTTCTTGAGTTCTAAGCATACCGATCTTTGCTTGTCTCATGAATCTTGAATGAACAACCCTTTTCCTTTTTCTTTGTGGTGCCTTGTTAAATTTATCACGAGGTATAAATTTGGCATGTTTGAGTAGGAAGCCCACCTAGCGGCATGAATTTTTCCCATAGACACTTTTGTGTTTGGGAGTGCATACCAACTAGCATATGTATCTTACTTCTTTTTGGACTTTCTCACCCCACAAATAGTCAGAAGTTATGTGGCCCCAGAGTGACTTTATTTGGGCCTTCTCCCCTGGTGGAATCATCATGTGTTATGTCACCCCAGAGTGAGTGCGCATTCTTTCTTAGCCTAGATCTAATTCACAAGTAGTTAGATTGGTGATCGAAGCTTCATTTAATTCTCAACACTTAGTGTTCCTTTGTCCTTATGCTTAGTTTTCCATGTGATATTCATCCTCGGGGCTTGATCATCCCTCTTCATAGTTGTCATTCCATCTTGCTAACATAAGTACATTTGAACCCTCCTCTCAATGTTCATGGCTACTTTAGTGTGTCTGAAGCAATTTCTTCCTCTCACTAAAGTTTGGGTAAATGTGCCACACAAAAATGACCGCTTGTCATTTTCATGGACTTTTAGGTCTTGTTTCATGGTGTTTGACATATTTTTCTCTAATTTTATGATGTAACATGGATTCAACACACTTATTTAGGTACTAAATTTCAAATATTGAAGTCTTGTGAAGGCGTTGTGAAGTGTTGTAAAACATTTCCACATTATTATAGACTGTATTTATCATAATTCACCTAAAAATCATCTTTTTACACATCGAAAAGTCCTATTTTCAAGTGTTGTAAAGTCTTGTAACAAATATTCACACTTTTATAGGCATATTCCCCTTATTTGTCCCTTTCTTATGACTTATTTGACCCCTTTATGCCCTCACATACTTTATTTAAGTGTATTTTTTAATATACTCCTAACAAATAAAAATAAATACAATTTAATTCCTAACACCTAGATTCAAGCTCTAGGTGGGACCCATTTTCCATGGGTGGCGAATGAGTCCCCCTTGACTCCAAAATTTAAAATATTTCAAATTTATTTTGGGTTTTTATTCAAAATACATTTGATGTTGGTCTGTGTTGAGGTATGAATGGTTACTAAGACACAAGATGGTATAAATAATTAGTTTTACATCCATTCTAACCCCCATTCATTCAAGTATTCATATACTCACTCATTCAAGCATCTTCAAGCATCTTACAACATCAATTCAAGCAATATTCAAACACTTTGGAGCATCCATTAGCATTACTTCAGATTTGCATTATCAAGGGTTTGGTAAGTTTATGAAACTTGCATGTTATTTATTTATCATTTACTTTACATTTCATTTATTTCTATTGGGTTTGATTATAAAAAATGAGGTTTGGCCAAGGCAAACCCCTACTTGCTAACCCTCAATAATTTTTCCCCTTTGCATGCGTATTTGCAGCATTTTCTATGCAAATTTAACAAGTTTATAGTGTTGAAAAGTAGAGAACAAGTCAAATTATTCTTATTTGAAGCTTGGTGAAGGTTTTCTGTCCATTTCCTCTAGAACTAACTTTGGTAACCCGACAAGCAGACATTTCCACATCTAGTGTTGCAAAGTTGTCTCCCGATTTTCCAAAAATTTGGGAGAGGACTGATTTTCCACCAGTGGAAAATTAGTCCCACCTTAGGACTAAAAATATGAGTTTTGTCAGATTTTGGATCTTGATTATCATAAACTTGCTCCTAACACTGTTTCATTAGGTGGAGGACTGACTCGCCACCCTGGGTGAATAAGTCCCACTGTGAAAAATCATTGATTTCACTCAACATTCTAGACATTCCAGATTCATCATACTTTGTCTAGGTGCACTCATATTCATCCCTTTTCTTTTTGTTCTAAATATTTTCTTCATTTAGTTCATTGTTACATATTGCAGTGTGTTTTCAAACAAAGCATAAATCTTAGTTTTGCATCCACTTACATTCATTTAGATCATTTAATTGCATTTATTTTAGTTCATTTAACATAGAAAATAACATTCACAGCATAATTTGAGTGAACCCATAACATTTTTGGATCTAATCTCTCTCCTTTTAGGTGAAAAACCCTATAAGAGTTAGAGAGTCCATTGGGTCCAAAAATATATAGTTCAACAAGGAGACTAAATCTTTCTTTTTACTCGACCAAGCCATCAATTTTCATACATGAATGAATGCATGACCACTTGTACTTTTTACGTCATCTACACATCCAACCTAATCTCCATCTCTATAGGAACTAAGTGTAAAATCAGTATCTTTAGGATACAACAATCCAAAATCTGATGTGCCATTCAAATATCTAATTTTTTTTTAATGGAAATAACATGAGTATCCTTAGGGTCTTCTTGAAATATAGCCACAAGAGAAACTACATGCATAATATCTAGTCTAGTAGCAGTCAAATATAGTAGTCCACCAATCATAGATATATGCTTGCTCTCATCAATCTTAGGTGAATCATCATCATTACCCAATTTTCATCCACTCACAATAGGAGTACTTATCAGTTTGGAACAATCCATTCCAAACTTCTTCAACATCTCTCTTACATACTTAGACTATTAAATGGAAATTCCTTTTTCTGTTTGATGAATTTGTAGCCCAAGAAATAAATCCATCTCCCCAAACATAGAAATTTCAAATTATTTTTACATCTCTTCCACAAAAATTTTGTACATATTCTCATTCCTCCAAACATAATGTCATCAAAATACACTACTAAAATTAGGATTTTGTAATTTAAAATCTTAAAGTACAAATTATTGTGTGTCGTACCTTTGTTAAAACCTTGTTCAATCAAATACATGTCTAACCTCACATACCAAGCTATAGGAGCTTGCTTCAATTCATATAAATATTTATTCAATCTGCACACCATATCTAGTTGATCTATCAACTGAAATCCTTCTGATTGTTCCATATAAACTTCTTTTTCTAGCTCACCATTCAAAAATGATGACTTGACATCCATCTCATAGACCTGAATGTCTTTATAAGAAGAAAATTCCAAGAACATCCTTATAGCTTCCATTCTTTCTACCAGAGAAATTTTTTCATGGAAATCTATACCTTCACCTTGTGAGTAGCCTTTACACACAAGCCTTGCTTTGTTTCTAACTTCTCCATTCATGTTCAACTTATTTCTCAATACCCACTTTGATCCAATGAAGTTTTTATGTGTTGGTCTTTTATTGAAGCATTTGTATGCCTTGCTATTAGTAGAATATCCAAGAAAAAATCTTTCATCACTTCTTGCATGAAACTTTCCCAAAGTCTCTTCATCTCTTATGATATAACACTTGCTTCTGAATACCTTGAAATATTTAATAGTAGGAATTCTTCCATGCCATAGATCATAGGGATTATTTTTAATGTTTCATCTCGCTTCAACTTGATTGAATACATAAAAAATAGTGTGAATAGCTTATTTCAAGTAAACTTCTAGTAAACTGGCCTTAGTAATCATTGATCTAGCAGGCTCTTGAATTGTTCTATTTTTCCTTTCAACAACTCCATTATGTTAAGGAGTTCTCATAGCAGATAACTATCTATTTATTCCATGCACTTGAAAAAACATTTTAAACTCATGGGAGGTGAATTATCCACCTTTGTCAAACATTAATAATTTTATCTTTAAGTTCATTTTAGTTTGAACTATAGCTTTGAATGACTTAAATCTATCTAATGCATCTAATTTCTCTCTAATAAATGTAACCCATGTATATCTAGAAAAGCATAAAGTACCTTTCACCAAGTAAACTTCTTACTCTTGTAGGAGCACAAAGGCTTGTATGAACCAAATCCAATATTCTAGTAGTGGATTGTTCCTTTGATCTGTAATGATTTCTTTCTTGCTTCCCAATTGACAATTCTTGCAAATAGCATTAACAGGCTTTGTAATTCTCGATAAATCTCTCACAGCTTGAATAGCACTAATCCTTGCTAGGTTATCAAAATTCATGTGATGCATTCTCCTATGCCATAACCAACTATCATTAATCTGATTCATAAAAACATAATGCATCAGTACCCTTAAGTTGATAGATATTTCCTTCATATTTATTTCATGTAGCAATTAGTGTTTTGGATCCTTTCTAGATCTCACATTTCTCATACTTAAATACTAGATCATATCCTTTTCTATACATCTGACAAACACTCAATAGATTATGTCTTAAACCCCTAACATAGTAGACATCATCAGTATGATGGTTTCAATGAAAACTTACTAAACCTATCCCAAAGATTTTAGCACCAGTATCATCTCCAAACATAACCAAGCCTCCATCATATTTTTCAAGATTAACAAACTTACTTTTATCACCAGTCATGTGGTGTGAACAACCACTATCAACTACCTAATAGTTCTTCTCTTGTTTAGCATGTAGGGTAGAGATAACCGTACCTTCATTTTTCTCCTTCTTCGAAGGGCTTTCTTTTACTTGTCTTTCAGAATTAGCAGAAGTGCATTCATCCCTGATCACCAAGAAGAAGAATTTATTGTCATCTAGATCTTCATATTCTGAATCCTCATCATATATACTAGCATTCTCATTAACATGGGAAGCTCTATTAATCTTCTTTCATTTCTTTTCCTTCTCATATCTTTGTTTATTTCTTTTAACTCCTTCCAAACACTTCGTGACATAATGACCTATTTATTTTCAACTAAATCGCTTAAAGGGTAACTTACCTTCATACTTATTGGAGCCTTTCCTCATTCTTCTTACAACATTAGCTTCTATTTCATCAATTTTTTCTTCATCCAGATCTTCAACTTTGGTTGCTTTAAAAGCACTCCCTGATTTTCACCCATTCCTTAGGCTCGACTTCCTCATCTCATAAGATGTCAAAGATCCCAAGAGTAGATCCTTAATATAGGTCTTATAATCTATAGTCTACTCACTAGAACTGGCCTTCTCACCATAAGCATCAAAAAGAGTTCTGAAAATATTCTTTACAATCTTGGTTTCATCTATAGTAGCATGAAGTCCTCGCATTCTAGCCACTATCTCATCCAATCTCTATACATAAGCATTAATATTCTTATCTTCAGACATATGTATAAGATCAAACATGATTTCCAAATTCTATAATTTTTCCTCTTTGAATATTTCATCACCATCATGTTCTCTTTCCAAAGCATCTCAAACTTCCCTAGCCATTTTCAAACTCTAAACATTAACCAACTTAGAATGTAGTAGAATCTTCTTCAAGATGAATGTCACCTTATTGTTCACTTCATGTGCTTTGATATCTTTAGGTGTACATGGACCATTAGTGAAAAGAGTTTAAGGATTTTTGTAAGCTTTTTCAACATCATATCCACAATACTCCAGATATTATTCCATCAACACTTTCCAGATACAATAATTAGTTCCATCAAATCTTAGATAATCAAAAACCATTTTTCCATACATCTCGAACCTTCCTCAAGTAGTTAAGGTCTTCACCAAGGATACTTTCTCCGATACCAATTGTTGAATAGGAAAACTAAGAGCAGGTTGAATTAGTTGTCATAGAATTAAACCATTTAATTCAATCACTGGAACTGATACTTAATGTCGCTTAAATGACTAATCATCAAATGCCAATGCAGAAACTCAAATCCAACACATAAACACAATAACACCATATTTATGTAGAAAACCCAATGAGGGAAAAACTACAGTGAGGATTAACTCACACTATAGAGAATATCAAAATCGATTACAAAAATGCTAACTACCTAAAACAAGACTCATTGTCTAGAACAAGGACTCACTATCTAACAAGGCTACAACCCGGAGGACTCACTACCACAAAGATAGAAAGAATACAAAGAAGACTTGTTACAGATAGGCTACAATCCCAATGTAAGAAATTATTTCACCACAGTCACTCAATCATCTTGCTTGAATGATAGAGTTCACCTTCTACTCACTGCATCAAAAAACTCAGCATTAAGCTTCACATTGATATCCCACACTCACAACACACACACTTACTGAATATAATCAATGTCACACCAAATCACACTTTCTCTTTTCTCTTATTGCTCTTCTTCTTTTCTCTTGTATCATGTTTCACCATTAACTCATCTTCTATTTATACTTTCTTCAACAATGAAGCATATCCAAAGTTGACCATCCAAATCCAAATTCAAGTTAGGTTAGTATCGAAAAATCCTAAGGTGGAAATATAATTAGGGAAACCCAACCACACACTTCATCAACCTTGAATGTAGTATTTCACACAAGGTTTTCCAAAGCATTGTACAACACATAGAACCATTAAAGTAAAAATTTTCCAAATTCTAAAATAAGCTTCAATACAATTAGGGAAACACAAATTTAGAACCACACATCATAAGACTTCATCAAAGAGAAATCTGAACCAACAACATTTCTCTTGGACCTCAACCAAAAACATAGAGAGCCACAGTTCACAATTGGTGAATGCAACTTGCACTCTACAACTAAGCAACAACCAAAAATATGGATATAGCACCTTCTAACATCCATGAACAACATATATGAATAACACAACCATAGAATAAAATCTAGACCAAAAATAAAAGTAACCACTAAGTACCTACAACATATTTTTATTACAATTTTCTCAATATCTTTGACATATACAACCAACAACAACTAGTCGATAACTAGTTGACCAATTACATTAATGACAACACCTTCAATCTTTCCATTCTTGCAACACAGTGGTCCTTAATGGTAATCTTTTTTTTTTTTTAGCATCTAGTGGGATACAACAAGAGAATCCCTTGTCCCGTTATCTCTTTATTTAGATGGTTGAAGTCCTTGGTTGCAATATTGTGAAAATAGTCATGAAGGGTACTTTAACTGGCTTTTCTCCCTCTTCTATTTCACTATAAATTTATCATCAATAGTTTGTGGATAAAATGATTCATTTGGTGGAATCTGTAGTGGTGGAGGCAAAGGGATGGATCCCTATTCTTAAATATTTTTCTTTGTCCTCTATCCAATGCATCAATCTTGTTAAAAGTGTTTTTTTTTCTTGAATGTTTCCCCTAAACTATAAAATAGGATCTCTAGGATTCTTAACTACCAAATCCTATCCCTCCACTCAACCTACCTAGGAATTCCACTCATCATAAACAAGGTTGATAATTCTATGTGGTACAACTTACTTGAAAGAGTTCAAAGAAAGCTACTAGCTTGGAAGGGGTCCCTTCTCAACAATGTAGGTAAACTTTTGATTCTAGAATATACTTTCAAAGTTTAACTTTGTACTTGATTTCTTTGTTTTTTATACCCTCTTCATGGTCTGATAAGTTAAAATAGATTCAAATAAGGTTCCTTTGGTATGGAATATAAGAAAATAATCATTACTCCCTCATGAATTGTGACACTGTGTGCTCTATGAAACTATATGGTGGCCTAGACTTTAGAAAAACCAAGTAGATGAGCTTGAATCTTATCACCAAAGTCACTTGGAAAGTTTCAAATAAACAAAATGAATGGATTTCAATCCTCAAAAACAAGTGTCTGCATGGAAGGGAATTAATCCCCTTCCTTCATGATATTGAAACCATCTTAGGGTCCATCATCTGGAATAATATCCATAAAACTAAGAATTTGATTTCTCGGGGTATTAGCTAGTAGCTCTAGATTGGTGCCTCAATCTATTTTTGGGGTGACTAATGGATTTCAAAGAATGCTCTTCCTCTCTATCCAAACTACTCTACTATGAAATTAGACCTCTGTTCTAGATTGGATCTTAATCTCTTTGATTCTTTGGACAACTTCTTAGACTTGTCATGCTAGAAGATTGTTCCCAATTAGTACGACCCTCCTCTTCATCTGGCTATCTTAGAGCTCCACTGAACTGTTGAGAATCACAAGATCTTTAACTCCAATCTAACTCATTATTTGGTTTGGTTCAATTATAAGGATGTTAAGTACCCTACTAGGTTTGGATACAACATACTGTCTAGTGATTGGGTCCCTTAGTTCAACTAGTCAAAGATTTTGAGAAAAGACTCCTTGCCTAAAGTTAAGACCTTTGGCGGGTTGCTTGCCATGAACACATTCTTACTCTAGATAACTTGTAGAAGCATGGTTTTCCTCCTATCAATAGATGTTTTCTTTGTGAAGAGGAAGTTGAAACCACTTCTTACCTTTTATTTCATTGTTCCTACTCCTAGTAGGTTTGACAAAGGATTCAATATTTATTCAAAGTTAGTTGGGTTTGGCATAAGGATACTAATTTGGTTCTTGACAATTGGATCTCATGAATGTTCCATAATTTTCTCATTGATCTATGGTGGCATGCTCTTCTTTTCATAGGTTGCGTGCTCTAGAAAGAGTGTAACAATAATATCTTTTAAGATAAAAAAAACCCCATTGCAAGTTGTGTCCAATAAGATCATTCATCAAATTATTGAGTATCTCATTAAACCCTCTTGTAAGATAAGAAGGAATCCCTCTAGTTTGGGTTTCTCTTTTGGCTTGTCTTGAACCTCTATGAGGCCCTCAATTCTCTAAGCTCTCATATCTCTATAGATAGGAGCAACACTCCATGGTCCCCTTGAGCCTTGTGATGAGGCCTTTAAGGACCTCATATATTTTATAAGTTTAAACACTTGATACTTTATATTTGGCTTGAAAACTTATGATATTATCTTTTATAAACTTCAAATATGAACTTAATTATATATAAGAACTTAAAATATAAATGTTTTATATAAATGCTTATTTCCTTTAAATGCACATGGTTAGATCAATATTTAATGTATGACTGTGTCATGATGGCGTGAATTGATTGCATAACTGGAAGAAGCATTTATGAATCAAGTGCTGATCGTTACTACTCAAATGAGATGTGCAGTTAACTTTTCATGACTCAACATCTTCAAGAAAATTACCTATTGACTAAACAATAGTTAGATAGCTAAGCACATATTCTAGCTTTGAAGTTCTACTCAATATCTACCGAAGATAATTGAAAAATATTCCTGATTATTTCACGTGCACTCTAGAATATCTTAAATAGACTGGAGTTGATTTAATTTCCTACTTTTCCCTATTTTCAAATAAGAGATGGATATATGTATCTAGTCTCAAGTTAGTTCAGTATTTGATTGTATTAGTTTTTAGTTCAAGTTTTTCTTAGTTTTTCAATTCCCAATTGAAACAATTTGTACTTTGCCCCTCTTTGGGAATATTTGATGAAAATAAAGAGAAGTTGATCCAATTTTGTGTTGGATCCCTCCAGAGGTAGAGAAAGGCCCACTCTTTTGAAGGAAGGTGATCTTGTTAAGTTGTTAGTTGATCTTCATTCATTCAGTATTTCATTTATGTTCTTATTTCAAATTGAAATTGTTTCATTGAAGTTGAATGTTAGAATAGATTCTAAATCTAAGACTATATTATTGAAATAGTTGTCTCATTATTGTGCCAGTTAATTAGAATCCTTATTGTTTTGAACTAGTTTCATTTTCAAATCATTAGAGTGCAAATAAAATAGTTAGTTCATCATTGATAAATTGTTATGCTCTTTATGGATTATGCACAGAGTAGGAAGTAGTACTTGTTAGATTGGAAAAATGAGGAATGGATTAGTTTCTTTTGAATTAGATTTAAATTTTGTTAAGTTCTATTGATTAATTATATTTCAATACAAGTAAATTTTAGTTTCCTAATTAAATTTTAAATATCCATTCCTCACAACCTAATCTAGCTTGGCATAGGACCTTCTCTTATACATGTTTTGTTATGACATAATTTGTTTTCATTAGGAATTTTTTATAATAAGGTTAAGCAAGATGAAGTTAGAAAAATAGCATAGAGAAACTCCTGATAAGGAAGGAACAACCATGAACCACTCCTGGAAATGAAGAACGATAACTAAAAACCTCTCAAAACTAGTCCAAATCTTAACATGGATAGCTTTAGACACCCTCAGATCAAAAATTAAAGATTAAATAATTATGGAATTGTTATAGAAATTAACACTATTCATCATTTTTGGTGTCATTTCTAGGGAATGATCTGGCTCTAAAATAAAATTCAAGCCTTAAGTGTTGGTAAGAATCTCTTTATTAGTTGACGAACAAGAAAAGAGACCAGTTTGGAAAATTTATAAAAATAGATCCAATACCTTCTCTGAAAGGATATCCATCAAACTCTATGAGTTCATCATCATCCTATTGGACTCAAGGAACACTGAGAGGTGGGGTGAATCAGTGTTCAGCTAAACTTTAAATTATAAACCAGATCTGAAACCATTCACATCACATAAGCAAAAATAAACATGCAACCATAAAAAAAAAAGTACACATAACACCATGACACTAATATTTTTGTGTGGAAACTTTGTTAAGGGAAAAACCATGATGGAGGTTAGTCCTCAATTTATACCCTATTAAAAGTGTAAGTAAATGGGAATGCACTTGCATTCAAGCACACTTCCTAGAGCTCACTACTAAAAAAAATGAAGGCTCACTACCTTACAAATTTTTTTAATTACAACAAAAAGGTGAACTAAGAAGATGACTTCTTCAAATCCTGATAACAGTTCCATTTAAGCTCATTGAACATATTTTGACCTCCTATCAGATTCACACTTTCTACTCCTCTTCTGCTCTGCTCTTCTCTGCTATGTTTTGCTCTGCTCTACTTTGCTTCCAAAAATATCTTTTAAACAACTATGCTAGATCAATCACTAGCATTTCTGATATTCTCTATACACATTGACACATCTTCTTCTATTTATCGAAAAAAATCACTCACACACTCGCACTTCAAATGATTGCATATATATATTCACTACTTAGAAATTTCATCAATATGTTAGCTTCAACAAAAAAGAAATATTCTCCAACGGTTGGCTCAAGCATACACAATAGTCTGTGCAAACCTCCCAAAAGTTAGCTAAGACTTAGCTGGGACCCAACACACAATATTCAAACATGGAGACAAAAATAATTATACCTTATACATTTGCAACATGATACACACATTAGGTCAGCCTTAATGAACAGATAAACATAAAATGATTTTGTCAGATCTCTTAACTCGAACACAGAACAATGCAACATTACTGAAGTTAGTAAACATGATGGTAGGGGTACCAAAATATCTTCTCCAAGATCCAAAATGAAAAACAATCATTCGATGAGGCATATAGATCGATAAATTGACCGGATACCCTATTCTTTATCTACTATTTTGGTAAAGCGTTATCCTTCATTCTTTCTTCCAGAATGGACAAATCTAGATATGTGGACCTCATAGATGACTTAGGTTGCCATCAACGACAACACTAAAAGTAATATACAATCTCCTTAAACCATATGCCAATAATCTCCCCCTTTGGCATTGATTTCAAGACTTAGTGAAAAATGAGAAGGTTGCTAGAATTCAAAATTTCAAGATACAGTTTTCATAGCACTCTCTCCCTCTTAACTTCTTTTTGTCCCTCAAATTCAGATTCATTTTACACAACACTTTCTCCCCATTCATTTTTCACAACAATCGCTGCCCCTTTGACATCAATGAGAAAAATATTCTTTCAATCTCCTCAAAATTTTGACTTATCTCCCCCTTTGAAATACAATAAAAAACTTTTCTAACTCACCAAAAACATTTCCATACACATGCTTATTCTCCCAAAAATTTACTCATGATTCCAAAAACTAACACCACAATCAGAAAATTACCTTATATTTCTCCTTCATCATTGAAAGGAATTTCTTCCATGCATCAACTGTAATCCAACTAATGAGAATTATGCTATTTTTTGTAGATGTTTGATTGAAAATTTTCACCAGAGACTCAGGAATTGTTATTTTCTCTACTAATTTTTACCCTTTCTTCATGACTTCAATTAACTACTCCAATCCTCCTTTTATCAAATCATTCACCTTCCAAAAGGTTTCCACAAGCTTGTATTTACTGTACTACACCTTTGCATGTTTTGAATGTAAATGTTGAACTCTTTTCTTCACTGCACCATCCAAGTCCTACTTCAGATTGTAGCTTTGACCAATTTTGTTAAGTTCTGTCTCAATCTATTCTAGCTTCTCCTTGTACTTCCCAATTACATGGGGCCACCAAAGATAGTAATTGTAGATGGTGTTGGCTTTAGTAATACACTATCTCAGCTCATTCATCTTCTTTTTCAATTTAACAAGAGATAATCTGAATTGTTCCTTTAGGTGTAGAATTATCTCATCTTCTTCTTTATCCTAAGAATAAAAAACCATTTCTTCCTTTATGCATTGAATCATTTCATTAGGAAATGCATCCCGTAGACTATCGAAATCAACATTTTTGTGCCTAAAGTATGCTCCTAGAGTGTTCTCAATTAGATCTTTCTCAAAAGAAGGTTTTCCAACCACAAATAAGCAATCTTCTTCATCCCATCATCTTCTTGAACTATCATCAATATCATTTCCTTGCTTAAGTCTTCTTCTTCTATCTTTTCTTTTGAATAGCTGCAACCAATTCATCCATAGGAGTGTACCCTTTAGAGTCTTTGTCAGATACTTCTAAGACAACCACTTCTTTCCCTTTCTCCTCAATTTTAGAAACCATGGGCACCAAAGGACTGTCCTCAATTGAATTTTTAGCTCTTTTCAACTTCCTTTACAATTTACCAGAAGAGGATCAAACCTCAAGAGTTCTCACCGGAGGGAAAATGCTAACTTCACCAAACATCTTCAACAATTCATTAAAGAACTTTCCACATTCAGCGTCACAATCATTCAAAGCATTGCAATATTTAAATATTTTCCTATAGACTGGTTCATTTTCCTTCCATACTAAATTGTTAATGCAAGGCAAGCATTTCATAAAATATGTCAGAATGCATATAGCTAGGGTTCTAAACCTAAACACATAGTCTACTTCCTTTGTCAATTGAACATTTTTCATTAGTTTATCTTTTAGTAAGCCACACAAATCAAAGTATTCATCTTCCATGATCATTTTATGTGAAATGTATACTGCGCCTACCGAAGTTGATCCTTCCCTATTTTGAAAGAATATTTTGTAATAAATTCCATGTGCAATATACCACGTGATTGGATCATTAATTGTTGAAATTACCAGGGCTCAACGATCAGTAGTTACACCGGTTATGGTTTGAACCTCAGTGTTTCAAATTGATTTATTCTTTGGCACAACATTGAAATCACATAGCCTAGTTAAATTCTTAATCATTTCCTTCAAGATGCAATTGGGTTTATCCAAGGTTAGGATATCACCATCCAATCAGTTCAAGATAAACCTAATAATTTTTTCATTAGCAAAGAATATAAATTCACTCCAAATGTCTAGGATTTTGTGCTTCTTTCTGTCAAGCCATTTCAATCCTTTGATGATAATGAATTCCTCACATTTCTAATCTTATCACTATTATATTCATCCAAATTTACAATTACCTTGATTTTCCTCATTTTCTCTTTCTTCTATATGTATGGAATGAATACCAAAATAAGAGATATTTTCACAATAATTCAAAATAAATGTTAGATTAGCCTCCAAATTCTCTTCACACCTTTGAAACTTCATTGTAGAGATCTCCTTCTATTCTTCAATAATCAAGGTGATGAATGAAATCATCAATTACCCTTTTATGACTTCCCGCACCTAACCCTTTTAATTGCATTTAGTAATTTTCCCTAGGAGTTCCAGTAGCTTTGTATTCTCAAACAACAACAACAAAATCTATCTGTGGAACTTACACTTCACAAATCAATACTAGAGAAGTTGTATGCACACTTATAAACTACTAGCACATCTACTAACGATCTCTTGCATTCTGGTGCTAACAATTGACAGGGGAAAAATGATTTTCTTGGAAGACCCCCCTAGGCCAATGGCCTAAGATTAATTCTTAGAGGAATTTTTGGATGAATTATTAGAAGTAGCTTCCAATATAGACTTGTTTCCTTCCTCACTTTTCTTCACCCATGTATTCTTCATCTGATCCCTTATCTCTTCCACCTTTTCCTTTTCCTTTTTCATTAATATGTAAGTTTCTTCCTCTATATGCCTGACTTCTCCTGTCCATATTTTAATTCCAGCAAAACTTAGCAATGTGACCAATTTTGTTGCAATTGAAGCATATAGGATTTCTTTGTCTGAATCTGTCATTTCATTGATTTTCTCTAAATCTGCATTGATTAGCAATATGCCCAAATCTTCCACAAGTATAAAATTTAACATTCCTTGTTCTAATAAAATTGTTTGACATACTTATGCATTCGGTTCATTTATGACCTAACTTTTTGCAATTAAAACACCGACTAGGAAATGATGAACTATTTGAATTTTCTTTTCTTCTACATTGAGAAGCCATATGACTGAATTTATTACAAACAAAGTAGTAACCATTAAAATTTTGTGCATTAGGTTGTCTTACCAGATGTCTTCTGCCTTTATTCATCTGATTTCCTTTCTTCAAGATCTTTTGTTTTGATTTGGAGCTTTCTTCTTTTTCATATCCAAGCCCTCTTCTATCCCTTAGATAGCTCATCAAGCTTAGCAGAACTTATCTTGAACTTTTCTTTGTACTCATTAGAAGTAGTGAGTTCTCCACTAAGAATAACTAACTATCTTTCAAGCTCTTGTTCATGATCTTTGGATTGTTGTAGTTCCATCTCCAACTAAATAAATATTGTGTTTGTTGTACTTCATTCTTCAAATTTTTGTTTTAAGGATTGAGCCAAATTTTCTTCATTCTTCTTCCTTTCTTCAACCTCTTTAGTTAGCTCCATCACCATAGATTCCATCTCAAGCTTTTCACATTCTTCATTTATCTCTTTTAGGGTCTAATTCAGATGAATATCATCTAAGCTTTTATCTTCTTTCTGTTTATCCTAGTCACATAGTTCCTTTCTCTTTTCTCTTGACTCGCTAATTTTATCCTTCAAGGATTTAATAAATTTCTTAGCATCCATGAGATTTTCTTTTAACTCCAAGAGTTCTACTTTTGACTGATCAAGATCATCAAGTACTACCATAAGCTGTTATTTAAAATTGTCAGAGTTCATAGCTTCAAGATTCACCTCAAGTTGTTAAAATTTCAAGGAGGAACCTAATCTGATACTAATTGTTGGACTCAAGGAACACTAAGAGGAGGGTGAATCAGTGTTTAACTAAACTTTAAATTATAAAATAGATCTAAAACCATTCACATCACATAAGTAGAAATATACATGCAACCATAAAAGAAAAGTACACATAACACCATGACACCAATATTTTTATGTGGAAACCCTATTAGGGGAAAAATAATGGTGGAAGTTACTCCATAATCTATACCCTATTAAAATTATAAGAAAATGGGAATGCACTTGCATTCAAGCACACTTCCTAGAGCTCACTACTCAAAAAAAAGAAGGCTCATTGCCTTACAAAATGTTTGAATTACATAAAAAAAGTGAACTGAGAAGATAAATTCTTTAAAGCCTAGTTACAGTTCCATTTAAGCTCATTGAAAATATTCTAACCTCTTATCAAATTCACACTTTTTTCTCCTCTTTTGCTCTGCTCTTCTCTCTCTATTCTATTTTGTTCTACTCTACTTTCAAAAATATCTTTTCAACAACTATTATAGATTGATCACAAGCCTTTCTAATATTCTCTATACACACCAATACATCTTCTTCTCTTTCTCCAAAAAAATCACTCACACACACTTCAAATGATTGCATATATATATATTTTCTACTTAGAAATTTCATCCATATGTTAGCTTAAACAAAAAAGAAATATTCTCCAACAGCCAGCTCAAGCATACACATTATTCAGTGTGTACCTCCCAAAAGTTGGCCAAGACTTAGCTAGGACCAAAAACACAATCTTAAAACAAAGAGACAAAAAAATAATTATACCTTACACATCTGCAACATGATACACACATTAGGTTGGCCTTAATGAACAAATAAATAGAAAATGATTCTTTTTGGATCTCTTAACTTGAACAAAGAACAATGCAACATTAGTGAAGTTAGTAAACATGATGGTAGGGGTACCAAAACATCTTCTCCAAGATTCACAATGCAAAACAATCATTTGGTGAGGCATACAGATTGATAAACTGATTAGATACCCTATTCTTTATATGCTATTATGGTAAAGCACCGTCCTTCATTCTTTCTATTGGAATGGAAAAATTCAAATCTACGGACCTCATAGATAACTTTGGTTTCCATCAATGACAACACTAAAATTCATACACAATCTCGTCAAGCCATATTCCAACACATCCACCCAAACAGTCTCCAAAAAGTTTGAAAATATGGGAGACCAAGGGGATGGAGATAGGGAAGAAAACATTCCTAACATAGCATTCTCTTTCCCTATTTCTATTAAGAGGTAGGCTAATGAACTGCCTATGAAAAATATTTCACCCTCTATTTTACCTACATTTCATGGGAAAATTTTGGAGGACCACAACCAATTTTTATTTGAATTCAAGGTATTATGTCAAACTTATGATTATACATCTGATAATTAAAATTTGAAATTATTTCCATCCTCTTTGAAGGAATCAACCTTGCGGTGGTTCATGGGTTTAAATGCTAATTATATTAACTCTTGGGAGGAAATGGAAATAGTTTATCTAGAAAAGTACCAGGATTATTGTTGAGTTAGGGACAAGAAAGAGTAATTTTTTAAAATGAGACAGTTAGAGGAAGAAAGTTTAGAGGATTATATGGATAGATACCAATTTGTCTTAAAAATATGTGGGAGGGGTTACATGAAGAGCCTAGTAAGTCCATTTTCCTAAAAGGTATTTATGATTATTCAAGGGATGCTTTGAATTTGATAGAGAAATGAGACATCAATAAAATCACTTTAGGAGACATAGTTGATATTTGTTAGAATTATTCAAAAACAAGACTTAGTTTTAGGAAGAAGAACATAGGTTCCTCAACTGATGTTTCTAAAGTCATGGAGGAAATAGAAAATTAAAAAAAATGACATTTTCTTCATCTTAGTTCCCATCCTGACAAAAGAATAGAAGAACCATTGGCTATATATTGTCTTGAATGTAGAGAAAAACATCCATTAAGAGAATGTCCTCTTAACTAGGTAGATTTATGTGATATTTGTGAGAAGATACATTCTACAGGTAAATGTAATCTCCTTCTAGAAATTAAAAACCATTAGAAGAAACCTTCTCAATCTTTACTTGTGGAAGAAGATCTAAATTACAAAGAATAGAGGTAGTTTAATCCTACATTTGGAGGATAGTTTATTCCTAGAAATAATACCAATTGGGGTTTGAATCAATGGAATAATCAATGGAATCCTCCTTGTTAGTGGAATCCACAATCTCAATGGAATACCCAACAAAGTCCAATTACACCTCCTCCCATGCAAACATCTTGGGGACCACCTTGAGGACAACTTGAATGGACTAATCCTCAATGGAACCAACCACAATGGCAACCCAATCATTATCATTGGTAGCCTAACCAGTCTCAATGGTAGCCTAACCAATGTAATAAATGGAAAAATCAAGGACCAAGAAATCCTTGGAATAAAAATCAACAAATTTTGTTTGGTTCCACACAACCTTCAAATTCTAGCTCAGCTAGTTCCCAATCCTAAAAATGTTAAACCACAACAGCTAGCTTACAATGCTGATCCTAATAAAGTTGGCTTAAACAATATTGATTTGAAGGATATTTAGTTGAGAACTCAATTAGTACCCTAAAAATCTCACTTGAATAAAGGTAACCAACAAAAATATTTGATGAAGGATACATTACAGAAAGATCGAGATATTTCTTCTGATAAACAAGCACCATTCCCTAAATGACTTCAACAAGAAAATGCAGTTGAGAAACATGAAGATTTGGTAGATTCCCAAATCATTAGAGAACTTAAAAATATTAATATTAGGATCCCACTTTTGAGGGCTATCCATGACATCCCAAAAATTAACCAGGTGGCTAAGTCTTTATGTGTCAAAACACTTGGAAGGAAAAAGAAGCTACCTTCCATAGTTAAAATTGGAGGGAAACTATCTGATGTTTTGTTAGTGAAGTTGATTCCTCTAAAGTATGGTGACCCAAGAAGTCTAGTGATTACCCTTAACATTAATGGAATTGAAATTTCAAATGTTCTTATTGATTTAGAGGCTTCCATTAATGTCATCACAAGTAAAATAGCTGACAAATTGGGAATTACAAGTGTTCAAACAACAACCATAGTCTTAGAATTAGTAGATCAATCAATTGTAAAACCAAAAGGGATTCTTGAAGATATCATTGTTACCATCAAGACATAGGAATGTATTGTTGATTTACTTGTCTTAGAGTGTAAACAAATGAATTCAGTCTATCCAATCATTTTAGGGAGACCTTGGTTGGCAAAAACTACTACCCTTATTGATTGTAGGCCTGGGAGCATGACAATCTCTAATGGAGTTAGAAGGAATTATCCCTTTTTCCACCAACAAAACATTCTTTATCATTTGAAAATTAGAGTTGGATTGATGGTCTTAATTCTGAAGATGAGGATATTCAAGAAATTGCAATGGTAGCTTTGACTTAAGATATGGAAGAGTATCAAGAATGCATGGATGAGGAAGAAGGAAACCTCGAAGTTCATCGTGTTATTGATGATCAAGATCACTTCCCTTTAACTAATATCATGAATTCTTATTATGATCATAACCAGTTGCTCCATCCACTTTTTCCACATCCCTGTCCTTTAAATACATTGATTGGAGAACCTTCCACTCTTCAAAACAAGACTAAGTAAATCTTAGTAGAAATAGATAGAACTTTACTCATTAATGGATCCTTATCATCAAAGAAAGAGGATGATCTAAAGGAAATTCTAAAAAGGAATACTAAAGCATTTGCTTGGGATTATAAGGACATGAGAGGTATCCATCCTAATATCTGTACACATCACATTTACACAGAGAATGTTAAACCTATATGACAAGATCAAAGAAGGATTAACCTTGAACTAAGAGATTTTGTAAAATTGGAAATAGAAAAATTGCTCTAGGTAGGATTCATTTATCCTATTTCAGATAGTGAATGGGTTTCTCCATTAGTTATAGTGCCTGAGAAAAATGGTAAATGGAGAGTATGTGTGGATTATAGAGAATTGAAAAAAGCTACTAAGAGATATTATTTTCCACTGCCTTTCATAGGCCAAGTACTAGATAACTTGTCAGGTAGTAGTTACTTTTCTTTTCTTGATGGTTTTAGTGGGTATGATCAAATTTAGGTAGCTTTGGAAGATCAAGATAAGATAATGTTTACTTTCCCATGGGGTACTTTTCTTATAGTCTTTCCTTTTGGACTGTGTAATTCCCCTACTATTTTCCAACATGTTGTTCTTGCTATTTTTGTGGATTTAACATGTGTTGAGGTATACATGGATGATTTTTCAATCCATGGTAAAAGTTATGAAGAATCTTTGAAACTTTTGAACAAAGTTTTAAATAACTGCAAAGAGCATAGGTTATCATTGAACCATGAGAAAATTCTCTTAATCATGAGTGAAGAAATTGTGCTAGGTCATCATGTGTCAAAATAAGGAATCAAGGTAGATCCTAAGAAGATTGAGGTTATTCTATAGATAATTGTACCTCAAACTCAGTATGAGGCGAGAAGCTTCTTAGGACATGTTGGCTATTACAGGAGATTTATAAAAGCATTTAGTAAGATTGCAAGTCCTCTATTTAATTTATTGAAGAAAGATTCAAAATTTCTTTGGACTTCAATGTGTCAACAGTTCTTTGATAATATTAAATAGTCATTAACAACCACACCTGTAATAGCTAGGCCAATCTGGGGTGAACCTTTTCACATAAGTACAAATACATCTAATTTCACAATTTGATCAATTCTTGGACAAAAGGATGAATCAGGAGCAATGCATGCTATCTATTATATAAGAAAAAATATTAACCCAACTGAACATAATTATAAAACTACTGGAAAGGAACTTTTAGCAGTTGTGTATGCTATTAATAAGTTTAGACATTATATTACTGGTTATAAGACTTTTGTACATGTAAACCATGTGGCTATTTGATAGCTCATGAATAAAGATGTGGTGGGAGGATGCATCATTCAATGGTTATTGTTATTACAAGAATTAGATATAACAATTTTTGATAAACCACATATAGATAATTTTCTAGCTGACTGGTTGTCCACGATAGTTTTACAGGGGAATAATGAACTAGTTGAGGATGCATTTCCTAATGAACACCTATTTACTAGATATTAGTTCTATAGACATTGAAAATATACTGATTCCCATCGTGCATCTAATCCTGACTTACTAACATTGTTTCTTCCTAAATCATCCCTCGGTCAAACTGTTTAATCAAATTCCCCTATTTGATTAAATTCATCAATAATCCTCTCTTGATTAAATAAATCACTTTATCTGAATCAAGTCATACCTTCTGTTAATTAAATCAATCCATATGATCTAATTATCCCTATTTAATTAAATAATCAATTTATTTAATTAAATCTCTAAATTCTATCCATTACATTAAATAAATTAAAACTTTATTTGATTTAATCTAACATCACCCCTTTTAATTAAATAAATCAAAATCCTTATTTAATTAGCCTCTCATCATATTCCTCTCTTATTTGATTTAAAGAAATCCATGAATCTAAGTCAAAATAAGTCACATCATCTAATCTCCTGTTAAATTAATTAACCCTTAATTAATTTAACCTCATTCCATGTCACATCCTCTATTTAATGCAAGTTGCACATGAAAATAGATTTAATTCATTTATTAAATCTCTATTTTCCTCACAAGGCATCTT
Source organism: Sequoia sempervirens (assembly GCA_007258455.2). Taxonomy (NCBI): domain Eukaryota; kingdom Viridiplantae; phylum Streptophyta; class Pinopsida; order Cupressales; family Cupressaceae; genus Sequoia; species Sequoia sempervirens. The sequence goes on along the minus strand of VDFB02271358.1, from coordinate 1,091,339,636 downwards.
TTGGAATATTCCCTCAATTTGAATTCAAAAATTCCAAGTCAACATGTACATCCAACAAGGCATTTAAAACCTCTTACATGTCCTTTGCCTTGAGCCAAGTGGCATTTATTGCATTTTCCCTTCCCTCTTACATGTCATTTCAACAAATTTGAATTTCAAATATTGGAATTTATTGGCATAAACCCCAAATCTTGCACAACCATCATCCATTCATAGCTTGACAAGTGGCACCATATCATTGGATGAATGTTAGTCTCACATTGCTCAAATTTGGGCATTCATCCATCTTGAAATCCTATAAATGAAGAGCTCCTCTCCTCATTTCATCATCCACAATCCAAGTAAAGCTACCATGCTAAAATACTTAGCCATTCTCATCCATCATTTGAATTCTTAGCTAGGATTTTTGTAGGTTTGGCTTGGAGTTCTCATCTTTCATCAAAAGTGGATCACTCTTCATCATCAATCAACAAAGATTACATCTTAGGGATTGGGAAAGGGCCAATTTTCACATCAAAAATGGCACCAATTCCCCCATGGGATCATGAGTTTGTACATCTAATTAGGATTTTTTCTTGTTTTTGGCATTTGCATTGTGTTCTTCACTATTTTCATTCCTAGTTTGATTTGTAAATGGATTTCATGGGGAATCCTTCTTTTAGCTTGTAATGACTTGTCTAACTCATTTATTCATGTTTTTTTGCAGGTACTAGGAAAAGGGTTTGCACATTTGGCACTAGAAGGAGGGCTCGACATCATTATTTTTAACTTTTCTTTGAAATTTCCATGTTTTCTTAACACACAAGAAATTCCAACACGGGCTCATCAGCATCGCTGTTTTAGCACCATGGGCTCATCAGCGTCGTTGTTTTAGCACCGTGGGCTCACTAGCATTGCTATTTTAGCACCGCTGGACTCATCCCGCCAAAAAATTTCAAATTCTTAACTCCACCACTAGACTTGCTGATATGCAAAAGTTTTCAAAAAATTATAAGGAATGATGCTTTCAAAAAGTGCGATGCTGGGTGAAAAGTGCGACGCAATCGTGCTCTTTGTTCCGACACAGAGTGCCACTGACTGGTTAGTGGCCCTGTAAGAGCATTGCTGAGAGAAAAAAGCAGTGATGCCTTCATGAGTTGCGACACTAGGAGACAGTAAAAGAGAGAATTTAATTTTTTAGCACATGTTTTTAATTTATGATTGCTTCTTCCTCTATTTTTTGCTTTTTAATTTCTATGTTTTTCCAGAATCTGACAGTTTTCTTCTTTGTAGGTTGGAAAACGAAAACGAAGGAAGGAGGAGCATGGTGATGATATTTTGTCCAATCAAAGTGTTTTTAAACACTTAAGTGTTTGATTAACACTTCCTTAGGGTTTTTTCATATTCTCATTCTTAGAATACTAGTTTTCATTTGGGCTTAAAAAGAATCTTTCAATTATCTTCTTGCAAAGGTTAAAATGAACAATAGGATCAACAACTTACTAGATTTTATTTATGGGATTAACAAATTGAATAAATGTCTTTCACTTGTGATTTGGTGCTCTAAAATGAACTCACATATTATTTTGAGGATCTAAAAAGAACAAGTGTATCTTTGTTTTTGTGAGGGATTACTTAGACTAAAGGCATTGAAAAGGGACGTATGCACTTCTCTCGCGCTTTAGAGGGATCTTGAGAATCAAAAGGACTTTTTCATGACTTTGGGTTAAGATAAAGCAATCACCTCCACACTTCGATTTGGGCTTAAAATTGAACAAAATCTTGTGCGAGTGTGAGTGGGGGGCTTTGTTGCGTACATTCTCTCTCCTTGTTGCCAACAAGGATTGATCGAGTTACGAATATTGTTCTTCATTCGCTATTGTTTATCCTAGAGGGCCTACCTTGGGGAAAAGGTACTCACCTAAGGGAATGACTCAACCGGTAACACTCTAAAGCCAAGAGTATTTCCAACCGGGATATAAATGTGGATATTGGACGAAATGCTAATATCATGTGGTTGATTCTGACAAGATGGATCCGAAAGGGGACTCTTGCCATATGGGTCAATCTCCATGAATGAAAAGTTCTTACTAAAACCCATGTGCTAGAATTTTCCAAAATCCTTAATCTATTTGTTGGTGCAAGAACGGTCATTCTGAAGCCACCCCACACTTTTACAGTCTTCTAGTAGAAATGGAAAGCATGCCATGGGATTTTCATGGGTGTTGATGTTTGGTTGCCCCGTATAAGTGAGTGTCATGGAGGGGAGCCAGTGGGGTCAAGCATCTAACCATTCACTAAAGATAGGCGTAGCTAGACTTGTCCAAGTGGGAATCCAACAAATATTGTCTTACACATCCATAGGATTGTACTTATTCTCGGGTTACAAAATGCATTGCTTGATTGAAAACATCTCAAAAAACAAACACTTAACATCTTCCAAATTTCAAACCCTTTTGAGGACAAATACAATTGACTCAATCCATATGTTATTGCTTTCCCTTGGGATTCATGTCCTTAGAGGTTTATAAGCATTGGATTATATCTCAATTTGTCTTCTTAAGTAAACAAATAGGAAACCCTTGCCTTAAGTTCATTGAATTTCCACATAACATATCTTGTGGGGTTTGAGGAAATTAATACATTGGACATCTTAGTTGGAAAACCTAATTGAAGAAAGTGTTTTTGGTAAAATAAAGACATTAATCAAAGCTAGGAAAAATGAACTCTCATATGTGATTGAAGACTCCAAATCCCAAAGCACAAATCATTGGTTGGAAATCTGAAAATGAATGTTCAAATAAAATCATTTCTTGGTTACAAAGGTCATTAGGAAGCATTTGCATTCTCTTCAATACCTAGGTCTAAGCAAACAAAGTGTACCTTTTTAGGTTCATCTTAGGATCAAAACACATCAAAATCTTTTTCATCCATCCTTCAAAACATCAAAACAAAATCCATCTCATCATCACCTTTTGAAAAATCTTGAAATCATCCTTGATACTAGGCTTTTGTGGCAAAATCAAAATCATCAATATCATTAAGAACGAAATCCTTGAAAGCATTAGCAAAAACACCTTTGGCTAGGTATGTGTAGATGCATCCTTTTGCATATACTTAGTCAAAGTTATCAAAAATCATCTTGTCTAGCTTAGTGTATGTAGATGAATCCTTCTTCATATGCTTAGTGAAACAATCATCTTGTTTGAATAGGTGTGGGTAGATGCATCCTTCTCCTCACACATATCCAAATTATCATCCTTTGAACAAAGCTATCCCTTAGATCATCATCAAACATCTTGGTTTCTTTTTGTTCAAAAATCCAAATCAAAATCAAAGACAAAATCTCAAAATCTCAAAATCCAAAATCAAGAATCAAAATCCGCAAGTCCTAAAAAGCCTTGTGTCTCATTCAAGATTTATCAAAATCCAAAGCATCCATATCATCCATCCCTAAACATCATCATCATATCATCACCTTTGATCCTCAAGGCATCCTAAAACTTTAAACTTTGGGACATAAAATAACGATCGATCCAAGGAATCAAGAGATTCATCTCCCATATTCTCAAGGATTGATCCTTGTTTTATGGTTCAAATGAGATCTCAATACAAGAAGAGTATGGAAGCCAACAAAAAAACACCCGCTACAAGTGATCTTAGCCAAACAAACACAAAAATGAATCTAGCAGAATCAAGTAATCCATTGACCCTCTCATCATCACAAAATCCGCAAGAAGAAAATCAACGAGAGGATCTTACCTTTGGAATGTCTCACAAGGAAATGACAGAAATGATTCAAAATCCAAAGAATCATAAAATCATCAACATCATGATGAGACTCAACCCTTCGTTGTACATGCTTGAACTAGCAAAACAAGGGGCCAAGTTGCCTTCAGATTTTGATGTAAGTACTATAGTGGAGACATCCTTTCCACCTATTTCATCCACCATCCCCATTTCATCTACCCCTCCATCCCAAAACATCACGCAAAAAATTTTGCAAATCACAACATCATTTGCTCCAACCGAACCCAATGTTAACAAGGGAAACACATTTCTCAATGCTCTTCAATCACATCACCTTGTTAATAATCAAAACTTGGACGCAAACACCACATTGGAACAAAACATACCCCAAAACCCATTACACAAAAATGCTCCTCTCACATTCCATCATGATCCATCATCATCATTCTTTCACATAACACCACAAACACCTCTTCTCACAAATTCACAAGATGAGGGAGATGTGTTCGGATTAGGGGGCCTATTCAACACCACAACATTTTCTCAACAACTCACACCCCTCACATTTCCACCTCTTTCGCCATTTCCATTATCATCCACACCACTCCTTGGTTTAGGGCTTCCTCCCTTACCAGGTATCAATCAAACCTACATCCCAACCATCAATCAAAGCATTGCACCAAACACACAAATTTTTTGTTGATATCGCAACAAACAAAAAACACACAAGCAATGGCAACATCATCAAACACACCCCTAACATCACAAAGCATGGTCTCTCAAGGACCAATCACATCAATACCACTATCAAACACCCAAAAAATCAACACAACATCATCATCTACCAGCATTCCAAATCCACCACCACCTCCACCACCACCAACGTTCACCACATCAAGCCAATACAATGTAGCATTGCAAGCTGCTTTTCAAAGAGGATACCAACAAGTTCAAAAACAAAAATTCATGCAACAAGCCACTCAAGCTGCACAAGCTTCACAAGCCGCATTACAAGTGCAACAAATGCAACAAGCCCAAGCATTATTGCAACAGAAACAACAAAAAGCCACCCAAGCCGTGCAAGCATTGCAAGCACAAAGGGTTGCTCAAGCACAACTATTATTGCAGCAACAAGCCACACAAGTGCAAGCAGCACAAGCCCAAGCACAAGCTCAATATCAAGCACAACAAGCACAAGCACAAGCACAAATTCAAGCACAAGCAGCGCAAGTGCAAGAATACTAGCAAGCACTAAAGCAATACCAAGAGCAGCAAGAAGCGATAGAATTGACAGCCTAACAAAAACCATTGTGGGAACAACAACAAGTAGAACAACAAGTGTTGTTAGAGAAGCAACAAGCCCAACAACAAGCACAAATCTTAGCACAACAACAACAAGATCAACAACAAGCGTTGTTTATACAAAAGCAAGTAGAAGCCTACTTCACCCGCTAGAACATATCGGTACCATCGAACAATGCACCAAACAATCCACCCATCCAACCCATGATTCAAACACCTCAAAATACTTTCATCCCACCCCCTAATCCACAAAGTGATGTGACGACACAACTCAGGTTTCTCTCACAACAAGTGCTCAACCTTTAATCAGGGTGAACAACCAAAACACCAAGCAACTTGTGTCCCTATCCATTTGATAGGAGCTTAGAAATGAAACCATTCCCCAATGGATTTGAAATAACCAAATTTGACTAATATCGAGGGATGGGAAACCCTGAAGATCACATCAAGGAATAACAGGTTCATTGCATGGAGGTGGCATATGACGATACTTACCTGATGCGGCTATTTCCTAGAAGCTTGGCAGGCCCTGCTATAGAATGGTTCTCTCACTTACCTTCAGGCATTAGAACATTCCAAGAAATTAGGGATTCATTCATTAGGAACTATGCATGTAATATTGCAATGGATGTCATTCTCGAAGAACTTTACTCTCTAAAACAAGGAAAGAATGAATCTTTTGCTTCATTCCTTCAACGATGGTGATCCAAGGCCAATTGGAGCAAGTGGACCATGCTAGAAGAACAACAAGTTTGCACCATCATCGCCAACCTTTAAATTTGATTAGCATTTCATCTCAAGGTTCAGGGCATCACCACATATGAGCAATTGATCTCCGAGGCACTCAGCATCAAAAGAGCTCTTGTGACTCAACCCCCAGAATCAACATCATATCACAAACTACAAAACAACCACCAATCATCTAATTACAATGATAAACCTCGCACATGGGAAAGGAACAAGAATGTTACTAATGATGGTGTTGTAGATGCCAAGGTGGTCATTAGTGGTCCATGCCAAAACACGCCCACATCGCAAATCCAAAATCAACACCAAAACACTCATCACACAACATATCAACCCAATAACAATCCTGCCATCATTAACCTCAATGATCAAAGAGGACCACCCCAATGCAAAACTTATCCCAAATGAAAATATGATATCTTGGGGGAACCACTAGAGGACATAATGAAAAAGTTGATCAACGAAAAACTCATCAAGCCTCCTACATTTGAAAATTACGAAGAACTTGATGTCAAACCCCCTTGGTATAATGAAAATAAACTTTGTGAATTTCATAAGATCAAAGGTCACACCAAAAACAATTGCATGAGACTCAAAAATATCATCCAAGATCTCATTGACAAGAAAATCATAAATGTGGAACCACCTACCGGAAATCAAGATCTAAAAATCTACACGAATCTGATGCTGAATCATAGTAACAAAGGGAATAAAAATGATAAAGGGAAGGGCAATGTAAATCATGTGTACAAAATGGTCGTTGCCTCCCTAAATGAAGATTGCATGCTCATCACCATCAAGGGCCCCCATGCCGAATATGGTGGAGTCACCACAAGAGGCGGCAAGGTCACCATTGCAGGATCATCCCAACCTAATAGAATCCCTTCATCTAGAGTTGTTCTGCATAGCTACAATGTTATATAAAAACTCAAGAGAACACCAGCACACATCTCCATCATAGAGTTGTTAAAAATCTCATCAGCTCATAAAAAGATTCTTGAGGAAGCATTAGCCCCATCCACTATCCCTGCAAATCTCGATGCTAACCAATTCCAATATATGGTCAGAAATATCATAACGCCTAATCTCCTTACATTCTCTGACCAAGATTTCCCCGCTCAACCATCTCACAATCATGCACTTCACTTGGAAGCCATTGTAAACAAGAGAAAAATCAAAAGGGTCCTGGTGGATAGGGGTGCAAGTTTGAACATCTATTCTCTTAGCCTCATCAAGCAGTTGAAAATATCAGAAGATTCCATTGACAAAGGTACGGGCATCACAATAAGAGCATATGATGACCGAGAAAGAGTTTCTCAGGGCACAGTAAAACTCCCTATTCAAGTAGGGCCAACACTCATGGAAACTACCTGTCAGGTCTTGGACCTTGAACTACCATATAATATACTCCTAGGATGCCCATGGATCCATGCGATGAAAGTCGTAGCATCAACCTTCCATGAATGTGTGAAATTCACACATAATGGACAAGAGGTTACCACTCATGGAGATCCCAAACCGTTTTCATATTGCAAAAATCTTGAAGCTAAGTATTACAAAATCCCCCAAGTGCCAAAGAATGATGAGGGCCCATCCACATCATACATTGACCCCGCCACTCTCACGTCCATTTCTGCGATAGAGAGACCCGCCATCCCCACCATCTCTGATATCAAGCTCATCATCCAGGAGGACGGTCGTGGAAGCTATAAACTCCCTAACAATGCCTTTGTGATAGGAGAGTTACCACAATCTCCTAGATCACGAGGACACCCATAAGAAAGTCAAGCTTCCACATCACAAACGTCTCCTATAAACTATCCCAAATTCACAAGATGGGGAGACCTAGGCCATGAGGTTATTGAAGAAGCTCCATCTCACATGTTGTATCATGACGAAAGACTGACAGCTAATTTACCAATGGATGAGACAAGCAAGGGCATACAAACGATGCTTGCAATGGGCTATGACAAAAATCAAAGACTGGGACAAAATGACAATGGGCTCATAATACCTATCATGCTAGAGATGCGACCCATAACAAATATTGGTCTTGGACGTACCCCTCTAAGCATAACCATATGTGGCTGAAGTCCTCTGGTTAGAACAACTAATGTCTCTCCTCAACCAGTACTAGTACAAGTACACTCACCAATAGTCACAGGTAGGGACACACATAATTTCATAACTGAGTGCTATATTAGTAGCGATGACGAGGATACCATATCCAATCTACCCAGGTTATTTGAGGACACCACCCTATGTATGATTAGCATCCTATCCTTTGAAGCAGACCATCCAAATCATGAGATCCATTTAGTGTACCCCCAACTGATCGACTATGACCAACGAGGACCACCAGTTCTCAATACATTCAAAAATGATGAAGCACTCTCAGAATTCATGGGATTGAGAGATAACATTCTAGATGGAGATCATAAAGTAGGATTTATAATGGAGTTGGACACACACGCCTATTATGGGGAAACAATTGAATCTTTCAGTCACAAAAGTGAGAAACTAAGAATCATATCCAAGTCCTTGAGTGAAAACCACACCGTGGCACTCTCTAACAAGAAAATAGTAAAAAGAAAGGATGTATCCAATGGTGAAAACCTCTCTGAGGCTTGAGCATGAAGGATTCAATCTTCCTCTAAGAGCTATTCATCAAGAGAAGTTAGCAGTCTTGGCTAGAAAATGCAATCCTGTTAACCTAGGAACAGAGGAGACCCCGCATATCACATTCTATGTGGAATCACTATTATCAGAAGAGCAAGAACTCCTAGCAGCATTCCTAAAGGAAAGGAAAATAAAATTTGCATGGAGTTACACTGACATGCCAGGGCTAGATCCAAAAATAGTGGTCCATCATTTAGCAGTGTATCCAGAAGCAAAATCGGTCAAACAAAAGCTTCAGAAAATGCATCCTCCAATCATTTTGTTAGTCAAAATGGAGCTCAAAAAGTTGTTAGACACATGATTCATAAGACCAATTGATTATCCAGAATGGGTATCAAATTTGGTACCCGTTTCGAAACCTGACAGAGCCATCAGAATCTGTACGAACTTCAGAGATTTGAACAAGGCATGTCCCAAGGATGATTTCCCACTTCCCAACATCGACATGATAGTAGACATGATAGAAAGACATGAGATGTTATCACTAATGGATGGATTTTCAAGATACAACCAGATCATGATAGCAAAACAAGATCAACATAAGACAACTTTCACTTGTCCATGGGGGACCTACTGCTGGAACTTGATGCCATTCGACCTAAAGAATGCAGGAGCAAGCTATCAAAGAGCCATGACACTAATATTACATGACATGATTCATAAAATAGTCGAAGACTATGTCGATGACATTCTAGCTAATTCAAGGGAAAGACAAGATCATATAGCAACCCTAAGTGCTATCTTTGATAGACTGGAGGAATACAAAGTCAGACTAAATCCTAAGAAGTGCGTCTTCAGTGTACAATCAGGTAAATTGCGAGGATACATAGTCTCCATGAGGGGTATCGAGGTGGATCCAGCAAAAGTGAAGGCAATCCTCGAGATGGAAGCACCAACAACATTAAAACAACTGAGAGGCCTCCAAGGCTGACTTCAATCCATCTGATGATTTATAGCACAACTGGCAGACAAGAAAAATACATATTCTTACCTACTCCATAAAGGGGTGGCATAAAAATGGGATACGAAGTGTGAAGAGGCATTTAAAAAAATCAAGGAATACCTATTGACACCACCAGTGTTAATGCCACCTATCCTGAGAAAGCCATTAATCTTATATGTGTCAGCAACAACAACAACCCTTGGAGCTCTTCTAGCTCAGCATGATGAAAACGGAACAGAGAGGGCCATCTACTATATCAGTAGGACAATGGTCGGTCACAAGCTAAATTACTCATTCATCGAGAAAGCTTGCCTTGCAGTAGTGTTTGCATCCCAAAAATTCAGACATTACGTGTTGGTGCACAAGATAAAGCTCATTGCAAAAATTGATCCCCTCAAGTATCTCCTATCAAAGGCAATGCTCACAGGTAGAATGGTAAAGTGGGTAATGATATTATCAGAGTATGACATCGATTATGTGGAGAGAAAATCCATTAAGGGTTAGGTTATTGCAGATCAACTAACAGAAGCACTCATTTATTCTGAGAACCCTCTTGTCTCAGAATTCCTAGATGAATCCATCTTTAACCTCAATGTAACTGACCATTGGAAACTATACTTCGATGGTTCATACACACAACATGGATTAGGAGCTCGTGTCTTCTTCATCACCCCACAAGGGGATTGCATACCGAAGTCATACAAATTGGCATTCCCTTGCACCAACAACATAGTGGAATATGAGGCTTTGACTATAGGCCTCAGGATAGTAGTGCAATGGAACATCATAGCTCTCAAGGTGTATGTAGACTCTCAGATGATCATAAATCAGGTCAATAATGAATATCAAGCTAAGGATGACAAGCTAACTCCATATAAGAAATTGGTGGAGACTCTCAAGGAATCTTTCATTGACATAACATTTGAGCAGATTCTGAGAACCAACAACAGGGCAGCAGATGTCATGGCTACAATTGGGTCTTTATTAGACATCCCTCATAACGTGCCAAAATATGAATTTTTGATTGAGTAGCCTCTCGTTCCCACATTCGAGGTACCAAAATCATAATACGTGTGTGAAATCATTGGTCCTGGTGATCCTTGGTACCATGACATTTACGCATATCTTCACATAAGAGTCATACCCACTGACCTACCATTGAGCCTAAAATGAACCTTTATCAAAAAGGCATCTAGATTTGTCATCCTAGGTGACACCTTATACCATAGAAGCATAGAAGGTACCTTGCTACACTGTTTAAATGCTGAGGAGGCATTAACTGCTCTAACTGAGGTTCATAACGGTATCTATGGCTCACACTTGAGTGGAATGACCATCGCCAAGAAACTGCTGAGGATGGGGTATTACTGGCCCACAATGGAAAGAGAAGCGCATGATCATGCTAAAAGGTGTTTACAATGTCAGCAGCATGGTGACCTCATCCATGCTCTAGCTCAAGAGCTTCACCTGATCCTCACACCATGGCCTTTTTCACAATGGGGCCTCGATCTCATTAGAAAAATCACACCCACCTCATCCAATGGTCATAGCTTCATCATAACTGCAACTGAGTACTTCACAAAGTGGGTGGAAGCCATACCCATGACATATATCACTAGGAAGCAAATCTCAAAATTCATCCTAAACTATCTCATTTGTCGTTACGGTGTCCCAAAAGCCATTATCTCAGATAATGGGACACCATTCAAGAACCAGGAGGTTTGTGACTTGTGCGAGAAATTCAAAATCCAGCATCACTTCTCCACCCTGTACTATCCCCAAGGCAATGGCCAAGTAGAAGCCACAAACAAAACCATCCTTAAAATCCTCAAGAAAATAGTCAATGATGTAGGTCGTGACTAGCACTTACAGCTTAATCTCGCCCTCTGGGCTTATCGAACCAACATCCATACACCCACTGGTGCCACCCCATTCTCATTGGTCTACGGATCAGAAGTCGTACTCCCCATTGAGATTGAGCTCCCATCCCTCAGAATATCATTGCAAAATCTCATCACTGATGAGGAATACTTGGTGTCAAGATTAAATGAGTTGGAGTTACTGGATGAGAGACGCATAGATGCTTTAAATCATCTACAAGTCTATCAAAATAGACTCAAATGAAGCTACAACAAGAAGATCAGAAGCAGGACTTTCCAAGTTGGAGAATTGGTCTTAAAAGAAAATCAGAAGAATATCTTGAACCCCAGCAGCAAAGGAAAGTTTGAACCTAATTGGTTAGGACCTTTCGTCATCACAACAAGTTATAAATCAGGGGCATATTAGCTATCAACACCCGAAGGGGAACCTCTGCAGGAGCCCATGAATAGCTCCCATCTCAAAAAGTTTTATGCCTAAATCTTTCAAGGTATGGAACCCAAAAATCCAAAAAAATTAGAAAAAGTCCTTAAAAAAATGGTTACTTAGGTGAAAACCTAGCAAATAGGCATCTTGGTAATAAGCAAAAAAATAAAAAAAGCAAAAAATCCAAAAAAATAGTAAAGAGAAAAATCATCCTCTAGTGAAAACCACTTTGGTGGCACTTTGGGCAAGTACCTCGGTGAAAACTTGGCAAACAGATGCCTTGCGTAAATAACACTTTCCATCCACCAGGATCTTTATGGCTTGATCTGCATCATCCATCCATGTTGGTTCCATCATCCATCACATTGAGGTCTCCATCCATCACACATCCACTCGCATCCGCACCATAGCTTGGTCCTGTTTTCGTATCATGATCCCTCCTAGTACTACTCGACCCATCCTCAAAGTTAGATTTTCCTACCTTTATCAGAGTATTCTATTGCATCACACTGAGGGCACGTTCTCATCATATCAGATTTGTGTATATTCTTAAAGTCCTCAAATCAGAAAATCTAAAAACATTTGAAATTCAGAAAATCCAAAAATAGGTCAAAAAGTCAGTCAAAATTCAAAAACAAAGTCATCTTCTCAAACTACATTGTCTCTGAGCTTGAACATAGGCAAGGTTGATCTTTGATCATCCCCCGAGACATTTAGGTTAGTCCTATAGGAGTCTGTCATAATAAACTGACATCTCATCATGTATATCGTCATCTGTAAATTGGTCAAGTCGTCAGTTGAACTACATGGTCTCTGCTGTATAACATAGGCAAGGATAATCTATTGATCAGCCCTCGAGACCCCTAAGATAGGTCTTTAGGTTAGTCTCTTCATCAAAATCTCAGAAAACCCCAAAACATTCAAAAAATTTGAAAATCAAAACATTTGCAAAATCTTGAAAAATACCAAAAACAGCCTCAAAACATTGCAAAACATCAAAAACATCCAAATATTTCAAAAAAATCCATCCATCTCATCTCACTTGCACTCGCAATAATCACCATCCATAATAACTTGATCGTCATCGTCAACCTTTGGTGAAACAGTTGGAAACAAGTCTAGCAGTTTAAACACAAAACTCAAAATGTTAGGTCTAAAGTCTAAGTCAGTAAGTAAGCAAGTTGGTTATCTCTTCGTATTGGTAAATCATCATCTAAATTTGTCCCATATCAATCATCCCTTATAAATGAAATGACGTGCCACTATCCTCTAACATGTCCTAGGATAAATCCTTCCTACAATGGGCATTATCTTTTGGCAATAAGTTTCGCTTATCATCTTAGAAAACATATCCTTTTTCCGTTAGCGGTATTGAAGAGCATTAGTTTGTTTGTTTACTTGGTCTTTATCTTTTGACTTATCTTATTTTGTGCTCATTCCAAGGACATCTTGATGATATCCCAAAACAACAGATTTAGAGAAATGGGAATGGGGCAATGATCATTATCTTTTGTCTGTTGTGCTTGTTGGACATTCTTGAAATATAACCTTGGCGAATACTTACTTTGTTAGGTACATGTATGGAAGAGGTCTAGGGCAACTTGTTGACTATTGCAGGGATAGGTTTACCTTTCTGTGTTTTGGTTCGAGGTGTCTGAAACTTCTGAAATACATCCTAGCAAGGTTTTTGTATGTCAGGTGTGAACAAGAATACTCCTATCTAATTGTCGAGTCAAAGTTCATCACACTAGGTACAACGCCATTCTAGTTTTCTATACCTTGATGCATCGTACCGTGTGTGTTATCAAACATAAGAAAATTTGGCCCTTTGAAGATCCCAATTCCTCAGCAAGTAATCATCATCATCATCATCATCTGCATTTGTGTCATCTTGCGTCTTGTTGAAATGACTTCTTCTCTCCTTACTGACCGTGCTAACAAGGTACTATGATAGTTGATCATCATCACCATCATCATCATCGATCCTGTATCCACAAATCATTAGCATATTGCATAAGAATATCATATAGAAATCATACATATTGCATAAAGAATATCATATAGAAATCATACACATTGCATAGGCATATCATATAGAAATCATACGTATTGCATAATCATATCATATAGGAAACATCGCATTTTAATCATCATATAAATAGGCTATCATGAACATCCATAAAAATGTGCATTCATGTCATTACATTTCACCCATTACATTACATCTCATGGAATTATATTGATCATTGCATAAATATTCATTTGCATTTCATTTCATATTACCATCTAAAATCATCACATAGCATCCATAAAAGTGTTACATAATCATAAGAAATAGGTATACAAGCATTTAATTCATTACGCATATCACTTTGCATTAACATATCATTGCATCACATACATCATCATTTAGTATAATAACATTTGCATTTCATAAACACCATTTCAATAGCATCATATCATGACCATCGCATCATATTACATACATCCATAAATAATCTCATAATTAAGCATATTCCACACATCATTGCATAAATCAAATCATTTCACATATTGCATTGGCATAAAATAAACCATCATATAGTTAACATTATTGCACATCATATCATAGGTCAGCATAATATAGATCTGTTAGTCATAAATCATAATGCATACATCATTAGAAATAAAATGCATCCATGAAACATCATTGCAAAGCATATAGAAATAAACCATTCATGCATAAATAAAAGGAACACATTCCATCACATCAAAATCATCATCGACTCATATATATATCATATCATCAACTGTCATAGTACAAAGAATAATCGGATCACTGTACATATATGTCAATCAGTACAAAACACCCATTAGGCTGTCAAAAATGAGCCCATAAGGCACAAAAAGGATATAATAATATCTCAATCAAGCCCGATCTCCATGGATTCTGCCCTCGCCCCTATCACCGTGACCCTCTGGTGGTCTATGGCTGGCCCGTTCTAAGTACTCTGGGACCCAGTCTGCTCTAGGCACAGTATCGTGGTAAGCCCGACGATAGTACTCTATCTCTCGGATAGCATCCTTGTAAGATCAAACCGAAACTATACCCTGGAACGAGGAGGCTATCATGCTCTCAATTTTCTACCTCCAGCCTAGCTCTGTGGCTGCCTATAGCTTTGCAGCCTGTCTCTACTACATAGCCTGATCCCTCTCTACTCTGAGCTGCTCCCTCTCAGCCTGTGCCTGGTCCCTCTCGGCCGTCACTGCCTAAATCTGTACCTGTAACTATAAAATCAAGGCATCCCATGCATCTTCTTGCCCTTCAGGCTGTACCCATGGCTACGCGTGAGGCTGGTCCTCACCCTCAGCTCATGGTGGTGGGACTGGTGGATCCTACTGCTAGTCTTACATATGGACATCCTCATGACCTGGCGGAACTGGGGGCACCAATGGCGGATCTCGTCGAATCTTGACCCTCGGTCCTCTCGCTCGTCCTCTCCCTTTGCCTCTGCCTCTGACCCTTTGTGCATTTGGATCCTCACCTAGAATAGTCAATTGGAGAGAAGGTCTGAACCAATCTCTGTAGGCCTATGTGGTGCCTAAATCTACCAAGCCCTGATTGTAGGCCCACAGACGGGCTACCAAGTGTCGAAAGCTATCAACTACTTCTATGGTAGGAATACCAAGCCCCCATGACACCTGTGTCATGCTGCGTGCAAACACGACTACATAACTATCATTCGGCCGATCCTATGGCTCTCTGAACTGATGTTGTACGTGCCTAGGCAGGTACCACTTGATCATGGTTTGCTCCCACCCTTGCATGTATTGATCCTAGCGGTAGTAAAAGAGATGATTTGCATCGTCAGCCCATCCAGGCTGACCGAGGTATAGTCTCCAAGTAAACACAAGCATCTCATCTAGGACCTACATCTAGTAGGGGATCCCATGCTCTCCAGTGTGTGTAAAAGACACACCACCTCTATATCATGTCACTAGGGCATCGTCTTCCCCCATCAGAACCGGAACCACCTGTGGACGTAGCACAGAAATGTGCTCCCATGCCCAAACATGCAGGAGTGTCACTCCAACTCCTAATGCTCTGCCATCCACGTATGCATACTCGTAGAGATCCTTGTAAAGTGAAGCAAAAAGGACGAGTCCCCATGCAAACCAAACTAGTCTATCTCAGACCATCCTCTCCCAGCAATATCCCCAACCCAGACTAAAATACCACCCTCGTCTGTCTAGGGCAACCAAACCTGAAATGATCATCGCAACTACCCAGTGGAAGGGAGGTGCTATAACTTTGTACTGCTCAAGCTCGATTTGACCCTCGTAGTAAATAATATCTCATGTGGTCAGGACTCGGGTGCAGTAATCGCGTCCCTTCTCCATATCATAGATCACCTAACAGCCATGAATGGGAAATCAAAGAATGTGGCAAATGTCCTCCAGCATGACGGTCGCCTCACTAGTGGGAAGATGAAATGACGATGTCTCATTGTGCCACCTCTCGACCAGTGCTAATAGCATCTCTAGGTGTGTGTGCACAGGCACTACATATGTAATATGTCATAAGCCAGTGGCTCCTAGTCGGTCCTGGTCTCTATCGCTAAAGTCCCGTAGGATGCTCGCCAAATCCCATGACTGGTGCTCTTGAGAATAAAGCTCCCTAGGCTTGTCCTGCATCAAGGAAAGTTAGCATGTTAGATTTTTTTTGAAAAATCCTAACCTAACGCTCCAAACTTGTTTCCAGTGGCACAGTTTGTGAAGGTGTCGTAGTTTGACTTTCCTCAAACTTTGATACTGGACCCAAAATTTAGCCAAAAAGTGCCACAACAGCAAACTTTAACCCCCACCATCGCCATTCTCATGAAAAGGGCGCCTCTGCAACACACTTTTCCAAACCGGCCCACCAAGTCCGATCCCAGCGATGAAGTTTCTAAACTCCAAACTGTGCCACTGCAGCACCAAACAACACCGATATGGTGCAATAAGGTAATTAGCAGTGCACTTTAAACACCAAGTGGTGCTATAATAGTGCCACTGGAGGCGAGCTCATCTTTAAACATGTAATAAGTGTGTTAAAATGAAAAAAATGAAGCTCTAGTTAGGGTCACATACTGGTGCCCCGATGCCAGGTGGCCGCTGGTAGGTCCAAACTCAGTCAGAAATGTGTAGAGGAAGTTGTCGTTGCACCATATTATTGGAGGGTTAGAGCTTGAATCTCAAGGTTTGCTAGCGGAGGTGTGTGAAAATGACTTGAAAGTGACCCCTCGGGCCCCTTTTTAAGCCTAAAAATTATGGTTTTTTGACCCTGTTGTGGACCCTCGAACCTGTTTGCATCTATTTGAGGCTTGTTTTTCATCGTCTTATTGTGTTCAGACACATTTTTAGCCCCCCGGATCCCTTTCGGACCTGTTCGGTACTTTGTTACCTTTTTTTGTGAGATCACCCAAAAAATTAAAATTTTCATCCAATCTCTTGAGGGGGCATTATATTGGCATATTTCTCTCACCAGGCAGTAGTGGGGCAAGTTTTAAATATCAAATTTTTTTGGCTTTCATCGAGATCATTTATTCTTTGAACCAATGCAACAAGTGCATTGCTTCAAAGAGTGGAAAAATGTAGACATCGAAAATATATTGATTGACATCATGCATCTGATCCTGACTTACTAATATCGTTTCTTCCTAAATCATCCCTTGGTCAAACTGTTTAATCAAATTCACCTATTTGATTAAATTCATCAATAATCCTCTCTTGATTAAATAAATCACTTTATCTAAATCAATTCATTCCTTCTGTTAATTAAATCAATCCATCTGATCTAATTATCCCTATTTAATTAAATAATCAATTTATTTAATTAAATCTCTAAAGTGTATCCATTAAATTAAATAAATTAAAACCTTATTTGATTTAATCTAACATCATCCCTTTTAATTAAATAAATCAAAATCCCTATTTAATTAGCCTCTCATCATATTCCTCTCTTATTTGATTTAAATAAATCCATAAATCTAAGTCAAAATAAGTCACATCATCTAATTGATTATTAATACTATTATTTGAAAATACAAAAAGACTTCTCAATGGCTCGCGCTGCTCCGAAAAATTCTAGAACCCTTCATGCGTCTATCGTTGGAAATATTCCTTTTGGTGGTGCAATGAAAAATGATTGCCGAGGTGGTTCATCCTTCCCATGTCAGTCCCTGAATGCATCCATTTTGCAGGTGCGAGGGTCTGTGTTGGCTCCAGGTGCTCATGGAAAACCTATTTCAGAGTCTTCACCTGTGTCTCAATGGCTTGACTTTAAGGCTGCCCTAGGCTCTTGTGCCTCTGGTGCGACAGTTGGTTGTGTGTCAGATGATTCTCTTTTGCTGCCAGGTGCCCCTGCTTGTGCCATTTCATCCCCTTTTATCTTCTGCCGCTCAGAATCTATACTGAAAATTTGTCTTGAAGCCACTGCTCGCGATAGAGAGGATTATTTGAAGGAGCATGCCTAATTTGCAGATTCATGAAATTTTGGCCGAAATTATGTGACTTGCACTCTTGGATAAGCAAAAACTAGAAAGAACACATGGAAGATGAAATCTACATTTATCCTTGTGCGAAGGGTTTCTTCATTCTCAAATTTGAATCATTGGATGACAAGGATTTGATTCTGAACACTGGCCCATGGTTCTATCAAGGTGACTTCCTATGCATCAAGCCATGGTTTCCTTCCTTTGATCCTCGGTCAGAGTCATTCTCCTCTACTTTTCTTTGGGTAAGACTTCCCTACTTACCTCTGCAATTTTGGGAAATTGCATGTCTGAAAGCAATTGCCAATGGTTTGGGAAAATACCACTGCATTTCCAAAGAAACAATCAATTTCAAAAATTCCACATGTGCCCGCTTATGTGTTGAATTTGATTTAAACAAAGGCCTTCCAAAGGAAATCTCTTTGAAAGTTGGGGATCGACATTGGAGGTAGCCTGTAGATTATGAAAAGATCTCATTCAGATGCATAATTTTTTTTTCAACAGCTCATAGTACCTTCCAATGCAACAAGAAGCATGCTTGTGTGTGTAGTAATGGAGCCATCAATACTCCCACTTGGTGGATAGGGGTTGATTCGGGTCACTATGTCATTGAACCAAATGTAAAGGATGACTTATCTTCCTCGAAGGCCAATCCTATGGTGTCTCCCAGTTTTTCCCCTTTTGCTCTGCTTGCCCCTACTCTTGGGTGTTCATCGGGTGTTGGTTCTATGGTTGGTGATGCCCTTCTCTTGCTGCAAAGACATAAATTGATCCTATGATTTCATGCCTACAGTCCTCTATGTCTGAGGTGTTTCCTACAGACTCAACTTCTGTAGGATCGCTTATAGAAGGAAAATTCAAGGATCTGAATTCCTCATGTTTTCCTAATTTAGCTTGGATGGAGGTCAAGCGAAATAAATCTCCTACTAAATTCAAACAGTCAATGTCTTTGGGATCTACTTTGGTCAGAGTGAAAAATTGAAACCATGTGATATGTTTTACACCCATTTGGGTGGGAGTTGATTCTTGTGTTTGTATGGTTGTTTGTTTGTCAAGTAGGATATTTGGTCAGCACGGTTTTCTATTTGTCAAGTAGGATATTTGGTCAGCACAATTGTAGACATGTTTCACCCCTTGTGGCAAGGGTATACTTTTAAATTGTTCCCTTTTTTGGATCTTATACTATGGGAGCTACCCCCTTGGTAGCAGTTACCAATAAAAATAAAAAAAGTCACATCATCTAATCTCCTGTTAAATTAACTAACCCTTGATTAATTTAACCTCATCCCATGTCACGTCCTCTAGATAATGCAAGTTGCACATGAAAATATATTTAATTCATTTATTAAATCTCTATTTTTCTCACAAGGCATCTTTTGGAATATTCCCTCAATTTGAATTCAAAAATTCCAAGTCAACATGTACATCCAACAAGGAATTTAAAACCTCTTACATGTCCTTTGCCTTGAGCCAAGTGGCATTTATTGCATTTTCCCTTCCCTCTTACATGTCATTTCAACAAATTTGAATTTCAAATATTGGAATTTATTGGCACAAACCCCAAATCTTGCACAACTATCATCCATTCATAGCTTGACAAGTGGCACCATATCATTGGATGCATGTTAGTCCCACATTGCTCAAATTTGGTCATTCATCCATCTTGAAATCCTATAAATGAAGAGATCCTCTCCTCATTTCATCATCCACAATCCAAGTAAAGTTACCATGCTAAAATACTTAGCCATTCTCATCCATCATTTGAATTCTTAGATAGGATTTTTGTAGGTTTGGCTTGGAGTTCTCATCTTTCATCAAAAGTGGATCACTCTTCATCATCAATCAACAAAGCTTGCATCTTAGGGATTGGGAAAGGGCCAATTTTCACATCAAATTGGCACCAATTCCCCTATGGAATCATGAGTTTGCACATCTAATTAGGATTTTATCTTTTTTTTAGCATTTGCATTGTGTTCTTCACTATTTTCATTCCTAGTTTGATTTGTAAATGGATTTCATGGGGAATCCTTCTTTTAGCTTGTAATTCCTTGTCTAACTCGTTTATTCATGTTGTTTTGCAGGTACTAGGAAAAGGGTTCGCACAAGTTCAATCACCTTGGTTTGGTGACATTGCTAGTTATTTCATAACTAGGAAATGTCCTTATTTTTCATCAAAGCAGGAGAAGAGATTAATTAGACAAAGATCTAGGTTTGAATGGATTAATGAATTTGTATTTAAGATGTGTCCAGATCATTTCATTAGAAGATGTGTTGCAGAAATGGATTTTTATGACATCTTGAGGGCATGCCATGATGATCTAGGTGTAGGAAATTATTCCATAGTAAGAATAGTACATAAGATTCTTGGAGCGGATTATTTTTGGCCAACAATGACTAAGGATGCAGCTCACTATATCAGGCACTATGATCAATTTCAAAGAATGGGAAGGCCTACACATTCGATAGAAATGCCACTTCAACCACAAGTTCCCTTAGAACCATTTGATAAATGGGGAATTTATTTTATTTGTCCCATAAATCCACCATCAAAAGGAAATCATTACATCCTGGTGTGTATTGATTATGTCACTAAATGGGTAGAAATCAAGGCTTTACCAGCTGCTAAAAATGAGAGAGTTGTAGATTTCTCATACAAAAATATCCTACAGAGGTATGGATCACCAAGAACACTTGTATCAAACAAAGGACCACAATTCATGTCTTTGATGCTTCATTCATTTCTTCAGAGATACCAATTTCAACATAGGAAGTCATCACCATACCATCCTCAAGCCAATTGGCAAGTGGGGGTGACTAATAGAGAGCTAGAGAATATACTCAGAAAAATAGTTTCATCTCAAAAGAGTGATTGGTCTAATAGATTGACATAAGCTATTTGGACATACAATACAAAATGGAAAACAACCACATGATTTTCTCCATATGAGTTAGTCTATGGGAAGACACTTATTTTTCCTATAGAGTTTGAACTGGAGACACTTAGAATAGCTTTGAATGTGGGTATAGATCTGACTAAAGTACAAAAGAGCATAGTGATGTAGTTGAATAGATTAGATGAAATGAGGATGGAAGCCTTACATCAAATAGAGGTCATTCAAATTCAAAGGAAACAATGGCATGAAAAGAATATTTTTAGTAAACAATTTACTATAGGAGATTGGGCATTACTATTTGATTCATGGTTTCAAGAATTCAAAGCAAAATTACATAGTATATGGCTTGGACCATATGAGGTTAAGGAAGTTTTTGATAATGGAGATGTCTAATTAATACCTATTGATAAAGAAAGAAAGAAAACGCTAGTAAATGGACATGGGCTTAAACATTATCATAAACCAACATTAAAAGAAGAATTTACAACTAAACTTCAATTAGGAATAGAACATTTTACAAAGGAATATTTTTCTTCTTTAGGTGAAATGTCTTGTCCCTAGTACTTTTCAATTTCCATGAATAAAGAAAGGAAAGTGAAAACCAGAAATAGCACTTTACCTTCTAAAAAATGATCCAAAATAAATAAATAAATAAATAAATAATATAAATAAATAAATTTCCTAACCTTCTTATCTCTTGTAGGTGCATATTTGGATAGATTCTAATTGCTCCTTACTAAATTAGAGAGATCTTGATGGCTCTTGATCAACTTGGAAATCAAATCCGTGATGAAAACCTTGATTAAACATTCAAGCTAATTCAACTCTTGATGGCTCCTGATTACTCCTGATTAGTTATTCTCAATAATGAAAGAATATTTTGAGAGAAGACTTCCAATTTCTCTAAGTTAGTAATGATCAAATGATGGTTGATACAACCCACAACATTCAGGAGTTGAATGAAAAATTCATGCATCGTTGGAATGGAAAGAAAGACAAGTTGAAAAAGAGGAAACAAGTTATAAAAATTGAAAAACCTGATTAGGAGAAGAAATCAAAAAAGAGGAAGGAAGAGAAAAACTCATAAGTCGCCTTCCATAATTCAAATTGAAGAATCTAAAGTAGACGAGGTTGAAAAAGAACAAGAAAATGCTAAATCACCAAAGAAAAACTCCCTAGAGTTATCTCCTAATTTCCCCATTGGAGAAACTTCCATTCTTATCTCTACTTCTCATAAAAAACTAGAAATTCCTATACAATCTCCTATTGCTAGAAAAGAAGATGAGGTCCAAATTCATGATGTTACGAGTGATTCTCCAACTCATTTTGGAGAACAAATGGAAGAAATATTTTTCCACAAAAAAGGAAAACAACCTATGAAACAACCAGGAGAAACATATAGTGATTTAAATCAAAGGAAAGAGGAAGAAGAGAAAATTCAATTTTCACTTAAGTTATCAAAACTAGAAAGAGAACTAGAAGAGTATAGAGAACAAAATATGTTGCAAGAAACAAAACTGAAATAGAGAGATGAGGAGATATCAAAATCTGAATTTGAAAATGGGAAAATTAAGATCACAAATGAAACAAGACACAAATCATCTATTTACACAATTGAAAAATGTAAAAGAAGAGCTATCCAAGATGATGGAGCAATGTGAAAAAAAAGACAATGAAATTCAAGGGTTAAAAGAAGAAATAGAAAGAAGGTAGTGAGCAGCTCTTGAAACAACAGAACTAGAATAGACTATATATCCATCTTCTAGGATACTCTATTTACCTTCACCAGAGGAAAAACCCAAGGAAAAAACTACAGGTCCAAGGTATCTTTCACTTACTGCTATGAAGTATAAGCAACTCAATAAGCAGCTTCAAGATAACCTAGAAGAAATTACCAAGGAAAAAGATGAAGCAGAAACCAAGCTAACTAAAGTTGTGGACATTTCCTTTGTAATTGTTGCAACTTGAAAACCTTTAGGGATGTATGGTTTGTTCCTTAGGTATTTGTTCTTGAAGTGGAAGTTAAACCAACTAGTATTGAAGAGACCTCCAAATTTTTGGACTGATAATTATTTCCTTCAATCATATTTTCACAGTCATCTAGATGTTCAAAACCAAAAGTGTGATTTCTACATGCATGCTTTTCTCATGGGTGCTATAAGTGACTCATTTATTAACATATATGTTGGGGAGCTACAAATTTGGTCATTTTTCTCTTTGTTACAAAGTCAAATGGAGTGGAGAAAGAGAATGGGAGAATACAAAGATTCCCCAAAAAGGTATTGAATGCCAATGAGGGGAGAGATACCTAATACAATTGATTATATTAGGAAATTTAGATCAGTGGCTAGGATCAATGATGTTGTGCCAATTTATAAGTCTAATTTATTGAAGAGTATAGCATGCTTCCAAAATGTGGAAGGAACAGGGTATGTGTAGGATCATGATGGGCCAAAAAGTGGCAATATGATAGGCATGTGTAGGGTATGTGGCTAACAACTTTTTTTTTACCCAAAATTGATGAAACAAAAAGGGTTTTTAAAGGAGAGTCTCAAATTTCCACCAATATAAATTATAATTTACTTTGAATTTAATAAATAATTATTATTCATTTTCTATTTGAATTATGACTAAAGTCATGTTTAATAGGCTAATTGAAAAATATCTATAGCTTTCAAATGGTATCACATTTTTTTAATACAAAACATGTGTCACATTCTATGCTTCACATACTGTAGGATTAAAAAAAATGAATTTCATGAAGTTTTGACCAAGTTAAGGTGGTCAAACATATGAGTTTTTATATTTTTAAAAGTTGTAATTAAAAATTCATAATTAATTGTTTACTTGGAAAAAAATTACAAAAAAATATTAATCACATAGGGACATGAGCCCTCTACTTATATCTAAAATCTTATAAAAAAAATATTATCATTTTATTATGGTTAGGGTGGTAAGACAAACACCTACTTCTTATTTTTTCCCTAAAATTTAAGTGCTATTGCATTTAAATTTCAAATTTTCACCAAATAGATTTTTTTCTTTTTAAAATAAACCTTTTAGTTTAGAAACTAAATTCAATTTACTATAGATTCTACTCTTAAATATTTTTAAAATAATTTAGATAACTTATTCAAATTTTTACGTCAAGTTGCCTAACTCTGATTTTTTTGAATTTTTTGCCATGTGAGAACCAATTTTTTCCATGATGATCCCGCACATACCCAACATTAACACCAGTGACTCTCCAAGCATGCATTGACCGATTTAATTAAATTCTAGATCCACTGAAGAGAAGAGAGCACATCAGTCCAAATAACATCAAATGGAGTTTGAATAAGGTAAGGCATGTAATAAGTTTGATACACCAATAGTAGGAATTTTGGGTTTGCATGAGATTCCAAATTCCTATAATCATAATGCCCACACCAAAAATAATTGCACTAGAAAAATACTAGTAGAAGTTTTGAAATCCCAGTATGAGAAACTAGAACAAAACAATGGCTTCACCAAAAACTATAGGTCAACAAAAGAATACAGGGGAGGATTGTCCAACTGTGCTTCATGAATAGAAACACTCAACAAGGACCTCCCTGATGTCATCAATCTGTAACCATGAAGACATGGTTATGAGAAAGAGGGGGACGATGATGAGGCCTTTAATGACCTCATATATTTTATAAGTTTAAACACTTGATACTTTACATTGGGCTTGAAAAATTATAATATTCTCTTTTATATACTTCAAATATGAACTTAATTATGCATAAGAACTTAGAATATGAATTTTTATATAAATGTTTATTTCATTTAAATGCATGATTAAATTGGTATTTAATGTTTGAATGTTTCATGATGGTGTAAATTCAATGTATAACTAGAAGAAGCATTTATGAACCATGTGCTAACTGGTTACTATTCAAATGAGATGGGTGGTAGAAGCATTTCTGAATCAAGTGCTAATTGTTTACTACTAAAATGAGATGGGAAGTTAAATTTTCATGACTCGGCATCTTTAGCCAAATTATCTATTAACTAAACAATGGTTCTATGTAAGGACATATTCCAGCTCTAAAGTTCTACTCAATATCAATTGAAGATAATTGGAAAATCTTCTTGATTGTTTCCTCTATGCTCCAAAATATCTGAAATAGACTGGAGTTGAATTAATTTCCCACTTTTCCCTATTTTCAAATAAGAGATGGATATATGTATCCAGTCTCAAGTTAGTTTGGTATTAGATTGTATTAGTTTTTTATTTCAAGTTTTTCTTAGTTTTTCAATTCCTAGTTGAAACAATTTGTACTTCGCCCCTCCTTGGGCACATTTGATGAAAGTAAAGAGAATTTGATCCAATTCTATGGTGGATCCCTCTAGAGGTAGAGTAGGGCCCACTCTTCTAAAGGAAGATGATCTTGTTATGTTTTTAGTTGATCTTCATTCATTCAGTATTTAATCTATGTTCTTATTTCAAATTGAAATTGTTTCATCAGTTGAATGTTAGAATAAATTCTAAATCTAAGACTTCCTTATTTAAATAGTTTTTTCATTACTATGCTAGTTAGTTAGAATCCTTATTGTTTTGAGTTAGTTTCCATTTTAAATCATTAGAGTACAGATAAAATAGCTAGTTCATCATTGATAAATTATTATGCTCTTTATGGATTATGCACAGAGTAGGAAGAGTAACTTTTCAGATTGGAAAAATGAGGAATGGATTAGTTTATTTTGAATTAGATTTAAAAAAATTAAGTTCTATTCATTAATTAGATTTGAATTTGAGTAAATTTTAGTTTCTTGATTAAAGTTTAAATATCCATTCCTCACAGTCTAATCCAGCTTAGAATAAGACCTTCTCTTACACATGTTCTGTTCTAACATAAAAAAATTTCACTAGGAAATATTTAGAATAAAGTTAAGTAAGAGGAAGTTAGAAAAATAGCATAGATAAACTCTTGCTAAGGAAGGAACAACCATGAACCACTCATGATAAGGTAGAACAACAACAATAACTCCACAAAACTAGTCTAACTCTTACCATAGATAGCTTTTGACACCCCCAAATCTATAATTAAAGATTAAATGATTAGGGAATTGTAACAACAACAACACATATCCATCACCTTGATAGTTTAAGCTCAATTTTGATGTCTTAGCCAAAGGTAACTCGAGTCGTGCGAGTGGGGGTGGTGTCATTAGGGACCATCATGGGAGAATTATGTTGGAATATGTGGTGAATTTTGGAGATCAAACTTTAATTTTTACTGAGGTGGTAGCTGCCTACCATGGTATTTGTATAGCCATGAATGTGGGTATATCAAACCTAGAAATTGAAGTTGATTCTAGAAATACTATAATGATGTTGAGTGGGATGGAGAATCCTTGTTAGTCTCTCAGGGAACCTATCATTATGGCTTATAATATCATGATGAATTTTGATAATTGCAAATCTAATCAAATGTCCCATGTGAGGAAGAAAGTGGTCGATGCCTTCACCAAATTGGGAGCCTTCACTCCTGAAGTGACTATATGGGATAATATAAAAATCATATCCCTAAACATGTGCAAGATTTACTTTCTAATGATGAAAAAGTACTATAACCTTGAGCTTGAGTTGGATTCCTTATTAGTTCCTTTAGATAGCTAACATGGATTACATTTATGGAATTTTTTCTCTCCCAACCAGTATTTTCATTAGCTTTCTTATCTTTGGCTTATGCACTATTATGGGTTTTTCTATAGAGTTTTGAGACTTGTTTTTTTTGGTGTGAATTATACTATGGGACACAATCTTGTTTAGGATGAACCTACCTCCTATGAGTTGTGGAAAAATGACAAGGATGGTTGGTAGAAGTCTTAATGAGCCATGTTACTTTAGAGGACCTATTCAGACATTTCCATGGCCATCTCTTCCATATACTAAACCATTTTTTATATAATGTGTATTGTAGAAAAATGTAATGTACCCTTTTACATTTTCACACTTATTTCGGCCCTCTTAATTAATTCAGCTTAATTATTCCTTTAATTCTTTTACAAAGCCTATTTAATTACATTTTCTGAAGGGAAAACCCAACAATAATTAATTCCTGGACATAACACTTTACCTTGAGCAATGTGTGTTCCAGGAATACGGACCTGGGACCCATTCACCCATGAGTGAATGGTTCCTCCCTAGACCTTTGGACCTAAATATAAATTATGTTTTTGGTGGTATTTTAATGCTTTCAAATCCATAATTCATTGTCGACTTGTGATATTTGAATTTTAGGAAATTAAGGATACATATGTATAAATCAAGGTTATTTTACTAAGTCTCACCTAGAATTTCAAGAGAAGCAACCTAGCAATTGAAAGTGAGAAAAAGTAGAGAAATTTTTATGATCAAGGGAATTATAGAGGAGATATAACAGATATTTATTACAACAATCAAGATCTATTCATCATGTCAAATTCTTCTTACATCACGCATGTTTTGGTAGCTAAAATTGTGATGTACTTTTCAAGATCAAGTCAAGTATTTCATAGCATCAATTTCAAGTGTCAAGGTCTGCATCTTATTTATCCATTTCATGCAATTTACAAACTTCATAAGATCTCAATTATCAAGGTTTCATACAAGGCTTTGTTGAGTGGTAACATAAATTTGTTCATTCTTAATTCCCTCTTTCATGCATTATTTCAATTCAATGTTCAATTAGAAAAATGGGGTTTGACAAGGGAAAACTCCTATTCACCCAAAAATAAACATTTTTCTCCCTTGTATGTGTGATTACAAATTTATGTTGAGGAAGATTATAATACTTTTTGAAGTGCAAGATTTACAAAGTTGCAAAAGTTGTCAAAGTTTTTGTCAAATCACAGAATCTCACCTACAGATCAAATTTTTGACTTTTTAACACTAAAACCTAGACAAAGCAAAAGCTTTAAATCTGCACTAGAGGCTCTTTGCTCACAGGTTGATAGGTACAAGACATCGACTCCACCTAATTTCACAAGTTTGAGCATGTCCATTGACCAACGGTTATTGATTGGGATATAGTAGCTAGGTTTTCCATGCCAAGTCGTTACCCTAGTCATAATTGTCGTCGGGTTAGCAGCTTTGATTTGGTTCGTTCTTCCTTGGTTAACTATTTCTTTTCAATTTTTTTCAAAGGCTATTAAATGGTGGGTATGGTTAAACTGATGATTTAACATATCTAGTTTCAATGTTGAATATTATTTTATTTCATTGATTATTTTGATTTAATTAATAAAGTCATTTTTAGTTTATTGATTAACTAGGTTAAGGGTGATAAAATAAATGAAATGGTTGTTTTAGCATTATTGTATATTAGGATTCAAATTTAAAATGGAAATGGAAATCATGTTAGATATTTAAGTTCAAATTACAATAAAAATAGAAATGTGGTTATATTTCACTGTTTGAAATTTTGGATAAAACATATTCTTGCAACTTTGAGATTTTTGGTGTTAAATGAAGTTATGAAATTTTGAAATATCATTTGTAAAAGTAAATTATTTTAAAAATTTTAGAAATGAAATATCCTCCAAATGTTCAATAAATTTAGTGGGTGGGACATTTTAGGGCTTTGACCAAATTTGGGGAAAGCTCTTTGTAAAGAAATGAAATTTCATTTGTTTTTCAATTTTTGAATTTTGGCGGAGAATTTTGTTGTGGCTGGATTTGGAGTTGAAGAAGAGATTTGGAATCACCATTGTTAAAGTCTTCAAGCTTGGGGAGAAAACACCAGGTTCTTCTTCATTTTTGTTTTCCTTTTTCAGAATAATATTTAAATTAATTTATGCTATTTAAAAATTATTTAAATGCTATTTAGATGCAAAGAAAACCCATGAGAAATGAATTCAAATCTTGTAAACTATTGTTGGATTAGGAAAGAAAACCAAAACAACAATCACAATGAAAATAGGAAGAAAACCCACAAAAAAATATTCATTTCAAACTGAAATTTAAAACCTTTTGTTGTTTTGGAAAATTTATTTTTGTTATTGCAAATTATGTTGATCATTTTCACAATATAACTATAAATGAAGATTATGGGTACATAAATTTATAAATATAACTGTGTATATATGTATATATTTCATTATATATAAATATACAAACAAGTATATTTGTAAATATACTATGTTTGATTTATTTTATGTTCTAATAAAAAAAATGATGTTATATTCTTTCTGGGAAATGAAACAAGGTATGCCCTATTCGGTCCTTTTTGTTGATAGTGTTTTTTTTTTTTTAAATTATATATAAAAGAATTTGTTTCTATGGAGGGAGGGCCGTAGTCGGCTCCCACCCACAGTGCCCATGGGAGTGTTGCTCCAACAACACCCCCACATGGCAGGCGCTGCCCACACAATGCCCCACATATGGGGGTGGCTATGTTGACAAGACCTCTCCCATATGGGAGGGGTCGCAGCCAACTAAAAAGAGCCTAAATTTTATTTTATTTTTTATTTGTTTTATTTTTATTTGTTTTAAAATAAAAAATTAAAATATATTTTTATATTAATTAATATTATTATATGTATATATAATATTAATTTAATATTTAAATAATTTTATTTTTAATTAGATATTTTATGTATTTTTTAAATAAATTGATTAGTTTAATTTAAGCAATTATATTTAAATGATAATGATATATTTAAATATATCGATATAGTTGGGTATACATTAAACCTACACTTATTCATATTATTTAATATATGTGGGAATTTAAGCTTAGTTAAATTTATGTGGCTTATTCTATTATAATTGAAATAAAGGATGTTTTATTTTCATTAAATGATTTAGTTAGTTAAAGACTGTATTTAATCAGCTAGTATGATCAAGCAAGAAAATTAAATGCTTAACTTTGAATTCCATAATGTTTATCAATGTGATTGGATTTTCCTCTCGAGTATGTACAAGGAAATGAATTATTTAATTTATACCATGCACTATGATGATTGAGTGAATTGGATTTATGAAATTCTAATATTAGTGATTTGATTTCTTGTAAAGAATTGCCTGAAATGCTTCCTTATGATGTGTGGCGTGCATTCTTGGAGTGGGGAAATTGAGTCAGTGTATATGTAAGTCTTCCAGATGGTTGTTTTGAATTTGGTATGGGTTGTCATTATGATAGTCAACCTTTGGATTCCTTGGGTAGTGCATTTAATCATATCCAATTTTAACCTGGTTATCGTGAATGGGAAGTGTGGGCTTTATGTCTTGTATAGGAGTCATTCTCCTTAGGTTGCACTTGTGTACCCTTGAGTGTGGGTTTACTCCGCATGTTGTCTTGGAGGAGTGGCTTGCAATGAGGGCCGACACACAAAGTGGTGTCAGGGAAACTCTTTGCAAGTTAGTTAATTCGGTGATAACATAATAAACTTTTAGAGGCTTAGGTTGCATCAAACACTTAACAAGATTAATTTTGCCTCGCTCATGGACACAAGGGCTAGTATAGACTTGGGATGAGACGAGAAGGCCTAGAATGGCAAGATCATTGCCTCATCTCTACGAGAGGAAATTGATTCTGCTTTGGTTTACATGAGGGGCCAAAATCCATTAGAGGTTGCCGGGATATCCCAAGATGGGGGTCGGGACCTAGGAAGACTTGCCAGGATATCCCATGTGACATTGTGATGACACTTATCCTAAGTCAACAGTATGATTGTATCAGCGATGTAAATGATTATTTAACTCTAGAAGCATTGTAACCTTTGTGATATGTGATGTGGTACTTGTATTTAGTTCATTTCAGTTTTGTGTAGCCTATGTCTAGAGGTAGATGATCTTGCCTAGGAATCCTTGTTACTATCTCCTAGCACGGGGGGTGAGCCTTCAGGTATCACATGGTTCGGTGGACCGTGCATCTTAATCAGTTGGGTTAATTTTTTTAACGTTTGGATGATACTTCCAGTTGGAGAGCTCGTGGGATCCAATTCTTCATGCTTTACTCTTTCAGTTATTAATGTAATTTTAATAACCCTCTTTGTATTGAGGTAGAAGTTGTAAATTGTACCCTTATATTTTGAAAGTATCTCATTCGGAGAATGAGTGTTGTAATCATATTGTAAAGTATATTATTGGGATCATGTGGAATTCTTATGTCTCTAATTTAATTTTATCATGGATGGAATGTATGCATATTAATTTGTTAAAAAATTAAATGTAATGGTTTTAATTCATGTTTATTGTTTGGGTTGAAGTAAACTCAGTCCCGTAAACTTAGGGGTTGTTGGCATTGTATAGTGAACTTTCATGCTTTTTGTACTTTAAAAAAAAAAATTATTGCATTTGTGTTGTTTATTACAACTTCCCCTAGGGTTGCATGGTGGGGGCATTACACATGGTATCAGAGCCTAGGTGTAAACACTGGGTACTCTGGGATTATGATGAACCCATTAAGATTTTAGTTGCATAGGTTTTTATGTTATGAACCTTGCCTAATACCTTGATGTGTCTGTGCAAGATTATGCCTCCCTCTATGTGGAAAAGGTAGACGGTGTGGTCATGGCCGTGTAAGCGGTCGCGGTGAGAGTTAGCATGACACTTCTCCTGGTGTTCCTATTATACTTGATCAGGAAGAGCACCAAGTGTCTCAGAATGTTTCAGTGGGTATAGCTTAGCAGTAGGATCCACCAGGAATTGAGGCTGCACATAGAGCTTTAGAGGAGACATTAGCACTCCTTGGTTAGAGACAGCCTATGGTTCAGGTAAACCCTACTAAGAGGGAAGTTCCACCTCAGCCAGAGATGCACATGAGGGATTTGTTTAGGACACGTCCACCATTGTATGATGGAGCAGGTACTAGATTAGAGGTAGAAACATGGCTTATAGATCTGGACAGGTGCTTTGCAACGCATTTGTATGGTAGCAATGCCAAGGCACGATGCGCTATCATGCACTTGCAGGGTTTTGCTTCCACTTGGTGGAGGCTAGAGGAGTAGAAGCTCCACATAGACATCAGCTTCGTATCTTGGGAGATCTTCTTAGAGAGGTTCAGAGCTCGCTTCTTGTCAGAGCACTGGCGTCAGCGTCGAGGTGATGAGTTTCATGCGTTACGTTAGTTGGCCCTATCCGTGGAGTAGTATGAGCGACGTTTTTTAAAGCTCAAGCAGTATGCAGGGGTAGGTGATGATGAGAGCATGTTGTTCCACCATTTTTTTAGGGGCCTAAATGTCTGTATTACTAGAGGAGTGAGGGTTTTGAAACCCAAGACCATGGAGGTGGTAGTGGAGAAGGTGCGGTTGGTAGAGGAGAATCTGGCTTTGGCACTAGGAGGCCATATGGGTGCACATATAGGCAGTAGTTCAGTAGTGGATTCTAGTGCTAGAGGAGGATAGCCTCAGGGAGGTGCACCTTCTAGAGCTCAGCAGGGACCGTCTTAGAGTGGGCAGCAGCAGCAGGTATCACATGGGAAATGTAAAGGTTTCTAGCAGTGACAGGGGGACAGAAACTTGAGGCGCATTAAGTGCTTCAGCTATGATCAACCAGCTCAGAGTTCCCAGTCCACCTTTAGGGGTAGTGTGCAGCAGTCTAGCACACCATCTAGAGGCAGGGGCTATGGTAGGAGTATTGAGTGTTTCACATGCATCCAGTAGGGCCATATTGCGAGAGTGTGTCCCAACAGGGGCACATCTGGGTTCTCAGGGATGAGTGGCATCTGAGCCTATAGTTGGGGATGCTGGTTGAGGGCATCATGTATTCACAATGGTTGATAACTGCCAGGCAGAGCATTAGGGTACTGTGGTTGAGTCATATGGTATGTTATCTGGTAACCCAGTTACCATTTTGTTTGATTCTGGAGCGTCAGACTCCATCTCTTCTTTCATCTTGGCGCAATGTAGGCTGGGTGTGGTAAGGAAAGTCAATAGGTGGTAGGTTGAGTTAGCCTTAGGTGCAAAGGTTGTATCTCATTCCCTTGTACCAGATTATAGATTGGAGGTTCGACCTCTTCATACTACATTGGAACTTCAAGTTATTCCTTTAGGTTCTTATGACATAGTCATAGGGATGGATTGGCTAGAGGTGCATAGTGTTGTCATAAATTGTTGATGTAAGTTGATTCAATGCATTGAGGCATCTAGTAGAGTACTAGAGGTGGTGGGAGTTCAGAGGCTGATCTCCTTGAGGGTCATCTCAGTTATGCAGTTGAGAAGGTGTGTGCATTAGGGTTGCCAGTTATTTTCTATTACAGTGGATGATTTGGATCTAGGAGGTGGAGAGGAGAAAGTCTCTCTTGATAGTCACCCATTCTTCAGGAGTATTCTGATGTCTTTCCATATCAGATTCCAGGGATGCCACCTCAAAGGGATATAGACTTCAAGATAGACCTTGTACCTCGATCAAAACCCATTTCTCAAGCTCCTTATCGTATGATCATCCAGGAGGTGAAAGAGCTTCGCTTGCAACTTGAGGAGTTGTTAGAAGGGTTTTATTCGCACTAGTGTTTATCCATGGGGAGCACCAGTTATCTTCATGAAGAAGAAGGATGATTCACTTCGGTTATGCACTGATTACCGACAGTTGAATAAAGTGACCATTAGGAATCGATATCCACTTCCTAGGATTGATGATCTATTCGACCAGATTAAGGGTGCCACAATCTTTTCAAAGATTGATCTTAAGTCTCGATACCATCAGCTTTGTATCTTCGAATCAAACATCCATAGGACAACATTTCAAACGTGGTATGATCACTATGAGTTCACAGTAGTACCATTTGGGTTGATGAATGCCCCCTGAGTGTTCATGAGTCTGATGAATGGGGTATTTCATACATACCTAGACAGATTTGTCCTTGTGTTCCTTGATGACATTTTGATATACTCTAGGACAGTGGAAGAGCATGAGGAACACTTACGATAGGTATTACAGTGTTTGTAGGATAATTAACTTTATGCTAACCTGTCGAAGTGTGAACTCTTCAAGACTGAGATGCAATACCTTGGTCATGTGATCTCAGGAGAATGTATTTCAATGGATCTTGCAAAGATCCAAGCAATCTTAGATTGGCCTACACTCACGAATGTGGTAGAGATACGAAGCTTCATGGGGCTATTGGGTTATTATAGGCATTTTGTACAGGGCTTTTCGAGGTTAGGCTATCCTATTACCTCCCTTCAGAGGAAAGGGAAGAGGTTTGAGTGGTCACTGAAGTGTGAGGCAGTGTTTTAGGATCTGAAGGGGAAGCTGACTAGTGCACCAATACTTGCAATACTAGATCTGACTGGGGACTTTGTAGTTTGTACAGATGCGTCCTTAGAAGGACTAGGTGCAGTGTTGATGTAGGAGGGTCATGTCATTTCTTATGATTCATGGAAGCTCAAGGATCATGAGTTAAACTATCCCATGCATGATCTCGAGTTAGCGATAGTGGTTCATGCATTGATGAGATGGAGGCATTTCCTTCTTGGCCATAGGTTTGAGTTGCACAGTGATCATAGAATCCTTCAATATATTTTCACACGGCCCAATCCTAATGCTAGGCAAAGGTGTTGGATGGAGTTTCTCTACGAATATGACTTCGAGGTGAAGTATATCCAGGGGAAAGAGAATGTTGTAGCAGATGCTCTTAGTACGAGGAGACATGAGATATCTGAGTTGACTCTTGTTGTGGATTTGTGGAGTCATATTATTTCTTCCCTTCCAGCGGATAGTTGGTATCAGGAGGTTAGAACAGAGATTGAGATAGGAAGACCCCTTGAGGGTAGAGATTCAGGTTATTCTATGGATTCAGATGAGGTATTGACGCACATGGGACGCATATACATTCCTTCTTCAGGTGATCTTCGCACCTTGGTCATGACTGAAGCACATTGAGCACATTATTCAACCCATCATGGGGTGAAGAAGATATATGCAAATCTAAGTCAATTATACTTTTGGCCAAGGATGAAAAATGATATTGTGGATTGTGTGTCGCGATGTCTTGAGTGTCAGCGGGTGAAGGTTTAACACCAGCATCCAGCAGGGCTTTTACAGCCGCATTTAGTACCAGAGTGGAAGTGGGATATCATCTCATTTTTTTTCATTGTTGGTTTACCTAACTCTTCGAGATGACATGATGCAATTATGGTAACAGTTGATAGGCTGACGAAGGTGGCACACTTCTCACCTATTCGATCTTCTTATACTACATTGTCCATAGCTAGAGTGTTCATGGAGGATATAGTGAGGTTAAATGGCATTCCACATCAAATTATTTCTGACAAGGATCTAGTGTTCACCTCAGCTCTTTGGACTGTATTACAGCATGCGATGGGAAAACAATTGAACTTCAGTTCAACTTACCACCTAGAGATAGATGGACAAACTGAGAGGGTCAATCGGATCCTCGAGGACATGTTACGTGTGTATGTAATGGACCACTAGAGACGATGGGAAGACTATCTCTATTTGGTAGAGTTTACCTATAATAATGGTTTTTAGAGTTCTATCGGCATGCCTCCATTCATGGCATTGTATGGGTGACCATGTCACACTCCCTTGAGTTGGGATCAACTTGAGGATAGAGTGACTTTAGGTCCTAAGATGTTATAGGATATGGAGTAGTGGGTGGATAGGATCAGAGAGCACTTGGTGGCCGCGCAGGATAGGTAGAAGAATTATGCAGATGCGCATAGAGTGGGTCGTAAGTTTTCAGTGGGCGATAGAGTTTTCTTGTGAGTGCATCCATGAAAGATCCCCATTCGTTATGGGAAGGGCTCTCAGTTGGCGCCTCGCTTTGTTGGACCCTTCGAGATACTTGAGAAGATTGGTCTAGTTTCTTACCGTCTTGCTTTGCTGCACAGTCTCTCACGTATTCATGATGTTTTTCATGTTTTAGTTCTTCAGTCGTACCATCCAGACATTTCCCATGTACTTGATTGGAATGCATTATAGGTAGAGGATGGGCAGCTGGCTTTGGAGCCCATGGCTGTGGTGGAGTGCAAAATGCTCGCTCTTTGAGGGTGAGGTATTGATTAGGTTAGGGTCCAGTGGGATCCTAGGGATGACACATCATCCACTTGGGAGGATGCAGCTAGGATGAGGGAGCTATATCCCTATTTGTTTGCACACTTCCAGGAGTAAGTCTAACCCTAGGGGGAGGATGTAGTACCCCTCCATTTTTTTCTATTCATCGATCAGTTTTTCTATGTATGCTTCACTTCTGTTAGCACTCTGACTTTGGCACTTGGTTACTTTTGACAGCTATCTGTTAAGCGATGTAAACATTATATTTTGATGTGATGGGATTTTATTTAGATGTTATCATTATGGCATGTTTTGTATGTGCATAGCAATTATTTAATTAAAAATGCCTTATGTTTTAATTATATTGTTGTTGATTGACTCGTCAGTTTTAAAGTCTGTATTGGTGAAGGGGATGGGATTCTATCACTCGCTTCCGAGCGCCCTATAGTTCTGAGATTTTCGCTTCACGGTGTGTCTTATTATATATATATATTGCATGTTTGACATGCTCTTTGCTCGTAGGTTGACAGGTACAGGACATCGACTCCACCTAATTTCATAGGTTTGAGTGTGTCCATTGACCAATGGTTATCGATTGGGAGATAGTAGCTAGGTTTTCCATGCCAAGTTGTTACCCTAGACATAGTTGTCGTAGGGTTAGCGGCTTTGGTTTGGTTTGTTCCTCCTTGGTTAACTATTTCATTTCTTTTTTTTTCAAAGGCTATTAAATGGTGGGTATGGTTAAAGTGATGATTTAACATATCTAGTTTCAATGCTGAATATTATTTTATTTCATTGATTATTTTGATTTAATTAATAAAGTCATTTTTAGTTTATTGATTAACTAGGTTAAGGGTGATAAATTAAATGAAATGGTTGTTTTAGCATTATTCTATATTAGGATTCAAATTTAAAATAGAAATGGAAATCATGTTAGATATTTAAGTTGAATTTAAAATAAAAATAGAAATGTGGTTATATTTCACTTTTTGAAATTTTGGATAAAACATATTCTTGCAACTTTGAGATTTTTGGTTTTAAATGAAATTATGAAATTTTGAAATATCATTTGTGAAAGTAAATTGTTGTAAAAATTTTAAAAATGAAATATCCTCCAAATGTTCAATAAATGTAGTGGGTGGGATATTTAAGGGGTTTGACCAAATTTGGGGAAAGCTCTTTGTAAAGAAATGCAATTTCATTTGTTTTTCAATTTTTGAATTTTGGTGGAGAATTTTATTGTGGCTGGATTTGGAGTTGAAGAAGAGATTTGGAATCACCATTGTTAAAGTCTTCAAGCTTGGGGAGAAAACACCAGGTTTTTCTTCATTTTTATTTTCCTTTTTTGAAATAATCTTTAAATTTATTTATGTTGTTTGAAAATTCTTTAAATGTTATTTAGATGCAAAGAAAACCCATGAGAAATGAATTCAAATCTTGTAAACTATTGTTGGATTAGGAAAGAAAACCAAAACAACAATCACAATGAAACTAGGAAGAAAACCCACAACAAAATATTCATTTCAAACTGAAATTTTAAACCCTTTGTTGTTTTGGAAAATTTATTTCTATTATTGCAAATTATGTTGATCATTTGCACAATATAACTGTAAATGAAGATTATGGATATATAAATTTATAAATATAACTATGTATATATGTATATATTTCATTATATATAAATATACACACAAGTATATTTGTAAATATACTTTGTTTGATTTCTTTTATGTTCTGGTAAAAAAATTGCTATTATTTTCTTTTTGGGAAATGAAACAGGTTATACCTTGTTTAGTCTCTTTTGTTGACAGTGGTTTTTTTTTTTAAATTATACATAAATTTATTTTTTTCTATCGAGGGATGGCCGTAGCCAACTCCCACCCACAACGCCCATGGCAGCCCTGCTCCCACAACACCCCCACATGGGAGGCGCTATGTGGAGCAGTGCCACTACCTATAGGCAGTGGGGTTGTCCACACAGCACCCCCCGTATGGGGGTGGTTGCGTTGGCAGCGCCTCTCCCATATGGCAGGGGTTGCGGCCAACTAAAAAGAGCCTAAAGTTTATTTTATTTATTTATTTATTTTATTTTTATTTGTTTTAAAATTAAAAATTAAAATATATTTTTATATTAATTACTATTATTATATATATAATATTAATTTAATATTTAAATAATTTTATTTTTAATTAGATATTTTATGTATTTTTTAAATAAATTGATTAGTTGAATTTAAGCAATTATATTTAAATGATAATGAAATATTTAAATATATTGATATAGTTGGGTATACATTAAACCTACACTTATTCATATTATTTAATATATGTGGGAATTTAAGCTTAGTTAAATTTATGTGGCTTATTCTAGTATAATTGAAATAATGGTTGTTTTATTTTCATTAAATGATTTAGTTAGTGAAAGACTGTATTTAATCAGCTAGTATGATCAAGAAAGAAAATTAAATGCTTAACTTTGAATTCTGTAATGTTTATCAACATGATTGGATTTTCCTCTCGAGTATGTACAAGGAAATGAATTATTTAATTTATACCATGCACTATGATGATTGAGTGAATTGGATTTATGAAATCCTAATATTAGTGATTTGATTTCTTGTAAAGAATTGCCTGAAATGCTTCCTTATGATGTGTAGTGTTCATTCTTGGGGTTGGGCAATTGAGTCAGTGTATATGTAAGTCTTCCAGATGGTTGTTTCAAATTTGGTATGGGTTGTCATTATGATAGTAAACCTTTGGATTCCTTAGGTAGTGCGTTTGATCATATCCAATTTTAACCTGGTTATCATGAACGGGAA
Source organism: Sequoia sempervirens (assembly GCA_007258455.2). Lineage (NCBI taxonomy): Eukaryota > Viridiplantae > Streptophyta > Pinopsida > Cupressales > Cupressaceae > Sequoia > Sequoia sempervirens. The sequence continues at coordinate 1,091,300,736 of VDFB02271358.1, read as the reverse complement.
GTGTGGGATTTATGTCTTGTATAGGAGTGATTCTCCTTAGGTTGCACTGGTGTACCCTTGAGTGTGGATTTACTCCATGTGTTGTCTTAGAGGAGTGGCTTGCAATGAGGGCTGACACACAAAGTTGTGTCAGGGAAACTCTTTGCAAGTTAGTTAATTATGTGATAACATAATAAACTTTTAGAGGCTTAGGTTGCATCAAACACTTAACAAGATTAATTTTGCCTCGCTCATGGACACAAGGGCTAGTATAGACTTGGGATGAGATGAGAAGGCCTAGAATGCAAAGATCATTGCCTCATCTCTATGAGAGGCAATTGATTCCAAATTGGTTTACATGAGGGGCTAGAAGTCATTAGAGGTTGCCAGGATATCCCAAGATGGGGGTCGGGACCTAGGAAGACTTGCCAGGATATCCCATGTGACATTGTGATGACACTTCTCCTAAGTCAACAGTATGATTGTATCAGTGATGTAAATGATTATTTAACTCTGGAAGCATTGTAACCTTCATGAGATGTGATGTGGTTCTTGTATTTAGTTTGTTTCAGTTTTGTGTAGCTTATGTCTAGAGGTAGATGATCTTGCCTAGGAATCCTTGTTACTATCTTCTAGCATGGGGGGTGAGCCTTCCGGTATGACATGGTTGGGTCGGATTTTTTAATGTTTGGATGAGATTTCTAGTTGGAGAGCTCATGGGATCCAATTCTTCATGCTTTACTCTTTCAGTTAATAATGTAATTTTAATACCCCTCTTTGTATCGAGGTGGAAGTTTTAAATTGCAACCTTATATTTTGGAAGTATCTCATTCGGGGAATGAGTTTTGTAATCATATTGAAATGTATATTATTGGGATCATGTGGAATTCTTATGTCTCTAATTTAATTTTATCATGGATGGAATGTATGTGTATTAAGTTGTTAAACAATAAAATGTAATGGTTTTAATTCATGTTTATTGTTTGGGTTGAAGTAAACTCAGTCTCATAACCTTAGGGGTTGTTGGCATTGTATAGTGAACTTTGATGCTTTTTGTACTTAAAAAAAAAAATTATTGCATTTGTGTTGCTTATTGCAACTTCCCCTAGGGTTGCGTGGCAGGGGCGTTACACATGGTATCAAAGCCTAGGTTTAAACACTGTGTACTCTAGGATTATGATGAACCCATTAAGCTTTTAGTTGTGTAGGTCTTTATATTGTGTACCTTTCCTAATACCTTGATGTGTCTGTGTAGGATTATGCCTCCCTATATGCGAAAAAGGTAGACGGTGTGGTCGTGGCCGTGTAGGTGGTCGCGGTGAGAGTCGACATGACTCTCCTCCTGGTGTTCCTATTATACCTGATCAGGAAGAGCACCAGGCATCTCAGAATGTTTCAGTGGGTATAGCTCAGTAGTAGGATCTGCCAAGGATTAAGGCTGCATGTAGAGCTTTAGAGGAGGCATTAGCACTCCTTGGTCAAAGACAACCTATGGTTCAGGTAAACCCTACTGAGAGAGAAGTTCTACCTCAACCAGAGATGCACATGAGGGATTTGATGAGGGCACATCCACCATTGTATGATGGAGTAGGTACTAGATTAGAGGCAGAAACATGGCTTATAGATCTGGACAGGTGCTTTGCAATGCATTTGTATGGTAGCAATACTAAGGTGCAATGCGCTATCATGAACTTGTGGGGTTTTTCTTCCACTTGGTGGGGGCTAGAGGATTAGTAGCTCCACATAGACATCAGCTTCATATCTTGGGAGATCTTCTTAGAGCGGTTTAGAGCTCGCTTCTTGTTAGAGCACTGGTGTCAGTGTCGAGGTGATGAGTTTCATGCCTTGCATCATTTGGCCCTATCCGTGGAGCAGTATGAGCAACATTTTTATTAGCTCAAGCAGTATGCAGGGGTAGGTGATGATGAGAGCATGTTGGTCCACCTTTTTTTCAGGGGCCTGAATGCTTGTATTAGTGGAGGAGTGAGGGTTTTTGAACCCAAGACCACAAAGGTGGCAGTGGAGAAGGCGTGGTTGGTAGAGGAGAATCTGGCTTTGGCACTAGGAGGCCATATGGGTGCACAAATAGGTAGTAGTTCGATAGCAGGTTCTAGTGCTAGAGGAGGATAGTCTCAGTGATGTGAACCTTCCAGAGCTGAGCAGGGACTATCTCAGAGTGGGCAGCAGTAGCAGGTATTGCATGGGAAATATAAAGGTTTCAAGCAACGACAGGGGGACAGAAACTAGAGGCACATTAAGTGCTTCAAATATGATCAGCTAGCTTAGAGTTCCCAGTCCACCTTCAGGGGAAGTGTGCAACAGTCTAGCACACCATCTAGAGGCAGGGGCTATGGTAGGAGTACTGAGTTTTTTACATGCATCCAACAGGGCCATACTGCTAGAGTGTGTCCCAATAGGGCCACATCTGGGTTCTCAAGGATGAGTGGCATCTGGTCCTATAGTTGGGGATGTTGGTTGAGGGCATCCTGTATTTGCAATGGTTGATAACTACCAGGTAGAGCATTAGGGTACTGTGGTTGAGACATATGGTATGTTATCTAGTAACCTAGTTAACATTTTGTTTGATTCTGGAGCATCAGACTTCATCTCTTCTTCCGTCATGGCGCGATGTAGACTGGGTGTGGTAAGGCAAGTCGATAGGTGGCAGGTTGAGTTAGCCTCAGGTGAAAAGGTTGCTTCCCATTCCCTTGTACTAGATTTTAGATTGGAGGTTGGACTTCTTCATACTACATTGGACCTTTGAGTTATTCCTTAGGGTTCTTATGACGTAGTCATAGGGATGGATTGACTAGAGGCACATAGTGTGGTCATAGATTGTCAACGTAAGTTGATTCAATGCATTGAGGCATTTGGTAGAGTAGTAGAGGTAGTGGGAGTTCAGAGGCCGATCTCCTTGAGGGTAATCTCAGTTATGCATTTGAGAAGGTGTGTACGTCAGGGTTGCCAATTATTTGCTATTACATTGGATGATTTGGATCTAGGAGGTGGAGAGGAGAAAGTCTCTCTTGATAGTCACCCCATTCTTCGGGAGTATTCTAATGTCTTTCTTTATGAGATTCCAGGGATGCCACGTCAGAGGGATATAGACTTCAAGATAGACCTTGTACCTCGATTGAAACCCATTTCTCAAGCTCCTTATCATATGACCACCCAGGAGCTGAAAGAGCTTCGCTTGCAGCTTGAGGAGTTGTTAGAGAAGGGTTTTTTTTTCCCTAGTGTTTCTCCATGGGGAGCACCAGTTATCTTCATGAAGAAGGATGGTTCACTTCGGTTATGCACTGATTACCAATAGTTGAATAAATTGACCATTAGGAATTGATATCCACTTCCTAGTATTGATGATCTATTTGACCAGATTAAGGGTGCCACAATCTTTTCAAAGATTGATCTTAAGTTTGTATACCATCAGCTTTGCATCTTCGAATCAGACATGCATAAGACAGTGTTCTGAATGCAGTATGGTCAGTATGAGTTTAGAGTAGTACCATTTGGGTTAAAGAATGCCCCCTCAGTGTTCATGAGTCTGATGAATGGGGTATTTCGTACATACCTAGATAGATTTGTCCTTGTGTTCATTGATGACATTTTGATATACTCTAGGATAGTGGAAGAGCATGAGGAACACTTACGATAGGTATTATAGTGTTTCCGGGATAATCAACTTTATGCTAACCTGTCGAAGTGTGAATTCTTCAAGACTGAGGTCCAATACCTTGGTCATGTGATCCCAGGAGAAGGTATTTTAGTGGATCCTGCAAAGATCCAAGTGATCTTAGATTGGCCTGCGCCCACTAATGTAGTAGAGATATGTAGCATCATGGGGCTAGTGGGTTATTATAGGCATTTTGTATAGGGATTTTTGAGGTTAGGCTATTCTATTACCTCCCTTCTGAGGAAAGGGAAGAGGTTTGAGTGGTTAGTGAAGTGTGAGGCAGCGTTTCAGGATCTGAAGGGGAAGCTGACTAGTGCACCAATACTTGCAATACCAGATCCGACTGGGGACTTTGTAGTTTGTACAGATGCATCCTTGGAAGGATTATGTGTAGTGTTGATGCAGGAGGGTCATGTCATTGCTTATGAGTCACAGAAGCTCAAGGATCATGAGCTGAACTATCCCACGCATGATCTCAAGTTAGCGGTAGTGGTTCATGCATTGATGAGATGGAGTCATTTCCTTCTTGGCCATAGGTTTAAGTTGCACAGTGATCATAGAATCCTTCAGTATATTTTCACATAGCCCAACCTTAATGCTAGGCAAAGGCATTGGATGGAGTTTCTCTACGAATATGACTTCGAGGTGAAGTATATCCAGGGGAAAGAGAATGTTGTAGCGGATGCTCTTAGTAGGAGGATACATGAGATATCTAAGTTGACTCTTGTTGTGGATTTGTGGAGTCATATTCTTTCTGCCGTTCCAACGGATAGTTGGTATCAGGAGGTTAGAACAGAGATTGAGTTAGGAAGACCCCTTGAGGGAAGATATTCAGGTTATTCTATGGATTCAGATGAGGTATTGGGGCACATGGGATGCATATACATTCCTTCTTTAGGTGATCTTTGCACCTTGGTCATGACTGAAGCACATCGAGCACATTATTCAACCCATCCTGGGGTGAAGAAGATATATGCAAATCTACGTCAATTGTACTTTTTGGCTAGGGATGAAACATGATATTGTGGATTATGTGTCGTAATGTCTTGAGTGTTAGTGGGTGAAGGTTGAATACCAACATCCAGCGGGGCTTTTACAGCCACATTTAGTACTAGAGTGGAAGTGGGATATCATATCATTGGTTTTCATTGTTGGTTTACCCAACTCTTCGAGACGACATGATGCAATTATGGTAACAATTGATAGGCTGATGAAGGTGGCACTCTTCTCGCCTATTCGCTCTTCTTATACTGCATCGTCCAATGCTAGAGTGTTCATGGAGGATATAGTGAGGTTACATGGCATTCCGCATCAGATTATTTTTGACAGGGATCTAGTGTTCACCTCAGCTCTTTGGACTACATTACAACATGCGATGGGGACACAGTTGAACTTTAGTTCATATTACCACCCAGAGATAGATGGTCAGACTGAGAGGGTCAATCAGATCCTCGAGGACATGTTACATATGTATGTAATGGACCAACAAAAATGATGGGAAGACTATCTCTATTTGGTAGAGTTTACCTATAATAATGGTTTTTAGAGTTATATCGGCTTGCCTCCATTCCAGGCATTGTATGGGCGACCATGTCGCACTCCCTTGAGTTGGGATTAGCTTGAGGAAAGAGTGACTTTGGGCATGAGATGTTATAGGATATGGAGCAGTAGGTGGATAGGATCAGAGAGCACTTGGTGGCTGTGCAGGATAGGCAGAAGAAGTATGCATATGCGCATAGAGTGGATCATAAGTTTTTAGTGGGCAATAGAGTTTTCTTGTGAGTGCGTCTGTCAAAGAGCCCCATCTGTTATGGGAAGGGATCTTAGTTGGTGCCTCACTTTGTCAGACCCTTCGAGATACTCGAGAAGATTGGTCCATTTGCTTACTATCTTGCTTTGCTGCCCAGTTGCTCGCGTATTCACGATGTTTTTCATGTTTCAGTTCTTTGGTCGTACTATCTAGACATTTCTCATGTACTTGATTGGAATGCTTTACAGGTAGAGGACGGGTAGCTGGCTTTGGAGCCCATGGCCATGGTGGAGCATAGAACAGTCGCTCTTTGAGGGTGAGGTATTGATCAGGTTAGGGTCTAGTGGGATCCTAGGGATGACACATCATCCACTTGGGAGGATGCAGCTAGGATGAGGGAGCTATATCGTTATTTGTTTGCTAGCTACCAGGAGTAAGCCTGACCCTAGGGGGGGATGATGTAGCACCCCTCCATTTTTCTCTTTTGATCGATCAATGTTTCTATGTATGCTTCACTTCTGTTAGCACTCTGACTTTGGCACCTGGTTACTTTTGACCGCTATCTGTTAAGCGATGTAAACATTATATTTTGATGTGATGGAATTTTATTTAGATGTTATCATTATGGCATGTTTTGTATTTGTGTAACAATTATTTAATTAAAAATTCCTTATGTTTTAATTATATTGTTGTTGATTGACTCGTTAGTTTTAAAGTTTGTATTGGTGAAGGGAACGAGATTGTATCACTCGCTTGCAAGCGCCCTACAATTCTGAGATTTCTACTTCACGGTGTGTCTTATTATATATATATTGCATGTTCGACATTCTCTTTGCTCGCAGGTTGATACGTATAGGACATCGAATCCACCTGATTTCATAGGTTTGAGCATCTCCATTGACCAACGGTTATTGATTGGGAGATAGTAGCTAGGTTTTCCATGCCAAGTCATTACCCTAGTCATAGTTGTCATCGGGTTAGCAGCTTTGATTTGGTTCGTTCCTCCTTGGTTAACTATTTCATTTCTTTTTTTTTTAAAGGCTATTAAATGGTGGGTATGGTTAAAGTGATGATTTAACATATCTAGTTTTAATGTCTAATATTATTTTATTTCATTGATTATTTTGATTTAATTAATAAAGTCATTTTTAGTTTATTGATTAACTAGGTTAAGGGTGATAAATTAAATGAAATGGTTGTTTTAGCATTATTGTATATTAGGATTCAAATTTAAAATGGAAATGGAAATCATGTTAGATATTTAAGTTAAATTTAAAATAAAAATAGAAATGTGGTTATATTTCACTGTTTGAAATTTTGGATAAAACATATTCTTGCAACTTTGAGATTTTTGGTTTTAATGAAATTATGAAATTTTGAAATATCATTTGTGAAAGTAAATTGTTTTAAAAATTTTAAAAATGAAATATCCTCCAAATGTTCAATAAATTTAGTGGGTGGGATATTTTAGGGGTTTGACCAAATTTGGGGAAAGCTCTTTGAAAAGAAATGCAATTTCATTTTGTTTTTCAATTTTTGAATTTTGGTGGA